>OY755237.1:1714461-2050867 GCA_963576725.1 Azorinus chamasolen
TGAAAGTTTCCGTTTCTCAATAAGTTGACATTTTTAAGAATGAAAGAAAAAAATGATTTTATGTTTACATACTCAAGATAACATCATGCTGTACAATGTTCAATACATTACGACCTTCGGCGGTGGATATTTCAGCTGAATTTTGAAAACCTCAAATACAATTTCACCTGAAGGCAGTAAAAGTCTGAATGTTCAAGAAAACTGTTCACACATTAAAATATGATTATGACTCCAGTGGTACATCCGGCATATTAGATTTATCAGCTTTAATTCTTCTCATGCTACGTTTTACTCTGAAATATATTGTTCACTATTAACAAGTTTTCCTTTTTAAAAACTATTCTGTATAACTGAAATTACAGAAGTTTATTTTCTCCCATATTGCTACAGAAATACTATCTGGGTGTAAATAAATTGGATAACAGATGATACGCTTAGTTACTCTGCGTCTCATCTGGATCCAAGCTTTTTGCACAGGACGTAAATATACGATAGTAGCATGAGAAGTGTTACTGTTTGTCATAGATATTACTTGATTATGTCAGTTTAGTGTAATGTCAAGCGGGTAGAATAAGTCAATGGTAAAACATATTTTTGTGATGGTGTAATCAACTTGAATCTGTGTCTTTCATGTCCAGGGGAAGAGAACGACGTGTTGGTGCACCATTTCACAGGAATTATCCGCATTAGCCGCATTAGAAAAGTACATATCCGATGCAGGGTGGTTACAGGCTGATTTCATAAACACAATAAATGTCTTCTAGGTGAATCGTAGCGAGATTGGCACTGGTCGTTCTGAAAAGGCAAATCGACAGGGTTAGGAAAACATAATTAAAAACCAGGGAGACAATGGCTGTGTCTTGATCACGCATGTATTTCAACAAAGTTGATATCATTAACGGTAAATGGACAACTTCATCTGGAACTAGAAATCTAACAACGGTTGTAGAAGAACCTCTCTAAAGCGACCGCTTAAACACGTTAAGCGTTTTATAGACAGGTGGTCACTTAATGCAGTACGTGAGACATGTAGAAAGCTTCTCTGTGAGCTATCTACATATTTTGTACTGCATTAAACGGCCTTTAGATATTAGTGATCGCTTTAGAGAGGTTATACTGTAGTTCCGATCGCGGTTCACCGTTGTCACGATAAGCTTCTAGGTTATGCTTCGAGTAAATATATTTTCATGTATGAATTAAGAAATTTATATTTCCTAAATAATGTACTTCTCGTTTCTTGAATTCTGCTAACAGAGACTATTTGTTATAGGCATGCTTTATTTGTAATCCTCTTTCTATATGCCAAATTACAAGATTTTAAAGTTTGGTAAATGGTATGGACTATGTTCAGAACTGACGCAGTATAAAAAATGCAACAGCCGATCTTTATCAGTCCTACGTACAAGCTCCATAACTACCAGAATTTCTCCTTTCTCTATAGTCACAAGTGGTTATTATCAAAATATTAATATAAGCACACAAGCACTTAACATCTGCTGTTGTGATGTTAATAAGTTCTGAATAAGGGGAGATTCTTCAAAATCACCGAAAACAAAGCAAATACTGAAAATTGCAGACTCGGTATAATTGAGTCTGTTCATGAGCAATACTGAAAAATGCAACAGTGCTCACACACCCTACTAGCACAAGCTTAAGCGGAGTTCAACTTTCAACTGAAAATGCGCTGAAATCAATGATTCCAAAGGACCAGAAGGTATAACAACACTGATAAAACAATCCTTCAGGCAGTTGTGTACAATCAAATACAAGCAAACAGGGCACATCCTGATCAGGCGGCTTCTTCAAGAGATGCCTGATTTGGGTCTACTCTGTTTGTAAATGCATTTTTGAGGTAAAGGGTTAGCTGTAAATCAGGATTCACTAGAGGGTAGTTATTAATCATAGATATGTTTTTTACCGCTTATCTTGGATAAAGAAATCTGCAAATGTGTTTGTTTTGGATTATTTCTATTATTTCTTGAAATTTAGAGGATATGGAGGAATATTTAAGAGGAAGATTCTAGGTCGTCATGTTCATTGTATGTTTTTTCTTTAACCCTTTCCCTCATATAAACGTATTTTCGCGCATTTGCAAACAGAGTAGACCCAGATCAGACCGCTCCTATAGGAGCCGTCTCATCAGCATCTGCTCTGTTTGCTAATGGAGTTTGATTATATTTCAGTGATATTTTTCTTTATAGACTAGCTGGAAAATGAACCATTCAATATGTTTTCCAAATAAAGTCTACATTGCTTAAACAAGCATTGAAACTGATTTCACTCTGGATATCTTAGGGTTTACTTCTCCATTATATCTATGCACTATATAAATATCTTCCTCAGATCATGAGTAAAAGTCTAACTAAACTGACAACACCTGTGCTGACCAGCGTAACCTTTATACAAGTTGAGGCTTATCAGCTGGCTTTTTGTCCCTACTAAATTATTCATGGGCTGCTCATTGAAGCAAAAGCACAGCACCAAGCAATCACGCCGTTACTTCATTTGCAACAATAATCACCCAGGCAACATGGCCTGACTAAATCTGACTCAGTTCGTTATCTTGAAACTAAAACTCTCATTGATGAGGTGTCTTACAAGTGTATCTATGTTTAACTCTTTGCACGGTAGAGACGGGATTTACAGACCGCTCAGGACATAATTATGCACACAGTTTTGATCCAGATCAGGCCCGAAGATGTGGCGTATGATTTTGGATCCAAACTTGTTGACACGGAGGTTCTATTTCTGAACATTTGAGAAGGCAACTGCAAATTTCAAAATACTGCAGATGACATTTAAGCAGATGAAAATTACTCAGAGTGCAAAGAGTTGAGGGTTTATCCATTTAAGTGATACATGTATTATGTTCAATGTAAATATGTTAGGACTGTAATGCAAATGAGCAACAATTTAATTTAATTGTTATTATGATTACTTTGTAATACATGCACATCAATTGAAAATCACCACAGTAGTGGTCATTTTCTGTAGGCAGAGCGCTGGCCATTTTCAGCGCAGATTATAATCCATTGCCTATGTGCTGTAAGTAACCTGTGGAGAAAAAAGCTATTATCTGACTATACATACAGTAAACACCAGGCCATGTATTATAAGTCCAGGGAAAGTTAAAGGACTGTAGAATGGATAGATCGATCGATGACCTACTGAGACGTTTCCAATGAAAATTATGATATGCAAAGAAATTTCTTTATAACAGGCCTTATCTCGAATTGTTTCTGCCCTTGCAACACACGAGACGTGCGACACTACTGTTAGTTTTCCTTTGAATTCAAATTAAATGTTTTAATTATCTAAATGTTCACAAGAATCAAAACGATGTAAATCTCTTCAGCCCATTTTCTTGGAAATTTGTACAGTCGATTCATTGTAATACAAGTATATTCATGAGACAAGTTGTGACGGTTCCTCAGCAGAACAAGATCAACCACTAAACCAAAATTATGAATATTCGATCATTGTCTAGTTAGCTCGCTCAGTCTCAACAAAGTGGATATGATTAACCATTTACTCCGTGAATATTCATGTAAAATATAACCTTATGAATATTAATGAACTGGATTTTTTAATAATATATGAATGAACTGAAGTTTTGCCAATGCAGACATTGTAGAATCAGAACTGTAACATTATAAGTATATGCAAACAGAGTAGACCCTTGCCGGGAATCGAACCCACGCGGAGGGGATCTAAGTAATTGTGAGTCGATCCTCAATTTGTTCCTAATTTTGAGAGTCGATGAACATTTTAAAACAGTATACATGTATATAAGACGAGATGGCGTTGGTCTGCTGTGCAAATATTTGAAAATTGTATTCTATATGGGTTTGAACACGGAGTCTGGGTGACAAACAGTTTGTATTTCAGATCAGCATCTCAACCATTTATACATGTAGACGGTCACGGCAAGCGGGATGAGAACTGAGGCATTGAAAAAGGCACATATCCAGATCAGCTACAGCAATGAAAACGGGACGTCTGACCAGGATCTGCATTATTTGCAATTCCAAAGAACATACGCTGGTTACATGTCTTATAGAGCGCAATAGTTGCCAAAATTCAGAACATGTAGATGCTAAAATCCAGCTTTTAATTTGCAGAAAATACAAACGTGACTGTACACAATATAAATGTGGCTATACAAAATAGAAATGTGACTTGTCCAAATGTAAACAATTATCATGCAATGTAGTTGTAATACAATAGTCTCTGCTTTGTTTACAGCAAACGTTCACTTAAAATTATATAAAATGAAATTGACACATCAATTTTTGCAATCTTGCAATCTAATTATTAATTGTTACATTTCTAAAATCTGTTGAATGATTGATGTCACTTCTAATGTTACACCGACAAGTTTTCAGCATTGATGTAAGGTGTAATAAAAAAAACATGAATACGTTCTGTTCCGTTTTGTCCTGTTTAAGAAATTCTATCAACATAATTTAATATAGAATTTGTTCCTTTGTGCCCTGTTTAAGATTTCTATCAGCATAATTTAATACAAAATTTCTTAAAAATTGTTCACTCTCCGAGCAAGAAAATTTCAACTTATGTGTAAAGTATTTGTATCTGCATATAGTTGGTTACGCTAATTGTTTCACGTATCAATTTGATGTTGAATGGTATGTATGACGATGTATCTTGTGTACAAGTCAGATAAAATAATTGTTATGTTCTGTTCTGTTCTGATAGTCGACAGTGGGTTCTCTCCAGTACATATTTAACTTTCGCAAGTCGAGAATTACAATTATCCAAATGACAAGAGGGCCAGAATGGCCCTGACATCGCTCACCAAACAATCAGATTATGTTTCTATTGAAAACTTACCACCCCTGGGACAGTGCCAATTTGACCCCAGGGACACAATTTATATAACTTTTGTAGACGACCTAAACATGATGCTATGTGCCAAATATGAAATCTGAGATTTTCAAAGCTTGCACTGTATGTTTCTATTGAAAACTGACCATCCCCGGGGTGGGGCCTATTTTGACCCCATAGGCATAATTCATTTAACTTTTGTAGAGGACCATGAAATGGTGCTATGTGCCAAATATGAAAGCTGAGCTCCCTGTAGATTCAGGAGAAGATTTTCAAAGTTTTCACTACTGGTATTATGTTTCTATAGACAAGAGGGCCATTGAAAGTGTTATTTTTCTGACAAACAGATTACAGATGACAGAAACCCTATCAATGCTGCGCATTTACTTGATTGAAATTAGCACACAGTTTGGATTCTGATCTGACACATATGTAACTTCATATGTGGGTTGTACAAGAAAGTTAATTGTAAGATTGATATGTATTAAAAACAGTGTGAACATGGTGCTATGTGCCAAATATGAAAGCTGAGAACCCTGTAGATTCAGAGGAGAAGCTTTTCAAAGTTTTCACTATATGTTTCTATAGACAAGAGGGCCATTGAAAGTGTTAATTTTTCAGACAAACAGATTACAGATGATAGAACCCCTATCACTGCTGAGCATGACTTGACTGAAATTAGCACACAGTTTGGATTCTGACCTGACATAATGTCATATGTAACTTCATATGTGGTTTGTACAAGATAGTGAATTGTAAGATTGATATGTATTAAAACAGTGTGAACAAACTTAAACAAGCAGACAATAATTCTGAAGCAGACATCATTGGAGTGCTGAAATAATGGGTAGAGATTACTATTAGAACACATGAACTTGTATTAAGCTGAACTTTACACCAGATACATTGATGTGCTTTATATTGATAGCTGGCAGCTTAATGCAGGGCATATATATGAAAAAAGCTTTAAGAGCATTCTGCATTTTGAGAATTATCCACATCGTTTTCTTAATCTAAAATGAGTGTGAGTTTTAGGGTCATTCTGTTGTAAATTCTATCATTATCCAATTAGCGCTAACAGGTCATAGGGAGAAAGTGTTGTTTTACCCTACATATATTGGGAGCAAAAAGGGGCTACCTAGTAGTACATGAGATACGCATAATTGTTTTTGTGCACCAGCTGTACCAGCTTTATAAAAATCTAGTTAAGAATATTGTGCTTAGAGCAGGCTGAATAATGGGAGCTTTCTGCGTTAATTTCAGTTTGCGTCAATCAGACAAATGCTTTTTAATATTAAAAAAAACTTTGGTGATGCTTAAAGCAGATAGAATCTGAATGTAAGGCAGAAAGTTCCAATGGGGGACTAAACTGTTTGCACGGATCAGAAATAAACACTAGCAAGCAAATGGGCAATAGCGTGATTTAACGAGCGATTTTGTGCAGAATCAAATCTATGACATTCTATAAGCAAACAGAGTGTACCCTGATCATAAGTTCCTACAGGGCTTTCTGATCTGGGTCTACTCTGATTGAAAACGCTTTCAGCAACCCTTATACGAAGTAAAGGGTTAATATACTGACGAAAATCTTGCAGACGATAACTTTTGATTTTCCAGAAGCGTATTCTTCTTTATTGGCCCAATATTATTCAGCGTAGTCTAATAGCCCTTTACTCCATACAAGTGCCTTTTAGCGCCTTAGCAAACAGCGCAGACCCAGATGAGATAGCTCCTGTAGGATACCGATACTGTTGAGTACAGACATTTGGGGGGGGGGGGGTAAACGTCCAATCATGATTTGAGTTTGGTTAGATTTGAGTACCACTGTGGGAAAGCCAACCATAAGCTATCGCAATCAGTGTATTGTCAACATGGCATTTGACCAGGGTCTACGGTATTTGCTGGTGTAATGAACTAAATAATCTTTATTCTAATGCGTCCCAAACAGGAATTACCATTATCAGCCGCCTCGCTGACATCGTGGCGGCTGATCTAGGTTTGTACTGTCTGAGCCTATGAACTGGCACATTAAACTCATTTGACTTTTTCAGGCCAAACATTTCAGTCATTTAGAAGCTTTTGAACAGTAGCTTGCAATCATACCAACAATGATATACAGAGGGGAATGTGTCTTTTTTAACCATTCAGACGAATTGAGCTCCAATGTTTGATGCCCTTTGCAAACAGTTTGGAGCTAGGTTAAACGCCGAGTAATTCGGCGTCTAATCCGGCTCCAATCTATTTGACTCTCAATCTGTAAAAATTGAAAAAATATATTTTTTACATTTTTCTGTATTTCGTTCTTCGTTCCGTTCCGTTCAAATGAGTACTTAATATAATAAGACACATTCCCCTCTGTACGTGTATAATTATGTGGTTACACCTTACCTGGTCAGAGTTAAACATTGGTGAAAAGCAACAATCAGGTAAAAAATCGTTCGTTTCTAAAGCTATACTCCGTTGAATATACATGTAGTAATCTTGCATATTCTTATAGGTCTACTTATTTTAAAATATCAAATTTAAATGCTGCCATCTCAAACAAACAGAATAATGATTTGGTTGAGCCTTTGCCATTTTCTATGTAAAACGAGGCAAGTGGTCAATGTTTCGCCTACAGCTGGTTTAACGCTTTGCCCCCCTAGGGGCGAATTTTGAAGACCGTTGATGACCTTTTGCAAACAATTTGGAAACAGACGAGGCCCCACAAAACGTGGGACCTCATCTGAGATCCAAACTATTTGACTCTCAGATTATACATAAATACTTAAACTGCTCTGATCTAATATTTCGACCACTAAGGGCCTTTGTCAAAGATTATCAGATTATATATCAGTAGATATTTCAGTAAAGGTTTGGATAGAAACAATGAACTTTTGCATATTTTGACAGAAACAAAGCAGA
Source organism: Azorinus chamasolen (assembly GCA_963576725.1). Lineage (NCBI taxonomy): Eukaryota > Metazoa > Mollusca > Bivalvia > Cardiida > Solecurtidae > Azorinus > Azorinus chamasolen. Next base: position 1,722,211 of record OY755237.1, read on the forward strand.
AAAAATACTTAGCATGCATAGAGTAAATAATAAATATGGTGATAGTTTGGCACAAATTAAACCCGCCTATTGATAACATTTGAAACTAACAAGATATTCGATAGACGGAAAAAATAATTTGGTCTTAATCTTACTTACCTCAAAGTCTAATTTCTCCTCTTCAGATTTTTCAATTACTAGTTTGAAGTCCACCTCCTTGGCCACAGCCAGTTTCCATGCCCGGGTTTGAGACATTTTTTTGGTTGTTTTTTCGCTGCAAGCTTTCTAAACACTGTGCGGGCTAGGTCTAGACGCTAAAATACTCATTGTTCTTGATATCACGTGGCCTAATAAATAATGCAGGGGCGGCTCCATGACTTGTTTAAATCGGGACAAACTAAATAAAGCGGAACTTATTTGTGATAGTCAAAGGTGCCCGACGCATGCTTGGACTCACCAATGGACAACCCCCCCCCCCCCCCCCCCCACCCCCAAAAAATAAAAAAAATAAAAAGGGTTCAAAGTATGTAAACTAGCCTAAAACTATCTATTTGAACCTTAAACCACTCAGAAAAACAAGAAAAACGCGATCCGGAAAAAAATTCTTTCGGGTCTATATATGTATTGAAAGGTACCTAACTACGTCAGATAAACGGCGGAAAATACAACAGTCATGTTTTTCAAAGTCTCACAGCAAAGCCAATTCAACACCGATTTCAATCCTTTTGGTCTTGATCTGTTCCAAATTCCATATTCTAAGCGGTTATATGCTTTTCTTAAATATTGCTCCGTCCTGTCGCTGCAAGACCGCGAATTTGAAAATACACTAGAGCGAAACGATGTAACTCCAACCAGGATGCATTGAAGTATTTGGCAGATCTCTATTCGTTAAACTTTTCAACAAAACACGAATTATGCTGAAACACATTCGAAAAACATTCAACTCACCGCAGTTAAAACGGTGCTGGTTATTTCCAGTCTGCTATGAGACGCCAGTTTTCTTTCTCCTACTTTCGAAAGAAAGAAAAAGAAAGAAAGCTCTAGCGTTTTTTTCAAATTCGCAGTCTTGCAGCGACAGGACGGAGCAATATTTAAGGAAAGCACTAATTGTGCCGCTTAGCATATGGAGTATGGAACGGATCAAGACCAAAATGATTGAAATCGGTGTTCAATTGGCTTTGCTTTAATACTTTGAAAAACATGACTGTTGTATTTTCCGCCGCTGATCTGACGTAGTTAGATACCTTTCAATACATATATAGACCCGATAGGAATTCTTTTTCCGGATCGAGTTTTCCTTGTGTTTCTGAGTGGTTTAAGGTTCAAATAGATAGTTTTAGGCTAGTTTTACATACTTCGATCACATTTTCTTTTTCTTTTCTTTCCTTTTTTTTTGGGGGGGGGGGGGGTTCCAAGCATGCGCCGGGCACCTTTGGTGATAGTTAAACGCCTTGATGCCCCCACAATGAATGATGTAAGAAATAAGTCCGTTCGTATGCTTGTCGACGCAACACAAAACTATACTCTCATCCCAGAAGACACACACACACACACACACACACACACACACGCACGCACGCACGCACACACACACACACACACGCACGCACGCACGCACGCACGCACGCACACACACACGCACACACGAGGTCCTTAATGCCGTTGCGCTGCGTACGCCCTTGTACTCAGCTAGCTCGCCGCGGTAACATGACCCTTCATGTAATTCCACACGCCAATTTATGTTTTTTGTTTGAGCTGGGGAAAAGACAACGTATCTCTACACCGTTGATAATGGACAAATTTAGCCTACCTGGGCATATAGCAAGCCAGCGGACAGAGAATGTCATTTTGACAGCCATTGTAGACCAATTTGCTCAGTGCAGTCCATACATTGAATGTAGCTTCTAAAATGTAAGGCTTAATCAGCTAGTAATCCTAGTAGAAATACCAACGGGCTTAGCTATACAACAATATATAAACAATGGTGAATGGGTGTTTAATCCTTGCGTCTAGCGTCCTTAAAGCAGTGTAGACCCAGATCAGGCGTTCCTTCTTTGACCATCTGATCAAGGTATGTGTTGTTTGCTGCATGAATCAGTTTCTAAAATACCGAATTCTTGTCGAAAAATTTGCCTCATACTCCCAATCAAATAGAAAATATGCTGTACTCAAAGTGTATGTGTAAACTCACAATTTTCAGTAAGACAGCCAATTCGTTAACCTGATACTTGACACGTTTCAATTTTGAGGTCCTTTTTTTGGGGGGGGGGGGAGAGACGTGATGACAGAGGTTAACGGGTTGTTTGTATTGCACACGTGTCGTTGGTGAATGGAGGGGGGAAATGAGAATATTCACTTTCAACCTGAGAAAGTTAGTCCGCAAAATTACGATGTCTGTTCATAAAATGTAATTTCCTTTAACTTCAGCAATAATTGCAAATATCTTATCACAATTGGATCCTGAATAGAGAATAGGTTACTTAAGTAGTGTCTAATGCATATCAAACACATTTGCAAATAAAAACGGTGTGCCATTTTGAGTGGTTTTACGCCGTTGAAAGTTTAAGGCTTAAAATCTTATTGTTTTTTCTAATTTATATAGATTTATCGTGCAATGATATATGTAGTTTGATACTGCTCATCTTGCTAAACTAGCGTCTATTGTGAATTAGTGATTGAAATTATATTTTGTCCAATGGCGTTGCAGTATTTTTTAAATTCTCTGGCGATTTATTTTAGTAAATCAGCAGTTACTGGCCATTTATTTAGTAAGTGTCTATTTACCGAAGTAATTGACAATTTACCAGGTAAGTCGGTCTTTTTTATATTGCACATGCGTTTAGAATCAGTTCAGGGACAGGATACAATAGCGACTAGCGGCTGAAGCCTGCTGGAGCAAATGAAATTGACCTGACGCCTCGATATTCCGGCCAGTTGTTTTAGCAACTGATGTGGATTCAAGCTTTTGAGATGATTTCAAAAAAAGGGGATACAAAAGACACAATTATCGCAATAAATATTAAACTGATCTCTTGAAGTCATCATGCTTGACGTTAGCATTGAACATAAATGAAAAATAAACTAAAATTAAAAACAGTAATCATTTTTTCTGTCTCTTAACGAAAACAATGTTTTATGACACTCTCAGGGATTTGAATTACTAAACAATGTGTGAGTTGGTTGTTAAAGGGGATTTGTGAGTATTTAGCTATAATTTGGAGCCAGGCCGGTTTGAAGCAGTGTTAAACTCTTTCTCTAAGGAACATTTATAGATCTACACGAATTGATCAATTCAGGAATATTAATAACCCATTTATAATTCGCTTGAATATCAACTGCTATTCTCGGAAAACTGTGGTGTTGCTGTCGGAAATGTATCGCGTCTCAGGTACATACAAGCGTTTGGCGCACGATACTCTTATGAAAGATGTGACGGGTGGTGACAGATATGTATATTACATAAGGCGCGCGACATTTTGTGAACAAAACATAATTTCAATCATTAAATGGGTTAGTATTTGTTAGTCAGCATTTACAAAATAAATCGGTCGCGGGGCTGGCCAATTGAATAGGTCAGACCTGTCAGCTATATGTTTATTCACACTTATTTCGGTCATTGTTCGCAGTTGTTGAAAAACTCATAGCAGGGCGCAAATGTTAATTTGCTCTAACATGTACACAAGAAAAACCGGCATGGTCAGATACGCACAGTTCACGTATTATGTGCGGGAGCGTTATTAACACGTGCGCTCCGTGCGCGTAACTACGTAACTTTGCTATCTGAAATTGGAACTGTGAATAGCATATACGAATTAAAACTGAAATTTAAAAACGTTTTTTAGCGCTTTTGAAAATCAAAGTCGCCAAGATCAAATAATGAATAAAAGCGTGGCGTTTCACTAATAACAGAATGTCGAATTTCACAGGAAGGAGTATTTGGACAATTCAAGGTAGCTATTACATACGTGAAACACTTTACCTAATGCCCTATTGCTACTGTAACTGTTTTCAATGAACATCTGTCTGATACATCGTGCACAACGTCGGTAGTAAAAGACATCGTATTGCGTCGACGTCACACACGAAACCATTTCCTGACTACCGCATCAAAAACTGTCTTGGTCGAGTGTATCCGACGGAGAGCCGTCAATACAAATGTGGCGAGAAGTCACTAGGTTGTGCTTGAAATGAGCGACAGTAAGGCTTCATTATGGAGGACGATCAACGCCAAAATTGCATCATGCTTTGTGGCATTTCAGTTTGCTTCATTGTAATTGCATCATGCATTGTGGCATTTCAGTTTGCTTCATGATAAATGCATCCTGCATTGTGGTGTTGAACAGTTTGCTAAACGATTATTGCATGTCAAGATGGGAGTCCTTCTTTCATTGAAGTTTCTTCAATGACACATGACCCAATGCGGTAAGCCCATAGCAACAAGCATAAAGCCGAACGACGAACGCCGAAGGCATAATGCACTTCAGCCGAACTCGCCATATAGGTGGCGCTGCATGTAAAACCAGATAATCAAACTACTGAAAGTACTGAGGATGGATTCAACGTAGATCGAATTAAATGTTTGGTTTGGTTTTTAAATGTTGTTTTGAGCGAAAAAAAAAGAACATTATTCGGACGTGTGTGTATGGGGGGGGGGATTAATTATTTAAAAAAGATGTTGCCTTTGGTGCAATTTTATTTGTTGCTTTTTTATGTCCGTCTGATCAGGGTCTGTCTTGTTTGCTGATGGTCTGTCAAAGATATCATTCTGCATAGTTTGCCCTGATAAAATTCACGTGTCCATATGCTATTTCATTGTCATTATTTTTCACATGAATATTCATTGAGTAAAGGGTCAACTGTGTAGTACCCTGATCGCCGATGTGTGATAGACCACGCGTGGATCATGTACGGACCGTCTGATCAGGATCTGCTCTGATTGCTAATGGAATTTCATTCATCTGTTTATTTAGAATTTCTGAATGACTTCAATGTTCCACCTTCCATATTTTCATTATAATTTTTGGTCCACAAATATTCTGTATAGGTATTGGAATCGGGACTAAATATAGAACAGGGAAAAGGGCTAAGATTACATGTATAAATATAAACATGTCTAATATGTCATAAAATAGCATATTTTTATTAGAATTATATTGGGTTTGAGAAATACATTACATTACATTATTTTCATTTTGTGTACAATATACTTATAATATGTTTACTAACCCTTTCTCTCATGTTAACATCTTTTCACACATTTGCAAACACAGCAGACCCAGATCAGATGGCTCCTATAGCAGCTGTCTGATCAGGGTCCGCTCCGTTCGTCAATAGAATTTGAAAGATGTTTCTTTACTTTCTAAAATAGCTACACTGTCCCACCTTCCATATTTCATTATAACTATTTTGTCCATGAATATTCAGTAGGTATTTAAATTTTGAATAAACATAGAACAGGGGAAGGGTTGAAAATAAATTAAGATATGAATAATAATAACTCATGAAGGTGTACAATGAAAATATCTGAAATTTTGAACATTGAATAATTTATTTAACGAGGGTAGCTGAATTAATCATAATGACTAATCTACCTTGAGGCCCTCAAAACAAGCATTTCATACAAAATACAAAACAGTAAAACACAGATCTATATACACAAGAAATAAATGTTCAGAAGTTCAGTAATGTTGCGTCTGGATAATTAATAAATGTTGTCTGCTTCAATTTGTAGATTTATTCTTTATGGACACGCATTTGGATCCTGATAAAACTCCGAGTAAAATGGCGTCTAATCTGGATCCAATCTGTTATCATAGATTTGATTTGCCACTAGCATCCAAATATTTAATATAAAGCTATAATATATAAAGTATTGCACATAAAAAAATGAAATGCATAAATGACATCTGACCCCGATTCAGGTGGATGAATGCACGCGCTATTAAAATCACATATTTGTGACGTCATTTACTCACGCTGTAATTATTATAAATACGAGAAAATATTTTTGCTCAATACTAGTTAATCTAAAATGAGCTCTGCTTCAAATTTTTAAAAATGCAAATAGAGAGTAAACTAATTGAACCTGATGAGACTTTGAGTTATTAACGATATAGATTAATATATTCTTTCTGAAATTCAACCGATTTGCCCAGGGAGAGGGTATACATACTTTTGTGCATGCCCTTATTTAGATCTACATTGTTATATGTTTAAATTTCATTTACATTTTCTTAAATTTTCTTCACTTGAGGTCCTCTACAAAAGTTACATAAATTATGCCCCTTGTGTCAAAATTGGTTCACCCCAGGACCGGCTAGTTTTCTATAGAAACACATAGTGAAAACTTTGAAAATCTTATCCTCTGATTGTCTGGTGAGCGATGTCAGGGCCTTTCAGACCCTCTTGTTATTATTATTCTTCTCCCAGCAGTAAATACCCCCCCCCCACCCATGCACCCCCCCCCCCACACACACACTCTCTAATGTAATGGATCAGTAACCCTTCTATTTTTTGTGTGTTTTTTGAAATCCTTCTATTTCTATGTCTTCATAGCGTTTTCCTTCTTTACCAATGTGTTCGGCAAATCACTTCAGCATTTTAGTCCGAGCTGACTAGAGTACGACAAAGACCGGGGCGAAGATGGAACAACGAACCACGCATCAAGCATCAAGCACCAAGCACCAAGCGCTAAGCAAATAGCACAAAGAATATGCTCCAAAGAAGTTTAAACAATGAAATACATTATTTGACGTTATTATAATCAATAAACAAGTTTACAGACGGTCAAATGTCGGATCGAGGAAGAAACTTCAAAGAAAGAAGAAAGCACATCGTGACATGCAATAATCATTTAGCATAATGCATTTAACATGAAGCAAATTGAAATGCCACAAAGCATGATGCAATTTTGGCGTTGATCGTCCTCCATACTTCATGGTTGACATCTTTGAATGGCGTTAGTTAACGTCAAATTCACGTATCTTCTGCTTACGTCAAAGTACATTTGACGTTCACCTTGAAGAAAGGAAGCGTATTGACAGACTTTGTTGCCAAAATTTAATCAGGTTTATTCGCCTACAAATCTGTCAATATTTCGAGGGTTCATGTTTTGTACGGTTTATTGAACACAGCAGTACTTAAGAAAAACAATTGTCACCGATATTGACTGGAGTTAATCCATGTTTTAGTATTTACATGACTCTGTTTTACTCGTACGTCTCTATGCTAAAATATATACCAGTGTTTACTTTATCCCGTCTGTATATATGTATAGAACAAAACCTCTGAATAACGGTGGTTTTCTTGATAAATACGCCTATTTACGCCTTTGCAAAGAGAATAGGCCCAGATCAGGCAGCTCATGTTGCAATTTCGTGTACCTGATCAGAGTCTACTCTGCTAGCTCCATAGCATATTGTAGCCCATGGTTTTACTACTGGTTACACCAATCAATGTAAAAAATAAAACACGTAAAGAGTTAGTTAGATTCTACTCGGCATCTCAACAGGAGCAACTAGAATAGAACCAGATCAGGCTGGGCATATTGGAGTTAATTGATTAGGGTCTACTCTTATTGTCCCATAAACCGTTGTAGCCCAGAATTTTCGTAACTGGTTAAATCTATAAAAGTAAAAATATCAAACAGGTAAATAGTTAATTCGATTCTATTCGGCGTCTGATCAGGATCCAAACTGTTTACAACTCCCGATTAAATTGCATAACATATTTGCTATAAACCTGAACCACAACAGAGAGCATCCCGACGGGAAATATTGTCATTTTAATCATGTTCAGTACTGTAATTGTTGTAGAGATCGGAGTGGGCCTTCACAAAACTAACAAACGTTTGGATCTAGATCATCAATTTACATCCCACACTATGCTTATTGGTTTGCAATAAACGGGGGAACAGTTATGAAGGAAAACATCTAAGTGTTCGGTACGGGGTTTATCGGCACGGTACGGTGTTTGCCGGTACGAGATTTGGATGTAATACCCCGTCATTTAAGGTTACATGATCACCGTACAGTATGATTGACGTCAGAAAACAGACTATTCACATAATCAATTTTACTAGTACGACGGTCGACACTCGACAATAGCGCGACATTTACGCGATATAGTGTCGTGTGTCGCTTCGTGTGTCGTGCGTCGTATCGTGCGTCGCTTTGTATGTCGAGTGTCGTGGTCAAAAGTAAAGCACGACACACGACACTTGCACGACATTTGCGCGACATAATGTTGTATGTCGCTTCGTGTGTCGAGCGTCGTATCGTGTGTCTTGTCGCGTTGTCGCGCGTCGTATCGTGTGTCGCATGTCGTGGTTTGAAGTCGACACACGACATACGACGCGACACACGATGCACGATACGACACGCGACAACGCGACACGACACACGATACAACGCTCGACATACAACACGACACACGATACGACGCTCGACATACGATACGACGCACGGCAATCGGACAAGTTGTCGAGGTCAAATTATTAACCAGGGTAGAGCGACAGAACAAAATGTGTGTGTTGAAATGTCCAAATTGTCGTGCGTCGTATCGTATGTCGCGCGTCGTATCGTGTGTCGCATCAAAATGCTGCGCGTCGTATGGTGTGTCGCTTCGTGTGTCGAGCGTCGACCTCAAAGCACGACATACGACAATTAATGGGGCTCCAACGGAATTCCGTACGGAATGCGTATATGGTACTTACGGAGTGAAGTGTCAAAGAAATGAACATGACTATAAATAGTAACCGAGCCATAACCGAACGTGAAGTGTCAAAGAAATGGACATGACTATATAAATAGTAACCGAAAGACAGTGGAGCCTAACGCCACCTTGAATACCAATGTATTGTATAATCCGTTCGGCCTCTTAGTGTGTTTCTCCAGATCTTCTAGACTAGCCAGACTGAGTTTGATATAAAGAATACCAAACATACAGGTAAATAATTTTATCTATTAAAAATTAATAATAGAAGGACTAGTGGCTAGTCTAACGCAGCCACCGAACCAATGTAAAAACTCAACAACTTGATAAAATAAAAAACATGACCAATTCGAAAGTCGTAACATAGCCCTACATAACTACAATTTACCAAGAAAACTTTACATAGACTCTTTAACCCTTTCCCTCATATTGACGACTTTTGACGACTCTGTACTAGTCACTTAGTGAAACCATTGTGATAAATAGAGCATTTGCTCATATAGGAGCAAATGCTCTATTTATCACAATGGTTTCAAACTACAGAATTCTAAAGCTTTCTTTTTCTCTAGTTAATGCTCCTTTTCGGTAGATTTATTCAAAGAGGTTTTATCTAAAAATAGCCTATGAGGGAAAGGGTTAAGTGAGGCAGAGTGGGAACCTTTCGAGCCTCACTACTTCCTCTTTCGAAGCTTAATGAGGCTGAAAGCTCTTGCGGAAAATAACAACATATGGACTATCCAGTAGTCCTAAGACCTGGCCAAGATAGCTCATGCATTTGAAAAGGAGCTCCCAAAACAACAGCTGGTCAATAACACATAAAGTTAACCTAACAACACAGACCAGCGAATGTGGAGGGATGCGCACTTTATTAGTTACACTAACCCTTTGCTATTTCTAACCACTGTACATACATGCTCAACCCTTACTCCAAACAGACAATACACTTTACTGTATGTAAGAGCATGAGATTCATGCTCCCCGTATCTCTGCCATAAAGAAGCTTGAACTGATAACGGGTCAGAAAATTAACCATTTGAAATGCAATCCCTATTCATGAGCTAACAACATTCATGTTGATTAACATTGTACAATTTTACCCTTTGCTTGCATAAAGAAATTTAATTTGTGTAATTATACAAACAGTTGGTCTCAAGCAACAATATGAATAATAGCCTAAATCCTGAATTTAACTTATCACTTTGTATATGATTATGGTATTATGTGTAGAAACACTCTAAGTGTAATAAACAATTTGAAATCTGATAAGACTACACGTTCTAATCTGGATCCAAACTGTTTTCAAAAGTCTTCAATACTTGTCTCAGTATTCAAAGGTAAGTGCCCCATGAAGCCCCATAAAGCTTATCAGTACCAGATAATTGAGACCAGGCAGTGACTGGCCGTTAGACCAATAAACATTTGTCAGTGATTGATTACCTAGCAATATTTTCTGCGAGTTAGAATTTTACCAGATTCTGTAATTCAGGCTAGGAAAAGACAAATCTGTATGGAAAAAAGGGGAAGTAATAATTTATAATCTAAAATTACAGAGACTGAAGCCAGTCAGAGGAAACCTAATTCCTCTCATTAAGTTCTGTTGATAAAACTGACAGATCATTAACCTAACCTTTCATATCGCCTGAAACATTTCATATAGTAGCGAAGGTGCAAGCAGATGGAAAACGAAAACAATCGAATGCGTTACTCATTCCATTTGAATTGAAATACAAAAGTTTACTAAAATGAATATGCAAGTAATATAAAAGGAAATTCTCGATCATTTTCGGATTTCTATACAGTCAGAGTTTTGAACAATTGCAGCCGGTGAGCCTGATCCGATGCTGATCAATATTATCTCATTTTGTTATCTTGGCTTGTAGTTCCTAATCTGCATGCTTACAACAAATCATTACCCTCGCTCCCCTGTCTACGTGACAAAGCTTGCTTGGAATGAATTCCATATTATTTTTTTCAAAATATAAACTGTAACTAATAATAACAATACATATATATATATCATAATACAATAACATACATGTATATTCTAACCTATAGCCCGTAAAGACCATATAAAGAAAACTGTATAAACTGTAACTAATAATAACAATACATATATATATATATATCATAATACAATAACATACATGTATATACATGTATATTCTAACCTATAGCCCGTAAAGACCATATAAAGAAAAATGGGGAAATGACATTTCATGATCGGTTAAAAGTATATGGTCTTTACGGGCTATAGTAATAACGCAAGAAATTTCAAAAACGTAACATATGAATGCATGACGTCACGTCACGTCATGTAACCGTGGGAGGAACGGGGTAGGAAAGAGCGTTGTAAACGTCTTAGATATACAACGATGAGCTTCCTCTATTTTTATAGTGACAAAAACGCGTGTCATGTTAAAATTCTTAATTACATGTCGTGGAGGTATATATAATAACTACAGCGTTAAATGGAGAAATCGTCCGGCTCAGATGGAAGGTGGTGATTTCATTGCATGATTATATATATATATAAAGCTGTAAAAGCGTAAATAAGCACTTTGATTAAGCCATTAGTCTGAAATCAGTTATCAACCAGATCAATGATACCATAAAACCAAAAATACACTAACTTAAAACCCCACTCTTACTTGGTTCACATAAAAACAAGTGAAATGGTTGTGGGGCAGTTACTGCTACAAATGAAAACACCTGTGATAATTAACACACTGTGAGCCTTGCAGGGTCATTAGGGTATCATATCAATTACTCCTATGAGATCCTTAGTCGTCCTAATTCCATGGCTGCTGTCCAGTGCCCACACTGCTTGGTGCATGATTTTATAAACTCTGTGACTGGTCAGTGAACCCTTTACGCATTCGTTTTCAACTATTTGTGTAATCTGCTGTTTTTATTGGGTTCTGTTACTCGCTCATTGAAAAATCATTGCGTATTTCCCCTAATACTCTTGCGTAATTACGCAAATACGCAGCTTATCTACAACTCTGCCAGCGGCGGGCGCAGACGTTTTAAATCACATTATTTCGGTAGGTAAATATGCAGAAGAATAAATAATATTTAATATTTTTTAAGCAGAAATGCAACTTTATTGAAATATATAAACACTTGCCAAGAACAGTTTTCTCTACAATAGCTAAGACTAGAATGGTATGAATAGTAATTTACGTATACAGTTCAAAGCGTAGACTACTACTCGTCAACCGTGATACCGCGTAATAATATACATAGACATATACATAGACATAGTTTATTTGGTAACTTATACATATTGTATCTCGTTACATCAGTATATTATATATAAATCAAATTATTTAAACACGTCAAATCATATCACGTGGCATACATAGTGGTATATGCATAAACCAAAACAAAAAGAAATCATATGATTGAGATCAATCAAAAACGAAAAAGAAGAAAAGATTCCTCGGGTTGAATATGAGGAGAATGAACACCTGTTTTCAAGTGAACCACGTTATTGGATTTTGTTAATAACCCCTTCCTCCACAGAGTATTTCGACGTGTTCATCATTGTTTCGTAACATGCATTTCCGTGTTATTACTTATCCTGATTAAGATCCATGTGAATTGTTTGTGTCCGCATTTTGTCAAGTGGACGCCTAGAGCAAACCGAAGCAAAGCAGAAAGCTCCTAACGGAACTTTCGGCTCAGCCCCCTCTGCCCAGGCATCCATCGGTTTTATACACCGAAATCATACTACTGTGGAAAGGGCTAAGGTGATAGCACACTTTGCATATATATAATGTACATGTATATAACTTATAGTAACAAAGTAACAATATGGTTACGCACAGTGGAATATACGATTCTCTCTCAAAGCGCACGTACGAAATCAGTTAAGTAAATCGCAAGCAGTTTGGGTGCAAATTAAACGTTGAGTAACTATGCGCATGATCTGGCTCTGACCTGTTTGCCCGTTATAGTTTAAGAAAGAATAATTATTTCCCACCGTACTAAAGTTTTACATACTTATCAACAAGAGTAACAGTCGTTCAAGTATACGAAATGAAACGACTTAAAGGACTGAAATACATTAAATAAACAGGGTAAAACAAATTACCAATGGACCCCATTGCTAAACGTGTTTCCATGCAAGCGACGTGAAACACGTTAAAAGGGGGGGGGGGGGGCATTCCATTCTAGCAACGAGTATACTCGTCGTTAACAAATAGTGTACCAGTGACGATTGTCCTAGTCTTATGCAAACAGCGCAGACCCTGGTCATATGGCTCCTGCTGTACATAGCCCATAGGCCATGCAGGGTCTACACTGTTTGTCATTTTTAGATATACGTGTATTGTTAAATATCAAAAACGGACTAGTCTTAAATGTAAATTGGTCCTCAGTAAGCATTTACATTTTCATTCTCAGTGTTGTTATACTTTCTGATCCTTCGAGATCATGAATTTCGGTACTTTTTGTTCTGAAAATTGAATACCGCTTAAGCCGGTGCTAAGGGGGGGGGGGGGGGGGTGAGCAGTGTTGCACTTTCAATTAGATCAAGTCACTGCTCCTGCAGGGTTCTGCTTCATTTTTGGCTGACTTAATTCAACAGCAGATTATAATTATCAAAACAATCACACATTGACTTAGCGTAGAATTTAAGATATCAAGATTAGACTGCTCTTGTAAAACGTGTGATATGAACTACATGCATGTATAACTCTCATAGAGATCAAAAGACTGAAATAATTGTTTCAAAATAATGATATGAATAAGATCTAGAAGTCAAATGTTCCGCAATGAAAATGTCATTTTTAATGCTTAGGTTCTGTTTCGGGACGCAAAGTCACAAAATGATATTGATAAAAAAACACAAACATAGATCTATATCAGTTTTAGAAAACTATAGAGAATGCCGATCTACAGAATTTATATAAATAAAAATAGATCTAGATCTTAGTCAGTCGTGTAAAATCGAATGTCTCCACTAGATCTACGAGGCGTTCTGACCTACCATCAGGTTCTCCGTTTTCATAATCGGAGTAGATATATATTCTCCCAATAGAAATCTAGATCTAGATTATGTAATTTAAACACAGATAGATCTACAGTTGGAGAGGTTTGAAACAGTGACTGTTCTTCGTACAGAATAGTTATAAAAAGTTTCATTTGGTGTACGCTTGCGCAGATGCCTAGATCTCGTCACGTATTACTGTGCACAGCACATGTCACCACAATTAACAAGACTCTGATAGTTTATTTCCGATGCCATACATATTTACAATAAACAATCGTCCGGTCATTTCTTCACACCTTTGTAGAAACATCCACCACCCGCTGTACAAAATCTAAATGTCCGGACACAGCCTCATCTAGATATAGTCTAGCTAGATCTACACGAACTTGATCTAAATCTAATTGATAGAATAGAATCTAATCTAGATCTACGCTTGAAAAAGACTTGACTGGGAGTAGAGGGACAGAAAAATCTCAACGTTTTAAAATTAATTCGTATATTTGTAAAGAAAACATTATGCATTTGTTTTTAATGTGCAAAGTTATGCGAGTGCCATTTAAGCACGTGCGTGAAGTTAGCTGCCAGTTGCCAGTTCAATCGTGAGCACACGACTGACGATTCAAATATAAGATACTTGCGAATCGTCAACTGGCAACTGGCAGTCAACTTCACAATACGGCTACCAATTCAATATGACACTCGCAAGTCAACTGTAAACTTGATTACTAGCGAATCGTCAACTGGCAACTGGCAGCCAGCTGCCAATTCGGTCTTAACACATGAAAACAGAGTTGATCACAAATAGCCAACTGACAAATGGCAGTCAGCTACCACTTAAAAATAAAACACAATAAACTGTGTTTACAGACGAATCGTCAACTGGCAACTGGCAGCCAGCTGCCAATTCGACTTTTATTACACATAGATAAATATTCGTGTGAATTGTCAACTGGCAACTGGCAGCCAGCTGACAATTCGCCCTTAACATTTTAAAACAGAGTTGATCACGAATAGTCCACTGGCAACTGGCAGCCAGCTGCCAATTCAAATATAGCATAAGAAACCCTGTTTACAGACGAACCGTCAACTGGCAGCCAGCTGCCAATTTAAATGTAACTTCCAAAATTGTGTTTACTAGGGAACCGTCAACTGGCAACTGGTAGCCAGCTGCCAATTCGACTTTTATTATACCTAGATACATATTCATGTGAAATGTCAAATGACAACCAGCTGTCAATTCGCTCTTAACATATTAAAACAGAGTTGATCACGAATAGTCAACTTGCAACTGGCAACCAGCTGCCAATTCAAATATAACATAAGAAACTGTGTTGACAGGCGAACTGTCAACTGGCAACTGGCAGCCAGCTGCCAATTCAAATTTTACTTCCAAAATTGTGTTTCCTAGCGAACCGTCAACTGGCAGCTGGAGCCTGCTGCCAATTCGACTTTTATCATATATAGATACATATTCATGTGAAATGACAACTGGCAGCCAGCTGACAGTTGCTCTTAACATATCAAAACAGAGTTGATCACGAATAGTCAACTGGCAACTGGCAGCCAGCTGCCAATTCAAATGTTACTTCAGAAATTGTGTTTACCTGCGAATCGTCAACTGGAAACTGGCAGCCAGTTGCCTATTCGACTTGTATTATACATAGATGTATAATCATGTGAATAGTCAACTAGCAACTGGCAGCCAGCTGCAAATTCACATGCAACTTAAGAAACTGCGTTTACAGGCGAACCGTCAACTGGCAACTGGCAGCCAGCTGCCAATTCAAATAAAAAATATGAATTGTGATTACTAGCGAACCGTCAGCTGGCAACCGGCAGACAGCTTCCAATTCGACTTTTATTATACATAGATACATATTCATGTGAATCGCAAACTGGCAACTGACATCCAGCTGTCAATTCGCTCTTAACATATCAAAACAGAGTTGATCACGAATTGTCAAATGGCAACTGGCAGCCAGCTGTCAATTCAAATGTTACTTCAGAAATTGTGTTAACCTGCGAACCGTCAACTGGCAGCAAGCTGCTTGCTGCCAATTCAAATGTAACTTCAGAAAGTGCGTTTACTAGCGAACCTTTAACTGGCAACCAGCTGCCAATTCGACTTTTATAATACACAGACACCTATTCATGTGATTTGAAACTGGCAACTGGCAGCCAGCTGACAATTAGCTCTTAACATATACAAAGCAAACTTATTTACGAATAGTCAACTGGCAACTTGCAGCCAGAGGACAATTTCGCTTTTAATATATCAAATATATATCAAATCAGTTAAGATTAGATTGGATCAAGGTTATTTCAAGATCTGATTAGAAGAGATCTGGACATGATCATGATCTGACCAGGGTCTGATCCGATCTGGACCTGGTCTTTATTAGATTTTGACCTGGTCTTGGTCAGATCAGATAAGAGCATCCCAGATCCAGATCCAGCTTATGTCAGATGCAGGTCAGATCAGATCAGGTCAGAAGTGATTCAGACCCAAATGCAGATCCAGATCATATTCAGATCCAGATCAGACCATATCAGGTCAGAAGGGATTCAGATCCAGGTCTAAATCAGATCAAGATCAGACCAGATTTTGATCCAGATCAGGTAAGATCAGATCAGATCTAGATTGGGAAAAATCGATTTTGTTCATGTTATGAAAGTAGTTTAATAAGTTTGGCGTGCGCAATGGGCAAATTCATGATTAACAGACGTGCGACCCCACTCTATGTCATGTTATCAAGTCACACATATGTACAAATTCATTACAAATACCAGCCTAGATTAAACGAGTCGTATCTCATCGTCTGATATGAATCCAAACTGTTAAAATATGTAACCAGATATAGATCTACAAAGTCTTGAAATAATGAAAAACTACAAAAAAAATAAATGTATGCTTTAAAAATGTGATGTCGGAAATCTAACGTAATTAGTGTGATATAAATCAGCGTGGATCGAGGTTCAGGTCTGACTGATTTTGAGATAATAAACAGGAAATATGAAACAAACGGGTCATACTGGGATAAACTCTATCAACGATTATCCTTTCACTTGTTGTCCTGAATAAAGCTGTTATTTATCTAAACGTGTGTTGACCCTTAATTATGCTAAGCACAATATGACATGCATTTGTAAACACCTTGGATCCAGATGAGGCGCCGAGATGAGGATCCAAGCTGTTTGACGCTTGTTCAATAGTTTCTCAAACGGTTGTAACGAGTCAGAAGTAAGTAAACAATGTTACAAAGCAAGTAAAACATGAAACAGATCAGAGTTATGGCAGAATAATTTTCAGCACAATATATCCCGGCAGAAGTGTTACTAAACTCGTGTAGTTTTAGTCACCTGCAAAACATTCGTCTGCTGAAAATTCATGCTGAAAATTTCTTTACACAATTGGTATTTGGTTTTATGATAAATCATCCTGATCAAAACAAGTTTGAATGATAACCGGTATATGACTCAATACAATGCAGAGTTAGGGTAACTAAATAAAGCTTCTGCTTGAGATCCAGATCAACATTTAAATTTAAATCAAGATCAACTACAATGTCCACATATATTTTTTTAGATCTTGACTATGACTTTATAAACATATGATCTAATTTGATCTGGATCAAGATCTGATCTGATCTGATCATATCTAGTCTGATATTATGTGATATGGGATGATATGATCTAATCGAATTTGATCTGATCTGACCTGGATCTAGATCTGAACCGATCTGCTTTGATCAAAACCAGTACAATATTAGATTAAGATCAGAACTATACCAGATCCAGATCAAATCCTGATCTAATATAATCACATCTAGATCTGGATCTGAGATAATCTTGATCTGAGTTGATCTGATCTGATACAAACTAGATCCAGATCAGATCCCGATCAGCTTTATATCTGATTTGATCTATTTTTATCTCATCTCATCTTATCCATTCATATGAATATGTATCTAGGAATAATAAAAGTCGAATTGGAAGCTGGCTGCCAGTTGACTATTCGTGATCAACCCTGTTTTGATATGTTAAGGGCGAATTGTCAGCTGGCTGCCAGTTGCCAGTTGACAATTCACATGAGTATGTATCTATGTACATGCATAATAGAAGTCGAATTGGCAGCTGGTTGTCAGTTGACGGTTCGCTAGTAATACAATTTCTGAAGCTACATTTGAATTGGCAGCTGGCTGCCAGTTGACAATTCACAGGAATATGTATCTATGTAAAATAAAAGTCTAATTGGCAGTCGGATGTCAGTTGCCAGTTTACGGTTCGCTAGTAATCACAATTCATAAGTTGAATTTGAATTGGCAGCTGGATACCATTGCTAGTTGACGTTTCGCTAGTAAATATAATTTCTGAAGCTACCTTTGAATTGGCAGCTGGCTGCCAGTTGCCAGTTAAGGGTTCTCTAGTTATCACAATTCATAAAGTTTAATTTAAATTGGCAGCTGGCTGCTTGTTGCCAGTGACGTTTCGCTAGTAAATACCATTTCTAAAATTTCGTTTGAATTAGCAGCTGGCTGCCAGTTGCCAGTTGACAATTCACATGAATATGTATAATATGTATCATAAAAGTCGAATTTGCAGCTAGCTGCCAGTTCGCTAGTTATCACAATTCATAAATTTTAATTTTAATTTGCAGCTGGCTGCCAGTTGCCAGTTGACGGTTCACCTGTTAACACTTTATTATGTTGTATTTAAACTGGCAGCTGGCTGCCAGTTGCCAGTTAACTATTCGAGATACACTCTGTTTTGATATGTTAAGAGCGAATTGTCAGCTGGCTGCTAGTTACCAGTTGACAATTCACATGAATATATTTCTATGTATAATAAAAGTCGAATTGGCTGCTGGCTGCCAGTTGCCAGTCGACGGTTCAAAATTCAGAAAATTTATTTGAATTGGTAGCTGGCTGCCAGTTGCCAGTTGACATTTCACATGAATATGTATATATGTATAATAAAAGTCAAATGACAGCTGACTGCCAGTTCGCTATTTATCACAATTCATAAATTTTAATTTTAATTTGCAGCTGGCTGCCAGTTGACAGTAGACGTTTCGCGAGTAAATACAATTTCTGAAGCTACATTTGAATTGGCAGCTGGCTTCCAGTTGCCAGTTGACAGCTCGTTTGTAAATAGAATTTTTTATGTTGTATTTGAATTTGCAGCTGGCTGCCAGTTGCCAGTTGACTGTTCGTGATCAACTCTGTTTTGACATGTTAAGAGCAATTGTCAGCTGGCTGCCAGTTGCCAGTTGACAATTCACATGAATATGTATCTATGTATAATAATAGTCGAATTTGCAGCTGGCTGCCAGTTGCCAGTTGACGGTTCGTCTGTAAACACAGTTTCTTGTGTAGCGATATTAAAAGAGCAGAAAATGTTGAATCTTTTAAAAGAAAGTTAAAAACGCATTATTTCAGACAATTTGATTCACTTTTTAATATTTCGTAGAAACTGTCAGTGTGTTTTAGATGCGACAAGTACTTTATATAAAGTCTGGGTTTTAGTATATCATAACAGTTTTGTAACCATCGTTTTATGGATTTTAGTTTTTATGCTTTCTTAAATGTATATTTGTGTATTGAATATCCTCTATCGATTTTTATTTGTCTCTGATTTTATTTATGTCAATGCACAACGCCATTGAATGCATTATTTGCAAAAATAGGCGTTTTACCAAGTGATGAAGTTTCAAGTTTCAAGTGTAAGATATGAATTGTCAGCTGGCTGCCAGTTTTTTTCAAGATGACTATTCGTGATCAACACTGTTTTGATATGTTAAGAGCGAAATGGCAGCTGGCTGCCAGTTTTCAGTTGACAATTCACACGGATCTACATGTATCTAGGTATAATAAAAGTCGAATTGGCAGCTGGTTGCAAGTTGCCAGTTTACGGTTCGATATGAAGTTTCATTTGAATTGGCAGCTGACTGTCTGTTTCCAGTTGACGATTCGCGAGTATCATATTGAATTGGCAGCCGTATTGTGAAGTTCACTGCCAGTTGCCAGTTGACGATTCACACGGATCTACATGTATCTAGGTATAATAAAAGTCGAATTGGCAGCTGGTTGCCAGTTGCCAGTTTACGGTTCGATATGAAGTTTCATTTGAATTGGCAGCTGACTGTCTGTTTCCAGTTGACGATTCGCGAGTATCATATTGAATTGGCAGCCGTATTGTGAAGTTCACTGCCAGTTGCCAGTTGACGATTCGCGAATATCTTATATTTGAATCATCAGCCGGGTGTTCACGTTTCAATTGGCAACTGGCAGCTAACTTCACGCATATCATTTAGCGTCATAGCCACGATTGGACTTTCACGTTCCCGTAATATCCTGGGGATTTCGCGGAGTAGCATATCTCTGTTATCTAGGTCCCTGGTTTCAATATCTTTAAATTCAAAGAACAAACTAACAACTAAAAAAGAGAACAAACCACGAATAGCATATTTCAAAGTTAAACTATTTGGTGGTCCAATTAACTAAAATCTGAGGGGAACCATGAAACAGCATTCATACGCATGTATGTGTACAAAACGAGAGGCATACCATCTTGCCGGGCCGCAAAACGTATTAAAAATCATCAACACTGAATAATAAAAGCATAAACTCGAGAAAACGAGAACTCAAGCAAGAGACGCAACAAAACATATACAGTCAACCCCCCTCTCTCTCTCTCCCTCTCTCACACACGCACGCACGCACGCACGCACACACACACAACACACGCACAAACACCCACACACCCTAACCCCCACACACACGCACAACACATACAACACACACACACACATGTCGGTAAAAAACGACCTACGGTCATTTTGTTACCGTGCTAGAGACGCTATTCGTTACCGTTTAAATGCAAACGAACGCAAAGCGCTTTCTTAGTGTTGTTCTCATACATTTACCATCTGAGTGACAAACAGTTTGAAGCCGGATCAGACACCGAGTTAGTCGGCGTCTGATCTGGTTCCAAACTGTTTGCAAAGGTTAAAACTAATCTAGGCGCCAACGCGTTTATTGGGAAAGAATAGCGTATATATCTACCTAAGTATAACCTAATGTACACGTTCTTTCTGCCCCCAAACTATGATCAACAACGACTGTTTTATCTTGATAAAATATATGTACATGTACGTGTATACCGTATTAAGTACTAAAATACGTAAATAAAAGGTTAAAGGTACATGTATTGTCTACCGATTTCCAGTTGTCAAATGTTTCAGGTGCTTTGGGGGCTAACTGATAGCAAGTTTACTTCTCTTTCAACCCTGACCAGCAATATTTAATGAACTTATATCAGAACCATGATCATTGTGTTACGTTTTACTTCATTTCATATATAACTGTCGAAATAATAATCTCAGAAACAAGTCCCGTTACAAGTTTCTGAAAAAATTATATTGAACTTGAGACAATTTTGTCCTAATTTTTTTAAAGGAAAAATATCGCCAAAAATCTATTAATAATAAACGTAGCAAACACATTAGTTTTCGTAGCCCGGTGTTTACACCATTTATTTTGCTTTATTTTATGGATTTGTTCTAAAATACCAATATCAACACTCCAGAGGCCAGTTCTCTTGGAATGATTCCTATCTTTTAATGTTCGCAAAGAGACCAGCAATAATCGTCCCAGTAATACATGGATACAATATGATATAAAGAAAGTCATCTGAACTGGGTCAACACTTTTGTAAACTGTACTTGATAACTTTAAATGATAACTGGAAATGTGCGATTACGTTGTGGCATAACAAACATGCATATCTGAATAATTATCCATGTATTATATGAAACACGTTATACAACATGTACCTAGAACGGAGGATCTCTTGGAAACTCTCCGTTCTATGTATACAGTTTTTGTAGTGAGCTACTGTATCTCGTGTATTCTCGGCCTACTATATATAATTCAAGCCGCCAATACAGTAAAACCCCTCTAAACCGGACACTTAATTTGATATAAATATCGGTCTTGGAGACAGGTGGCAGCTTAATGTAGGGTGAGAGTCATACAGAAAGCTCCTCTAGGAGCTTTCTGCATGACTTTCACCCTGCACTAAACAGCCACCTGTTTAAAAGCATCTAAATTCTCCTTTACTAGAATTCCGGTTTAGATGGTTTTTACTGTATCCGACGACGGAATTACAGATCCGAGTCATATGTATTTTCCAAAAAGTCATGTGAGCTGGGTCTACACTTCTGTCAAATACTGTAGGGGCCTTTAAAGTGTTCGCAAAATGTTTTACTGGTTTCATATAAACTGCAAGTGTTGTTGTTTATCATACAAAACTCCCTCCAGCATTGTACTAAAGCCATGACTTATTTTTCGATAATACACTAGTGTATTATCGATTTCGGTTCCCTGCTCACCCACGAGTGCTGCATGAAACAGGACACCAAACGACGTCATCTGTGATGACGTTACAATTAACGTCACGTTTTGTCGGAAATTATATATGGCGGAGGAACTGGAAAAATAGGTTTCAAACACTTTTAAATGTTTTATGTTATAAATAGAATATCACATTCGTGCTCATTTATTATCATTTTAAATAACCTCGTTGACTAAATACTAAATATGACGCTCTCCAAGGCTCGCGTCATGTTATTTTAGTCAACTTGTTTATTTAAAAGGATAATAATGTGCATATAATATCCTCTATTTAATGCAAATGCATAGCTTATTATTCATAGTATATGATACACGTTAATCAATGCATATCTAATACAGAAGCTCTCTCGGAAAATCTTCCGTTCTTGGTCTATATTAGCTGTAGTGAGTCACTGTATATATTCTTTAAGAGCACTCATGTAAGATCCTTTACTTAACGAAGATGCATAGCGTATTATTTATATTATATGATGCACGTTAATCAATGCATATCTAATGCAGAGGATCTCTCGGAAACTCTTCCGTTCTTGGTCTACATTAGCTATAGCGAGTCACTGTATATTTATATTCCTGGAACTCCAAATCACAGTGCAACAGTGTAAGTATCTTTATTCCACTGTATTACAATAGTACATTACTTGTGTTACAATGTGTTTTCATTTTGTTTATAATAATTATTTGTTTTGTAATGTATCGCCTTATATTATGGAGAATTAAAATATGATATATACATGTATGTAATACTTCGATACATATTCGCAAATCTTAGAAACCAGCAATAATCATCCGAATAATACATGGATATTACACGATTTGATATTAACACACTGCACACTGCATTAAGACCACTTATATTCATGAACTGTGAAATACATAACAAGCCACTTGTTTTTCTAAGCGGCATCAACTATTTTTCAAGAAAATGAACAGCAGATCCACAGATTGTACGATAGCCATTAAACTCGCCTCAGAGATTTACTACAGCAGTTAACCTTGCCTCAGAGGTCATTACCTTCGGCTAGCCAGCAGAATTCTTATCGCTGGTTGGTTAAATCCTCTGCAGTGCATGCATGG
The DNA here is from genome assembly GCA_963576725.1 of Azorinus chamasolen. Classification (NCBI taxonomy): domain Eukaryota; kingdom Metazoa; phylum Mollusca; class Bivalvia; order Cardiida; family Solecurtidae; genus Azorinus; species Azorinus chamasolen. Next base: position 1,745,386 of record OY755237.1, read on the forward strand.
GTGCGTCTATATCCAGAGTGTAATTTGGGCTCTTTTAGAATTCAAGGGATATAACTGCTTCAAGAGTGTCCGACATTCAGACACAAGTTGGAGTCCGTGATTTGTGTGGTATGAAGAAGATGCGTCCGAAAGACTGAATACGACATAAGCATTAATCAGACGAATTTGGACAAAAGTTTAAGGGCTTAACCACATAAACTGAAAATACCCCACAAACCTAGATTGGACAAATTATCTACCTCATTAACGTCACATGTTGGCGCGGACGGTCGGACGGACAGACAGACAGACAACTCTCACGAAAACAATATGTCTCCCCCATATAAATATGGGGGGAGACATAATAACAACATGACTATTACTAAAATATATTTTTTCTATAATCGCATTTGAACACAGAAATTTAAGAATACGGCGGAAATTGTTGAATCACAGTGAAATCAATATATCTATAGATTTCCATAAGTAATCAGAGCAGATCCTGATCAGACAGTCCAATAGGAACCTACATACCCTGTCTTCTATTTAACCTTTAGCCTGCTGAGCAAATAATTTTACATATTTTTCAAAATGCAAGCTATCAACCTGTCTACCAAATTGCAATCAGGGTGTCAAACATTTTACTAGGCGTCTCATCTGGATCCAAACTGTATGCATAGGTATTCACCCATCCGCCGACAGCAGGCTAACGGTTAAAGACGGGCATTTCTATCAGAATGAAAGTGTCGCAATATGAACTAACATGTTTTTTTTAAAATTCATAAATGGGACTACTCACTTTGCTGTACACGTTTTCTCTCTCACCCTTGTCATTCCAGCGATAATCATCAAAATTTGTATGGCGACATTTCCGCTCCCAGAACATCGCTTTCATTGTCCAGAATACTCTTAAGAATTATATCGATATTCCAAGACAAAATTCAATTTATATACTAGGAAAATATGAAAAGATGGAAAACTTGACTATGCTTTTTAAGCGAAAATGCAAGAATTATATAGGCGGCTGCTTAACGTAGGGTAAACGTTATATGTAGAAAAGCAACCAGCATGAAGCTGTCACATGTCTTTAAGACTAATAATGATACTCGTGTTATTGTTCGCATTAGCAAGCTGTTATCCTTATAGTCTGATAGTAATACACTATAGCACGTTCACTCACCACAAACTTCACATTTAAATGCAATGAATCTATAAAAAAAACGCGTTCGAGAGTCTGACAAAATGGAATCAAATTGGTTTTACTTCCATTAAAAGTAGCAAATGTGGCAATTACTTTCGAAATATTATACAAGAAGTTTGATGCTAAAAGTATAGTGTCGCCGATGTTGTTCGCCTGCATTTTAAAAACAAAAGTGCGCGTTTTAGTTTCAACGCAATATCATTATAATATTTTATTCCAAAGTATGAACTCACGAATGGCGATGCTATTTGTTATTATTGGTTCATAAATGAGTTTTACGATAAGAGGGAAGGAAATCTTCATAAAATGTTCCAATCAGTACTTTCGAAATATTATACAAAATGTTTGATGATGTTTATATTATAATATATCTGGGTCCATGCTTATAAAACATTTAGCTGAGTCTGAGTTCGTTCTCAAGTTTTTGATTGGTCAGATTTGAGCCTTTGGCTCAAATCTGACCAATCAAAAGCTTGATAACTCAAATCTGACCAATCAAAAGCTTGAGAACAAAACTCAGACTCAACTAAAAGATTTATAAGCATGGACCCAGATGTTACTCGCACTCTGTTTAGACAAATTGTGTACGTTTTAGTTCCGAGGCAATATCGTTATAGTGTGTTATTCTAGAACAAGAACATGCGTGTGGCAATGTACGTTTTAGTTCCGAGGCAATATCGTTATAGTGTGTTATTCTAGAACAAGAACATGCGTGTGGCAATGTACTTAGTTATTATTGGTTTTGAAATATGTGGGAACTCATTTTACCTTTAAATCAACCTATAAGATGGCCTTAATGTTGATGCGAACAACGGATTGTTAGAAAAGCAATGACGTTTTAATCCATGTTGTAGCAGGCTGCTACTATTACGAGCAAAAAAATAACTACAGTAGAACCTGTTCTAAGCCTCCATTCATTTATTGAACATAGAAGTCTTAAAAAGCAGGTGGTTGCTTAATGCAGGGAATAATAATAATAAAAAGGGTCTTATAGGAGACTTTTCCCTTGTACTAATCTACCACCTGCCATACATTATTAGACCTCTGTTTAATGACCGCTTATGATAGGTTCTGATGTTATTTTTTATTGTTATATATCATACTAGAGAATACATTGTTATGTCAAATTGTATACAATAGATCTAAGACAGTCTATAAGCAAACAGAACAGTCCCTGATTAGATGCATCCTATAGATTAGTTGTCTGATACGAGTCTACTCTGTTTGCAAATGTGCCAATATGTGTCTCTACGGGGTAAACGGTTAATGGTACCATATCGAAATATTTGTCAACCTTACGCCCTTCGAATCCTTAGCTGGCGTAACTCGAAAATGGACGAACAGTTATATAACGTGTATCATTTAAAATCGCGTTGAAATGGATGCAACGTGTTTAGCCTTATTTGTGATTCAAAAATGGTTTTGACAATTTATCTCAGAAACATCAGATGATATAAAAGAAAGTGTATGTGTCATGCAGGTAAAAACCACATGCAAAACACACAACCGCACCACGACAAAACAGAAGTGATCCATAAGAAAACAAATGTCTCCTCTTTTGCATATAAGTATTGAAGAGCATTGTTACTGTCAACAACAATGACAAAGCTAAGCTAAGTTGTTGAATGTTTTTCCAACACTTTCATATGATGACTGTGGATAATATAAAGTGGAATATTCATTTATCACCATATGAAGTAACACGTGTCCCTGCTTATACCAAGTGCAGAAACATTTGTCCGTGCCTCTTTTCATCTAATGAACAAAACGTCTGGTCCAGATGAAACATATATGTGAATCGTAATATTCGTTGTTTACCTTGTGATATTTCATTTGCAAACATCTCTGTGATATATGTCACAAATATTCTAAAGCAAGCTGTGTAGGAGCACATTTGTCTCGGAGAACATTTATCTCACGAGGTGAGATCGATGTGCGCGTAAACATTCAATTTTACGATAAATTGGAAATGAGACAGATGTGTTCGACACACTAAAGGAAGGACACTCAAAGCACATTTGACTCACATTCTGTCATATCCTATTAAAATTTTACTCAACACTTTCCCTCATATAAACATGTATTCACGCATCTGCAAACAAGAGCCGTCTGATCAGGGTCTGCTCTGTTTGCTTATGGACTTAGAAATATATGTTACTTTAGTTTCTAAAATAGCTTCCACGTTTCACCGTCTATATTTCATTTTAATCATTTTGTCCATAAATATTCAGTAGGTATTGATCGTTTGAATAACCATAGAACAGTGAAAGGATTAAAAGGAAAACTGCTCAGTACATCCGAAAAGCCGGATATAGAAATTAGCTGCCTGTCTGTCTCTCTGTCTGTCTGTATGTCCACATTACAACCTGAAATTATATGCGATAACTGATCGTTATAAATTATTGTGACACGTTTCTTTCCGATGCCTTAAGTTTTATAAATGATTTAAGAAATATTCCAAGCAACAACACGGTAGTATCAAGTAGCAAACTTTGTATTTTAAAATATATATGTATATTAAAATACATATGTATAAAATATAGGCTAATTACAGTACTTTGAGAATGGTTATATCTTATGCTTTTAATGCTGCGGTATGAGTTTGTGTTTTACGGACCTGTAAAAAGTAAGTTAACAGGTCCGTAAAACACATAACTTTACCTCAACGTAGATCTAAGTAAATAATTGAGTTTTAAGTTTCTCGCCTTCAAGTTCGAAAACAACTTTTGTTCCAAACCTGTAAATGTACGATTTGTTTTGTTTGGGGTTAACGTCACAGTGATGACATAATATATCATGTGGCGACTTTTCCAGCTTTCTGTGTTGGAGAAAGACCCAATATGCCATTTCGAGCATATTTACCGACCTTTCGCAAGTCAGCCGAATGGCTTCCTCGCATGAAACAGTTCGACACCCAAAGTGAGGGTCGAACCTACAGCGGTTAGGGGCAAATGGTCAGCGACCTTATCCACTCTGCCATGGAGGCCCCTAAATGATCTAAGTAGACTTTCTAACACGTACTTTATTTCCATCAGATATACATATATATATATATATATATATATATATATATATATATATATATATATTTAACAAACAATATCGCTATTTTCCGAGAATTACTGCGTTCAGATATTTTGAAAAACACGTACACCGTGCATGAGTTCTCAAACGAACCCGGGTAATGCCATTATTATGGAATATCGAGCCTCGCTGAAACGGACAAGACGCGACATTCCGACGATTCACGGAGCAAGGCACGATATTGCACGATATGTTGCAGTATCCCATACCGCGAGATTTCGCAGTAGAATATCGTGCCTTACTTCATCTCGCTGTTCGTGTCTCGGTAAAATATCCTTTATCACTTCGTGTCTGCAATTCGCATAAGGATTTTCTTGTCAAGGCACGAGATGAAGATTAGTGCGACATGCGAAACGAGTCTCGATATTGTATCGTTCAAATATTGCCCGATTCTCGCCTATCGCAGTACATATAGATGTTCAAACCTGCAGACTTAATATTGTTCCTCGCTCTGTGTCACGAGAACTGGTCGATATTTCAGCGACATAACATCTTGCCTAGCTTCGTGTCTCGTCCGATTCTCGCAACACAAAGCGAGGCTCGCGTGTTGCGTCTTCCGGTTCACCATTATTTTAACACGTTGTTACCGTTTTCTATTTAGTTTTTTGTGTAACCGTGGCTGCCACTGATACATACATATGCTGTGAAAATTACTTTAACACTGTCTAATCGATTAAGGTTGAACAGCACCGAACTGCGTACTGCAGAATCGATTCTCGTGTCTCGTGGTTTGAACATTTACTGCGACACACGAGAATCGGGCGATATTTGAACGATACAATATCGTGTCTTGATTTGCATCTCATCGTAATCTCACGTTTACGCGAGGCGCGATATTTTACCGTGAGTAACGAAGCAAGACGTGATATTCTACCTCGAATGTTCATGGTATGAGATCTCATGATATGGGATACTGCGACAGTAACGAGATCTCGTGTTACAAAATGATGTCTCGCATCGCGTCTCGTCGAAATATTCGCCCGATTCTCGTGTCTCGCCCTAAGTATGCGAGGCACGATATTCCATATGACACTAACAGGATTCCGTATGTTTCGGTGTACACCTTAAAGTTCAGACAAACAAATTTCTTGAAATAGAGATATGGTAATAAACAGTTCAACTGCAGGTTTTTAGGTTTAAGATTTTATATAAAAACGCATAAGCAGACCTATTGATAATTACTCTTGTCGTGAGGCGAACCTCAATTCTAAGATTTTTTCTGCTCTGGAAAAATATGAGACATATGTGTGTGTATTTCATAAAAAAAATGACGTCAGACAAATGTGCTTTCTTGTCCCTTAAAAACTTGATCAGAGCACACTTGTCACACATTTGTGTTTTTTATGAGACATTTGAGGTCACATGTGTCTTACGTGAGACAAATGCGACCGCATCGGTCTTACGTAAGACAAATGCGACCGCATCGATCTTGCGTAAGACAAATGTGCTCCGAGATAAATGTGCTCCTACAAAGCTGCCACAAGGTTCTTGTAAGTGCAAATTTTGGAAAATTAAACAGAAATAAAATACAAGCATAGAAATGGTTAAATGTTGGCATACTAGTCTTAAGTACAGCACATCTAGCAGTAGTAAATATAAGGAAACATTTGCGTATACGTATATTTACAGATTGTTCCTGTGCAGAAACATGTACTCTTAGCAGAAACTGCTGTTTTTCTGGTGGAAAAGAACATGGCCAAGATCACGGAATTATTGAAGAATGCATTTTACCATCGACGAACCCGTTGGATATTCAGTTTATTCTGTCTTTTAATATGGTTGTGGATGTACAGTCACATGGAAGTCACAGTAACATATATTGTGAAACTGGATCCACGTCATGCGGACAAGACACCGGGGCAACATTATTAGGGTCTCTGTATCCAGTGTTTGCACCGAAATCAGGTCGAATATACAAGAATATTCAATGTGCAAAATGTCATGGACTCAAAGAGGATGATCTCGTAAAATGGGACGTTATACTTTCATGTGAAAGTACTGATTCTGTGCAACTAGACATCTCTGCGCTTTACCAAGCATTCGATGACGGCAACATAGACTCACGCTGTAGCCTTCAATTCTTTTATCCTGGATCCCTTGACGATCATAAATCAGACATTTGTACCCATAGTCCAACTCAATGTTTGCAAGATGATGTATTTTCCATACCGGATGACATCGGCATGACTCATGATGATGTAAGACGTGCATGCATGAGTGGTTTGGAATCGCCTTACATCGGAAACCAGATTACCTATGAGAACGTGTTTTGTGTGATATGTAATAGTAGATATGCATCCTTTAAGAGTGGCATGTTATGCAAGAACCACAATGATCAGAAGGGAATATTGTCAGCTGATTTTACAGCTATACTCGATGCTGATTTCCTGAAACAGAAGTCTACTTTCGAACAACACAAAGATGATGAGATGCAGAAACATGCTTGTAGAGTACAAAAGGTGCAATGAACCTTGCATTTATAAATATATTATCTAATGTGTACCAAGTACGGCTTACTTCGCTCGATACAAATCATTTTACGTTCTTAACCTTTCATCTGATGAATAGCAAATTCTACGAAAGAAATTGTCTGAATATATAAATTTACTGTACTTTTATACAGTAAAACCTCTCTTAACCGGAATTCTAGTTACTGCTTAATGCTGGGTGAAAGTCATGCAGAAAGCTCCTTTAGGAGCTTTCTGCATGACTTCCACCCTGCATGAAGCTGTCACCTGTTTCCAAGACCGATATTTATACTTAATGTCCGGTTAAGAGAGGTTTTTCTGTAAAAGCAATGTGAACAAATATTTTTGCACATAACATAACCTGTAGAACCACTTACATGAGTTGTCCGTTCTGGGTCCACTATGTTTTCAAACTGGTTAACAATGTGTCAGATAAAAGGTGAAAAAACCACGGTCCTTCTTGAGACGGGTCCCCAGTATTCTGTTGAATTCTTTATGCCTTTTACATATCTAAATCATAAGTTATTTCAACATTCAGGGTGGTATTGGCGAATCCATGATATTGAATTCACATCTTGGTGTAAACTACCTGACACTTTGATTACTTCTTTATAGTTATATCAAAATACACCAGAGAAAACTTAGAATGATAATTTTCTGATTTGGATGAAATTTCTAATAACGACATTTTACTCAGCATGCTAAGGCTTAAAGACTATCACAATAACGTAAATGCTATATCCTGATAGGAAGTTGGGAACTTTAATATGATTATCACATTGGCCAATCACTTTTGCAAATATATTTTAGAACACATACTGTTTCGTGGTTGTTGTCTTCTACTAATGGCGATTCAGCAGAAACTAACTAGAGGTTTTCGTCACAAAAACCGATGCCCTCACCCTACCCCTCGCACTCACACATACACACTGCGACATATTGTCACATTTCAGTTCTGTACATGAGAACTCGACCGGATATGTGTGACAGACAGACAAACAATTCTAATAAAAACAATATGTAAAGGGAAATAACTCAAAATGTTGCTACAATAGTAATGAAATTGATGAATGATAATTCACCTTATTATGCGCTTTCCACACCACATGTTTAAAGAAAAAATGATAACAGCTAATAACCCCCACAATATTGATACAAGATTTATGGCCCTTGTGCATGACACTTTCTGTCATCATGCTCTTTCCATAAATTAAATATCATTTCAATAGCATCAGCAGAACAGGAGTTATAGATCGGAGAAAAAATGAAAATTGCAATATTGACGCCAACGTTATAGCCCTTGTTCATGACACTTTCTTACATCATGCTCTTCCCATGTATGAAGTTTCAATACAATGACACGAGCCATATAGGAGTTATCGTCCCTACATAAACAGTGTGAATAAGATTTACAAGGGGCAATAACTCCTATATTAGTGAAGCCAGAATTGTGGACCTTGAGCATAACACTTTCTTTTATCATGATATTTTCATGTATGAAGCTTCAATCCATTGGCATGAGCCATATAGAAGTTATCGTCCGGACAAAAAGTGCGATTTGTTTTACAAGGGATAATAACTCTTATATTAGTGAAGTCAGAGCTATGGACCTTGTGTATGACACTTTCACTCATTATGCTCTTTCCATATATGAAGTTTCAACCAACTGGCATTAGGCATATTGAAGTTATCGTCCGGACAAAAACGTGTGACGAACAGACAGACAACTCTCACGAAAACAATATACCCCCATATAAATATGGGGGAAGACATAATGATATTATTTCATATACATATATAACCAAATCCTTAACCGTTAGGAAACTTGTGAATGTGTTTATACCCTAATTATACAGGAAACACAACATACAAAACATACAGTCACCTAAACAGCAGTATGACAAAACAGAACAGCAAACGTACACGCCTATCAAAATACCAAACAAGAGACGCACAAATACATAACACACACACTTAGTGGGAAGATGGAATTACCGCCTTTTAACGGTCAGTGACTAGTGTCGCTGAGGGATAAACCCGGTTTAAGGGCGCCCAACCTAACACTTATTCCATCCCCACCCTAAAATACAAACAGTGTAAATAAACGTATTCCCTCCTCTCCGTCTAAGCTACAACAGCCGCGATGGCAAATATAGAAGTAGAGTGTATGTAAAACGAAAACATCCGAAATCCTCCTTCCGTTTCCAGATTTCAGAGGGCGTCGACATAGAGTACTAAGGCTTTCCTGACGGTGTACATGAAACAAGGGCAGCGTGATTGCCAACTGTAAAAGGGCTGACACGCTGTATATTGTACTACTATAGGATAATATCCTTTTTAATTCATGATTTAACATTTTTGACGTAGTTAGACAATGGGTATGTCCAATAATTTTATTAAGTTTACATGACCATAAAATTTCGGATGTGAAATACTGTGTCGCAGGAGCGCTTATATCATAATTATTTCTAGCGGAGAGATTTTTAAAACTTTTGCACAATCAAAGTGTAAGCATTTTTCATGCAAACGACACCTTAAAATATAGGGTCACGGTGATTTTTTAGCTATGTGCTTAAGAACATAACTACTGTTAGAATAATTTGATAAAATACATATCACTCTTTAAAGTTGTGTAGAACCAACAATAATGAAAATTCAATGAACAAATATACATTTTCTAATTGAAATATATCAAGTAATTCTGAAAAACCAAAAAGATGCCAAGTGTAGAGAAAAGACGGCGGCGGTGGTCTAGTTGTAACGCGCTCGACTATCAGTTCGGAGGTCCGGGGTTCAAATCCCGGTCCCACCCGGAAATTTCAGAGACAATTTTCCGTGTCTCCCACCCGCACATCCTCTCCACCCAGGGGTTGAAATGGGTACCTGTGAGGGTCACTTGCCGGTACTGCGGCTGCATGATTGCGCCATATGTTAGCAGTGCTCAATATTGTAGGCCAATGACTCAATGACCAGGGGAGTAATTGTACAGTCGGCTGAGCGGTCATTCGGACTGAAAGTAGACTATAACTAGGTACTTTACTCTTTTTTTTATATATTACAGAAAATACAAATTTGAAAAGGGAGATACATTGTATTTTTTTCAAGAAAAGCAAAAAGGTGAGATTTTTTTTTCTTCCAACTGACATATTTTTTTTAAACATTTATGTAAACAAAGGGTGTGCTATTTCATGCAAATAATATATTCAAAACATGGGGTCACAGTGCTTTCTTGTCATATATATTTATATGTCATAGAAATAAATTAAATTTTCATTTTCAAATGTATTTTCCATGACAAAATCAGAAATGTTTCCAAGCAAAGAGAATGCCAGACTCTATCAATATTGTCTCTACCCTTTTCATTTAACATAGTACCATTTACATGTAGACAAAAACAAGCATAAAGACATACGCACACATACGAGAAGAACACAGAAAACACCAACAAACACACAAACACAAGCACAAAGACACACGACAAACAAAAGTAAGGGTGACAAAGAGAATAAAACGAGAATAATTCCACAACAGGAGCTGTCCAAAGACAGCACGCTTGACTATTCCCGCTATTTGACAATCTTTTCTGCAATAGTTACTGCGATTCTGCGGTTCAAAAATCTTAGTCTAAAAAGGGACCTGATTTGGTCTATATCACAGGTAAATGTTAATTCATCCCAAAGTTATTGGACTTGGCCTACAGGGTCGTCATGTGTATAATAGTCAATGCTGACTGAACACATTATAAGAAGATAGATAGATAGATAGGGTCATCTGATATTTTTGTCAAGTTTAAAAGCACTAACATACAGAGTTTTCCTGAAAAGTACTTCCACACAAAAACTTTAACCAAAACTCAAAGTCAAACAACAAGCCTAAGTTGGTCTAAATTCAGTGCAGAGTTAGGGGCTTGGCCAACCCGGTCATCTGATGATCCCAGTATATGAGTGTGAAGTGTGAATTTATCGGTATACGTGAAACCCACTATCTGTTAAAATATATACATGCGCGAAAACAATCCGCACAAACTATTGTGATATACGCCTTGAATATTTTAACTTAAAATTTCGAGAATTTCTTGCTTAGTTTATGATTACCTAAAACCTGTGTTGAAGCAGCTTTTCAATAAAAATTAGATTTCGACTGTTAAAATCGTCAACAGAAAAACATGCTCTATCGAATAAGTTGATATACATAAACCCGAAAGATTGAGCACGGGGAACATCCCCGTCGAGATTAGGAAAATTTACAATATTAAGATCAAAATTGTCTCTTTTGTCATAGATATTAGAAGAAATAATTCCATTGCCAATTATAAGGTTTAGATCAAGAAAAGCTGCATAGAGTTGGTTAGCTTACTCGATTTGACCTGTTTTCGGTAAATGGTAGGAATCATAATATCACAGAAAGGGTTATCTGTATTGAAAATACCATCAAAATATCGTTTCATTGAAGATGACAATTCTCAGTCATATAAGGCTGCATTGTATCAACAATATGCATGCTTTTCACCGTTTGCAAAAGACATGCTTTGAATGATGGTTCTTCAATTAACAATTGTATCAACTAAGGGGTATCCCTACTCTTTAAAAAAGAGAACGACTTTACAAAATGTTTTGATCCTTGTATTGTGCACCGGCTTCTCATCTGGGTCCTAACCGTTTTCAAACCTTATGACACGCATTTGTCTAAAGCATGCTAAACATTAATAAAGCTTCATTTCAGGTACGACATTTTTCTGTGTCAGCAGTGTTTGGAATTTCAACGCATCCTCTGAGTCTCTGTGTTATTCTATATAATTTCTGATAGTAGGAGATCCCTCGAAAGCAAAAGCAACAATAACCATTTTTATTCATTTGAAAATGATTATACCGATAAGATATGTGCTTACATCGGCTCAGAATTCTTCGATAATGGTATACCCAATAGTATCGGTATTGAATCTCTAACATTCTATATACAATTCTTATCAAACAACAACAATTCAGTATAAATCATGTATGATAGAATTACTACAATTCTTCCTGGATTTTGAATTAGTTATTATCTGTATCAATTTCAGGATGATCATGTTTGCAGAAGGTTGTATTGCCCCGCAGGACAAGTAACTCTAGGAGACGGGAACTGTATGTATCCAAGTAAGAAATGGAATAACAACGAACTTGAGGTCTACGTCAAACTTACCCCGCGGAATGCCATCAATGTATCCTTACTGAGGCCACAGTACATGCGCTCGTCTTCACTTGATATGACGTGGTATGCTTCTCCTTGGGCAGAATCGTGGAAATTAAAGGCATTTATGTATACCAAATCTACTGAATCAGAAAGCTTCGACAATATTGTCAACTGCTTCTTAGTAAGGCTGGTAACTAAACAGCAAAACCGGAACGTACACAGTATTATCAGAAGTATCGGTCGTTTTCTCAAAGATGATTGGCATTTGTTTTTAAACAATTCCATCTTTCTGCTGAATCAATCACTTTCGAAATACACGAGGTTTAGAAATATTGATCAGACGACGTACGAGCCGGATATGACAGGTTTACAAAATAAGGTTCCTGAGTTTGCTTTGAATGTCTCAGTGCCATATTTATTGCCTCTCACGAGGAGCATTTTGAATCCATCTTATTATATAACAATAACAAAAATGTATTTTTGTTACCATATTCGTTTAGAACCTGCAGAATACCAAATTGACATAGGAGCAAAGCTGCTTTACATCACAAATTCACACCGAATTCTTTATCAAGGGGAGTTTTCTCTTACTCTTGATGGAAACGGCCAATATGTCCCCAGTATATGCGGCGATGATACTGAAATTCACAACAGCCAATTGTCAGCTGGGTCAGTTGTAAGGAAAGACATTAAAGAATTCCTATTTCAGTTACTGCTCATGTTGTACAGCAGTACGGTTTAATGTGAGCAATGGCGCTACGGGGGGACTGAACTGACCCCCATGAAAAATAAAACACGAATAATGTGACTTAGTTGTATAGACTAAACATTGAAAATACAGTGGAATCTTTCTAAAGCAGTCATTTAATTTATAAACACCAGTGTCTTTAAGTACATGTGGTTTCTATATGCAGAAATAAAGCGACAGGGATGCGTCCAAGTGGTGGCTTGGCCTAGTGGTTGAGCATTGAGCTGATAACCCTGGGTTCCGGGGTTCGAATCCCAGCTGGACCAGCTCGAAATTTCAGAGGCGATTTTCAGTGTCTAGCACCCGCACGAGGTTGCCTCTTCTTCATCCAGGTGTTAACATGGGCACCTAGCCGGTACTGCGGTAGCATTATCGCGCCATATGTTAGCAGTGCTCAATATTGCAGGCGAATGGCCCAATGACCAGAGTAGTAAATGTACAGTCGGCTGAGCGTTCATTCAGACTGGAATTAGACTATGGCTAGGTACTGCACTGTACTTCCTATGGAACAGGAGCTCTGCACAACTGCCACCATGCATTAAACTACCAGATATCTAGATTATCTAGAATAAGACTTCTGTTTGTGGCCGTTGCAGATATGTACAGTTCCAAAGAATGTATATTCATATTGCGCGGAGCATGTTGCAATTAAGTAACGTTTTCTCAAGGCACTCTAATATATATGGTGTAATCGATATAGTTGGGGTGCCATATCAAACAATACATGGCTAGAGTTATTTCAGGGCATACTAGCATCGTCTTGCAATTCTAAAATCATCAGATATACAGTAAAACTGCAGGACGAACTGCATGTTTTTCTGCATTACTTTTGTCGTGCATTTAGCAACCACATGCTTTTAAAGACATCCATGTTTGTTCATTAAGAGGACACTTTATAGAAGTACTTCTTTAAATATTATCATCCTAAAACAGTAGCTATTATGGAATGGAGTGACACACACATAGGAGTGCGAATGTATATATTCTATAGATATTTTCTAAATTTGCTGTTTGCTATCTGCCATCAAATAGTGTACCATGTATGCGTTACCATAGTGCAAATAGTCCAGACGGTATCATTGAAATGTACCTACGGTTTGAAAAGACTGATGATAGAAGAAAACATGTGGAATTCAATAGATTTAGCTTTACATTAGTGGACAAACCCCACACTAGGGTCAATAATAAACTATTTTGGGTATTTTTGCAGCAAAACTAATTGCCGCAAACAAACGTTAATCGTGTCAGTTGTTGTCGTTGACTTTACAAGAAATAAACCACAACCAAGAGTTACATAATCTGTGAAAATAAATGATGTGTTTTCATTGAATGATTTCCATCTTAAAATGTCAAAAATAACCTACTTGCGTTATTACATGTTGATATCGTAGCAGTATGGCATTCATGCCGGCTTATTTGAAATGATTAGGAGCAAACCTGTATAGCTGTTAACAATACCGGTCTATGTAGGAAGGTTAACGCATCAAACGTCAATGTGATTCTTACGATATAGTTGAATTTTCTAGTCATTTGTATTTTCCGAAAAAAGAAAATGTAAACATAATTGGTTTGAAACAGTGAGTGAGTGAGTTGGGTTTCACGGCACTGCGACACTGAATAGGTCATATAGCAATGATGAGACGACATGATATGATGAGGGCTGATGTCAGGAAGATGATTTCGGCTAATCTCATTCGCTGCAAAGCAGAGATTGGGATCAAAACCGCCGGCCTGCCTTCCTTTTAGTTCTTGGCAGAGGGGATAATCTCCGTCAAATAAACAAAAACATCCTCTGTGACAATTAAGCCCCAGAACCACGACAAGGTATGACGGCATCTGGGGAGGTTGTCAATCATATGTCAATATCTTAACGAAAACATATTAGAGAATATTGACTTTAGAATTGAAATCATTTTGTTTTTTTATTCTTTGAAACGTGCTGAAGCTTTTGATTGGTTAGATTTGAGTTCTCAAGCTTTTGAACAATCAAAAACTTGAGAACGAATTATTGAACGATTATTCAACGATTATTGATGCTGCATCAAAAACCAAGGAACTAAGCAATTATAATTCTGCCCTAAAATTTCAACGGCGACACTGCGGTCTGTGAAAATTGCTTTACACAGTACATCATCCGGATTCTGACTGTCTTCAAAGACGATCAAAAGTTTAATCACAGTGTGGATAGCATACGTGTAGTGTAGAACCTGTCTTAAGTGGCCGTCAAAAACAGGTCTTATTTTGGGTTTGTAAGGTAGGTGGTAGCTAAATCCTCGGCAAAGTAATGAAGCAAGCTCCTAAATGAGCTTTCTGTATTACTTTTTCCCTGCAGTAAGCAACGACCTGCTTTGTAACATTCCTATGTTCAATAAATAAATGGAAGCTTAAGACAGGTTCTATAATACATGTATCAACGAATATATTCAGCGCATATTTTCAGTGTACAGTAGCACAACTATACAGTCACCACTTTATAAATAAACATTGACGTCTTTAATAGCAGGCGGTTGCTTAACGAAAGTCAGTCAGAAAGTTCCTACATGATGTTTCTGTCTAACTTTCATCCTGCATTAAGCTAATATATTATATTTGTAAGATACAGAATTATACCTCTGTTTTGCCCGTCGCTTTAGAAAGGTGTTATTGTATCCATTTTAGATTAAATCCTGATTTCTATTAACTCTTTTGCTGCCAATGTCGCATCTGTGATTACCTATGCAAACAGTTGGAATCCATCTAATCATCAGGATCCAAACTGTTTGTTACTGTGACTATGTTTTTGAAGCAAAAATGAAGAAATGTAAAACATTAAAACTGCATCAGATGGCAAATGTTGCAGACGGAAGTGTTAAAGCAACAACCACAAGTACTCCAGGTGTTGAAATGTAAATTGACGACCCCAGGGGAGTTAGGTTGGGTAGTATTGAGTATACATTGAGAATATTGTTCGTATAATTGTCGTGAGAGTTTAATGATGGCAATAACGCACATTCTCTCAACTGTCAATTACTAATTACGCTCGCTGTTGTACTGTGGTGTTTATTTGTACCTTAATAATGACATATTTGATTAGCCTAAGTTTGAAATAAGCATCATATAGTTCGCGGAATTAGTTAACAAAGTAACTTTATTAATTTAGTTATATATCTTTTTACCAAACAATGGCCTTTCTTGAATATCCACAGCTGATTTCTCATTTACTAATTGCCTGTTAAATTAATGATTTGTTGTGTTTAATTGTTGACCAGGTAATCATGTGCCTACCACACCTGAGCTAAATGTTAATTAATCAATTATTCCATGGTTAATTGTTAAGAATAAATAAAAGTATGAATCACAAGCAGCTTAATTCTTTTAATGGTATCAAGAAGAAAGGAGTTTAACAATAGGACAAATAGTGGAATCAACGTTGTATTATTCCGTGTGGAAACCGAGTGAACCCTGATTAGACGGTTCACACAAGACCCGTCTGATCTTGGTCTACAGTATGTGCAAAGCTAATACAAATGCATACCTATGGATTAACTATGGGTTAATGAACATAATACATCAGTACGTGTTATAAAACTCTTCCTCTATGCAGAAACTGAACTATAATTGAAATGAAAATATGCGGTTAGCGCTTTTGTTAAGATCCGTAAAATGTATTAAGCGCTATCTATTGATAATTAATTGTAGGCACCCTTTTGCCGATATAGAACTTGTGCGATACATTGATAAGAAAAATATTATGACAAATGTGAATGAAAATTAAAAGTGTTTGAGATACAATGGGTGGTCATAAAACGTGGCGAACGGAAATACAGACAGAATGACGAATTTATTTACGGACGAACATATAGAGACAATCTATATAATGTCAATCTGCTAATGCGGTGGGGAATACAATTGGACCGTTACTATTAGAATTAAGTTGACTGGAGTTCCAACACCCATTGTTTACCGCCTGTGACTATTTGTAAATGAAGGACTCTGTTGCTTCTTAACATTCTTTGACGCTTCAATTCTTTCTTCGTCAATGGCGATTCTATGAGTATCTATAAAAACAGTTTGGCAAAATGATACACCAGGTAACTCAGTATTTCACCAAACTCCAAACTGTTCGATGGTGTGATTATCTTGTTTTAAAGAAAATGAAAGAACATTAAGCAATGAAGCTTATAGCAGGTTACAAGTTTTGCAGGCGACAACATGTGGCAGCAGCAGAGTTGCACACTACTTATTAGATGCTCATTATTCTCGCAAACTTATATTGATTATCAGCTTGTTATTTCTAGCTAACCCCATTGTAGGAGAATTAAACGACAAAATGCAGAACACAGTTTGGATCCGGATCAGATGTCAAGTGTTTCGGCGTCTCGCCAGGACCTAACCATGACACTTTCAGATAACATGTTTAAATTGAAAAGGAAGAAAGTCAGAGTTTATTTGGACGGTGTTGTCGGTCGAAATATGTTACTAAATAACCTAAACTTTGTACAGTAGGACTTGTTTAACATTTTACTCCATCAATACGCAATTATATGCCTTTGGAAACAGAGTAGACCCAGTTCAAACGGCTCCTAAAGTAGCCAACTGATCAGGGTCTGCTCTGTTTGCACATGATTTGATATACATGATTTTACAGTTTTCTTTCGTGGTCAACACTTCCCGTGTCCATGTGTTATTGTAACAAATAATTTAATTTATATTCATGACGTCATTATTTTTTACATGCATATTCATGGAGTAAATGTTTAAAACGACCACTTGATTGACTAGCATGTTAAAGGGAGCTCAAAGGTGGTTTTTGCAAACATTTGTACTGGTTGAAGTAGTTAACTGTCTTAAACGACCATAATTCGGTGTATATATAGCGGAGCAGTCGTTATATAGACGTTAACTGCATGTTGGCGTGGTGATAATTTAACCATTCCCTTCGTATACGAGTAAATGCCTTTCCATGACCTTATAAAACAGAGTACATGTATATGAGCCGTCTGGTCTGGGTCTGTTCTATTTGGTAAAGGTAAAGGTGAGGTTTATAGTCTGGAACTACATACAATGTACATATTCTCCCGACTTCACAATTTACCCCCTGATCACTGGGTTATAAGTCGGCCATTAACACTCGGCGCTCAAGGCAGCCATGGCACATTGGCTTATTTCCCTCACATGTACCCATTTATACACCTGGGTAGAGAGGAGCAAACGTGGGATGCGTTTTTTGCTCAGAAAAATTCTGATAGTCCGATGGCAGGATTCGAACCGGGGACCCTTCGATCCCAAGTCTAACGTCCTACCACATGACCACCACTCCTTTGCTTATGGAATGATATTGTTCTGATTCTACACTTTATACCAATACCAGTACATATGCCATTATAAAAACAGCCAATAAATATGTATGATGTCATTATTTCTTACATAAGTATACAGCAGGGAAAGGGTTAACTTTATAATCCCGCGTAAACTTTGGAAATACTCGGTGCACTTTCATAGACTTATTCTGTGTGCTTAATATTAACAGGCAGTAAAAATGTTCACAAGGAAACCACGAAGATGGAAATGCAAGTTTCTATGTTCACAATGCTTGCTTATGAACTCTGTAACATTGTACTTTCATTTTACAAAACCTCTATCGTTGCGATCACTGTAGATGGCCAAATACTAAATCGGACAGCTTTGACAGAAAAGGCACAGTTCGAACAACAGAAATTGCTCTTCAAGAGAGACGGTGTTATCTGCCAAGTTGGATATAAAATGGGGGCTTGTGTACAGGTATACATCGGTCCTTTATTGATTTGTAACAGTATGTTTTCAGATCAGATAAGACAAAACAATAATAACAAAGTTCTTAAAATGATACATAGTACTTTACTCTCTTCTTACTTATGTGTATACGGCTTCGTGTCAGTCATATTAGTATGTCTAACAAATATAATTATGTTCATTGCGTAACGAAATTGGAAATCAAAAGCTTGGTATGAAATTATTCTATATAAACCTGGCAATCAGAACAGGTTTGAAAGAAGTGCCGAGTGACACACACCTCAAAGACAGTGGCATAGGGATAGCAGGTTCGTGAAGGATGGAACGCATACATTTGATTAGAAAACAATTATGAAATGTAAGTTGTTTCTATAGTTAAGCGAGATTTAAGAGAAACAAAATGCATTGTTTTATCCCTGATACAAGCCTCAATACTATAAACGCCCTCTTACCTATAGCGGGTGTGTGTGTGTGTGTGTGTGTGGGGGGGGGGGGGGGTATCGATCAATAAAACAACTAAACCCTATATGATAACCGTTAAATAATGGCATGCAGGTGCTTTTTTGTTGTTGTTTTTTCAAGAGACAATTGGTCTCTTACTGCAGACTGAAAACAATTCAAAACATAACTTTCCTTCTACATCAAGTAACCACATGTGTACAAAAAGTCAGAAGCTCCTTTTTAAAAACTGTAACGCGTCCAGGGGCGTTTATTAAAAATAATACGGTGTATACGTTCAGAAAATAATGTTCATTAACCCCTTTCCCTGTTCAATATTTATTTCAAATTTTAATTCATTGTCAAAAATGTTATCATGAAATATGAAGGATGGAACATTGTACACATACCTTTCCAATTCCATTAGCAAACAGAGCAGACCCTTATCTGGGTTTACTCTGTTTGCAAATGCATGAAAACACGTTTATATGAGAGGAAGAGTTAGGATACATATTTAGGGCAGAACAGGATTACAGCAGACCCCCTCTAAACCGGAATTCTAGTAGAGACGAATTTGGATACTTTTAGGCAGGTGGTTGCTAAAAGTCATGGATCACCCTGCATTAAGCTGCCACCTGTCTCCAAAACCGATATTTGAACCGTCTGATCTGGGTCTACTCTGTTTGAAAATGCGTAAAAACAAGTTTATAGGAGAACATTAACGAATTGATTGTTTAATTTTATATCTCTCTACTCCATTTTTCTTTCATTTATCGAAACACACGCTTCGAATGTCAAATAGTATGCTTTATCTTTTACATAACTCAGTTCATCCACAGTATGTTCTAGTCTAAGCACTGCATTGTATTGTTCTTTGTGGCACCAATCGTCCAGTGTAGTGCTAACGTTTGTAGAGGACCTGAACATGATGATATAATATGCCAAATATGAAAGCTGAGAACTTCCAGGTTCAGAGAAGATTTTCAAAGTTTTAACTGTATGTTTTTATTGAAAACTGGTCACCCATGTGGCGAGGCCAATTTTAATCCTAGAAGCAGGATTTATATAACTTTTGTAGAGGACCTGAACATGATGCTTTGTGCCAAATATTAAAGCTGAGATCATTCCATTTTCAGAGAAGATGTTCAAAGTTTTCACTATATGTTTCTATTGCAAATTGGTCACCCATGGGGCAAGGCCAATTTTGATCCTAGAGGCATGATTTATATAACTTTGGTAGAGGACCTGAACATGATGCTTTGTGCCAAATATGAAGGCTAAGAACCTTTGGGTTTCAAAGCAGAAGATTATCAACGTTTTCACTATATGTCTCTATTGAAAACGGGCCACCCCTGGGACAGTGCCAATTTTGACC
Organism: Azorinus chamasolen; assembly: GCA_963576725.1. Taxonomy (NCBI): domain Eukaryota; kingdom Metazoa; phylum Mollusca; class Bivalvia; order Cardiida; family Solecurtidae; genus Azorinus; species Azorinus chamasolen. Next base: position 1,765,602 of record OY755237.1, read on the forward strand.
CCAGGGGCATTATTTATATAACTTGTGTAGAGGACCTATAGATGATGCTATGTGCCAAAGATGTAAGCTGAGAACCCTGTTGGGTCAGAGGAGAAGATTTTTAAGGTTTCAAATTGTTGACGACGGACGACGAACGACAAACAACGGACGACGCACGCCGACGGACATCAGACGATCACAAAAGCCCACAAAGTGCTCTCTGGAGCCTAAAAGATGTTAATGCTTTCCCTCTAACAAGAATTGTCCACTTTGGCAAATATTAAATTTAATAAATCTATACATGCAGTGTTTTGTATTGTCGCAATTATATCAATCAACTTAAAAGTTCTGACCATAAATATTCAGAAGTTCAAGCAATTAGGAAAAAATAAAGAAGAGGGAAAGCGTTAATCATTTACTCTGTTAAATATTTCTTCACAAGTCTACGCCCTCGTGAATATTCATGGATGTTAAGTTCATACTATAATTTTAACAACAGATATTTTAGCCATAGAGAAAGTGACACGTTTGATGTAGCAAGATCCATTAGCAAACAGAGTTGACTTTGACCAGACAGCTCCTACAGCTGTTGTTTCATCTGGGGCTTCTCTGTTTCCCAAAAGGTGAAAAGACGTTTATATAAAGGATAGGATTAACAGTAATGGTTGAACAAATTAAACACCGTGAAACTTCCATATCTCAAACTTGCTTAATTTTAACTCTGAGTAAAAGTTTGGTACTTCCAAAATGTTTAGTATAAAACTTTTCTAAAATGTATCAATACGCATGAAAAAGCTTAACAGACTGCGCATGCTCCAATCACTGATTAGCGGCGGCTAGAATAGGTTTAATGTTCGTGGTCCCAAATCCGCTGTTCGTCAAAATATTATGACCGCGGCCTCTGTGGCACCATTGCCTATGCACCTGCTTTTTACATGTTTGCCGACACAGGGGGCCATTTCGTGGGTCTACATGGTCTAAAAGGTCAAAATAATTGATTGGGTCGATTTAGTGTTATATTATATACAAAGGGTCTAACTACCCATTCGCAAATTTCACGACCGATTCTAAATAACGCCCGGTTTTTGGTCTATCAAGATAAAATACCCACTAATGTTTGGTACGAACGTGAAGCTGGGACATTGTACTTTTCAAATAATATAACTTTTGATACATTCCGACTAAGCCGTAGCCAGTGCCGACGTAAAATTCCAACAAAATACGCTGATTTTTCTTACTCGGACGACAAATCGAAACAACTTGACCTAGTTTCTACTTAGCCAGTAACAAGGCACTTGATTGACCTGGGGATGGTGCCCTGCGTTCTCACTAACGCCTAATGGGTAAGCAAGGTAACAGACACGCGGATGTTGTTATTGTAAAGGAAGCGGGTCACGTGACTCGTAGTAGCCTGACAGAGATTTAAATCTGCTAATTGCACGAAAATTCGCCTGCATTTCGGATCTGCATCAGTGTCTGCAGATCGTTTGAGAGGTAAACGATAGCTTGTTGTCATATATATTGATTGCACAATCGTTTTGTCCCGAGGCATCGCGATTATGGCCGTTTTACGGGGGGTCTAGCGGCAAACCGTTGTTGCGCGATCTCGTTCGAGTAAGCTAAATCAGCGTAGTTTGTAGGAACTTCACGTCGGCACTGGCTACGGCTTACTCGGGATGTATCAAAAGTTATATTATTTGAAAAGTACAATGTCCCAGCTTCACGTTCGTACCAAATATTAGTGGTTATTCCATCTTGGCTGTCCAAAACCGGGCGTTATTTCGAATCGGTCGTGAAATTTGCAAGTGGGTAGTATATAATATAACACTAAATCGACCCAATCAATTTTTTTGACCTTTTAGACCATGTAGACCCACGAAATGGCCCCCTGTGTTTGCAGATAACATACAGTATTTGGATAAATCCCATTATTATGTGCATGTCTACCTTTCCTTCATATAAATGTTTTTCACAACTTTGCAAATAGAAAGCAGACCCCTACGGGGGCCGTCTGATCTGGGAGTACACTGTTTGCAAATGCGTTAATATGTATTTATGGAGCAAAGAGTTAAGGTCAAACTATCTGTGGTGGCTTTATATGATAAAACATAAAACAAATTAATATGCACTAACTTGAGTCAAGATAGATAACTTAAAAGTCCCTATTGCGACCACAGTGAGATTATCTCCCTTATTAAAACACTACATTTATGGAACATTAACTCATTCTCTCATATGGATGCTTTTGACGCCAATAGCTGTAAAAGTCAATGTTTGAAACCATTGTGCATTTGAGAGGTGTGTGCTAGTTGTTTCAAGCATGGTCCAGTCTTTAAGTGCAAACAGATATGTCTAAATTCATGCTACCTTAAATACATTTTCTTTTTCCTACTCGATTTACTACTTGATGCATTGTTATGAACAGAATGTTAAATTCTATCTATCGTTCCACCAAATATATCCAAAGTTTGTTCTACCTATCTGAACAAGATAAAGATTTCCAACAGTAATCAGGGCAGAGTGCCAGTTTGCATACAAATTATATCACTGTGAGTGAACTAGTTATAATGGGGCAAAAGTATTGTTTTAACCCTTCTCTTGCTGAATTTTAAAATACATCTCTCCTTCTTTACCCATGCCCTGTTGTATAATTACATATATCTGCACTGTGTACATGTATATCGCTGTGCAATCACTACTGTGGAGTGCACTGGTTGCACAATCAACTTGTAAATAGAACAGACCCTGATGAGACATCTCCTGCAGGAGCTGTCTCATTTGGGTCTTCACTATTTACAGGTAGGTATATTGACGTGAATAGCAAGCGAAGGGTTAACTTGTACAAAAGTATATCTCATTAGTACCACATTTTTGCTTGTTAAATGTCATACAAATACAGAATTTGTCTTTTACATAATTACAAAGTGTCCATTTTCTATGTACTTAAATACCAAAAGAAATATATATGTATGTGGGTATGTTTATAAACGTGATCAAAACATTAAACCGTAGCTATCGGTCGTTGTCTTACTGCTTAGCTTTTAACCATTTACTCCATGAATATTCATGTAAAAATAATAATATAAAGAATATTAATTAGATTTATTTCTATAATGGCAAATGGACTGAGGAATATTGGGAAATGGCAGAAACTGTAGAATCATATCTATTCTAATTTCGTAGGCAAACAGAGCAGACCCTTATCAGACAGAGCCGTCTGATCTGGGTGTACTCTGTTTTCAAAGGCGTAGAAAGGCGTATAAAATTATGTAGTAAAGGGTTAACCTTTTACTCCATACAGTCCATAGTAAGCCTTTTGACGTCTTTGCAAACAGAGTTGACACAGATCAGACTGTTCCTGCAGTTTAATATTAGGTAACAGGTTAATATATATTATTTGTAGTATTATTTGAACACGGGATTGTTTTGCCATGACAGAATCTGTAGAATCAGATCCATATAATTCCACCAGCAAACAGACTCCTAAATGGGTCTTATGATATTGGTCTACTCTGTGAACAGTTTGCATAGTCTCTATCAGAGAGGATTTCCTGTATATTATTTTAACAGTAAAATTAATACTCTATCGAGAAAGGGTAAATCCCCTCATCATGTATTGATGACTAAGGTGTAGATTAAAAAACCCAATGGTGATTCGGAAAAAATATCATATGTAATGCACTTCACCCTATTTAGCCCCTTGACCTTTATTTGGATATATGCTTCTCCTCGACACTGGTTTCCCAGTGTTTTAAAATAAGACATGACATGATGACCTGAATTACAGACACATAACTCTGCACTTCATACAGACGCCATTTGCAAACCGAGAATATCCAAATGAGATGACTCCTGTTGGAATCGTTTGAACAGGATCTGCTGTTTACTCAAAAACTTAGATATGATTCTATACGTTAGCACTGTATTCACTTGTTATGCATATTACTATAAGATAATTAGTTAATAAATATTCATAATCGGTGGAGTCTGCCATGAATATTTATGGACTAAAATGTTAACTTGCTCTCTTTAGCCTAAAGTGAGATTATTAATATTAATTAGTTATTTTTTTATAATGACATATGAACACAGGAATTTTGGACCATGGCAGACACTGTAGAATCATATCTATATTATTTAATAAATAAACAGAGTAGATCTTGATACAATGACTCCAACAGGAGCCGTCTGATCTGGGTCTACTCTATTTGCAAGAGTGTGAAAAACATTTATATGAAGGCAGACATGCACACAATAATGGGATTTATCCAAATACTGTATGTTATCTGAAAACATGTAAAATGCAGGCGCATAGGCAATGGTGCCACAGAGGCCGCGGTCATAATATTTTGACGAGCAGCGGATTTGGGACCACGAGCATAAGCCTTCTCTAGCCGCCGCTCATCTGTGATTGGGGCATGCGCAGTAGCTCTAACCCTTTCCCTGTTCAGTATTCATGCATGACATAATTATAATGACATCATGAATACTTATTTCCTGAAATTTATAATGTGAACTTTTTAAGAAAATCTTTTGCTTTGACAAAAACTTGAATCAGATCTATATTATATCAAAAGCAAAAAGCAGTAAAACCTGATCAGGTGGCTCCTAAAGAAGCCGTCTGATTGGGTATACTCTGTTTGCAAATTTATGAGCGACAAAGCATTTGTATGAAAGAAATCATCCCACCACGGCTCTGCGTTTCCGCGACCCCAATCTTCAAAACTTGCCTAGATCTACGCGCCTGATAACGTGGTCGTTTCAGCTTCTCTGTAATAAATATGTGTTTTGAATTCCTGAAATCAAAGTATGTTCAAATCCATTATAAGCATGATGTCATGATAAGTTGATATTATCTTATTAGCTCTATTGGTTTAAAAGACAGATTACTCACACCACGAGACTTTACTCTTTCTTGTTTTCCCGTCATGAAAAAAGAAACATTGCTGACATCACGTGGTTCAAAAGGAAGATTTCGTTTGGGTAATTTGGAGTAGTTCTTTATAATTTTCAAATACACTGGAGATAGCACTCGGAACACCTCAGTTATTGTCTACGAAATCTATATTCCGAACCCTGACGGATTAAGACGACTTGTTACAACTGTGGAGATAGCACAATGCAGAGACATATACATGTATGTATAATTATGTCTTTGCGCAGTGTTAAGCGTGAGTAAAAGATCAGGACAAAGAGCCCCAAACCAAAAAGTACACGACATTCAGTCTCCAAACATCATCAAATAGAAATCAGCACAATTACAAGACAAAACATGACGAAATTCACAAAAAAACATAGAACATTTATAAATGATTTAATGACTAATAGGGGAACCGCTTTTGAACGAAGAAAATGTCGGATGTGTCCAAGTGCTGCACTGTGATTGGTCAACATGAGTTACAGTAAAACTTCGATTATTCGAACTCTAAAATACGTATTATTATCGATCTTTAAGACAGGTGGCAGCTTAATGCATGCTGAAAGTCATGCAGAAAGCTCCTCTAGGAGCTTTCTGCATGACTTTCACCATGCATTAAGCAGCCACCTGCCTAAAAGGGTCTAAATTCTTCTATACCGAAAATTCGAATAATCGAGGTTTTACTGTATATCATTATAATGCGTCAACTCCGTGAAATAGCTCAGTGTTCGCAATATAGATTTCCAGTATATCCAGCAGTTGTAAACTTTGCATTTATGTAACTACAACATGTAACATATCTGAAACTACAACATGCAACATATCTGTCAAAAAAATGTGCGGTGATCCCCTTTCATAGATAATAGCCATTTCCACTGAAATTTGATTACTGACAGCACCCACATTGACGTTAACCCCTTTCTAGTTGAATACATAGGGAATATTATACGAAGTGACGATATGAAGGGTTGTATCACATGAGTGGTTGTTTGGCCGTAGCATTCTCACGAGCCACGGAGGGACAAGTGAGAATACCACGGACAAACAACCATGTGTGTGATACAACCCTTCATATCGTCACTTTGTGTAATATTTCATGTAGTATATACCTGTTTTAATAAAAGAATACAAAAGAACATCAATATTCTAACTACTTTTACTCAGATACATTGCGTTACTGAAAATAGACGCGTCTCCGGTGCGCCACGGAAATGTACGGCTATTGCTATATATAACTACTGCCTGGGATGGCATATTCATTTATTGTAGCATTTTTATAGTCTTGTAGATCGTAGTTTAATTACTTTCGTTTGGATGTTATCTAATTGAAACGAGGGTTGCATAAGTTATATACACGCTAATTATAGCTGTACGCTAATCGATATTATCCTCCCAAGTTGACCTGAGACTTGATTAAATATCGGCGTGTTTATCGGGATTGTTCGTAATACTCTGTGACAAAAAATAGCAAACCAAAGGCCAGTAATAATCATGTTCCTCGAGGATTGTACAGTAAAACCCCTCTAATACGACCACTTAATGAATAAACATGTCTGTCTTTATAAGCAGGTGATTGCTTAAATGCAGGACAAAAATTATGCAGAAAGCTCCTACAGGAGCTTTCTGCATAACTTTCGTCCTGTATTAAGCTACCACCTGCATTTGCCACCGTGAATTATGCCACTATTTGCAGGTCGCATTAGAGGGGCTTTACTGTATTCTTATAGCGCATTCTTATACCTTCGGAAAATTATTCGAATATTACCGACGATAATACACGGAATATGCATGAGTCTCAGGTCAAATTGGTAGGATAATACACATTATTGCTTACATTGCGTTACTAAAAAGTAGACGTGTCTCCGGTGCGTTACGGAAATGCACGGCTATTGCCGAGCCACTTTTCGACATGAAAATACAGATCTTGTATTGCACGTACGTGCAATACGGAAACTTTATCTGAGAAGTTGTATTGCGTAATGCAGAAAGTTTTCTTTATTAGTTTGGCCCTGCATTTAACTATTTCAGTATAGGGAATAAGTCACTAGTGACCTTTGCAAACAGTGTGGACATTGATGTCAGGGTTTCTAGAGGAGCCCTATCACGAGGGTCTGCACTGTGGACATTGATGGCAGGGTTTCTAGAGGAGCCCTATCACGAGGGTCTGCACTGTGGACATTGATGGCAGGGTTTCTAGAGGAGCCCTATCACGAGGGTCTGCACTGTGGACATTGATGGCAGGGTTTCTAGAGGAGCCCTATCACGAGGGTCTGCACTGTGGACATTGATGGACATTGATGTCAGGGTTTCTAGAGGAGCCCTATCACGAGGGTCTGCACTGTGGACATTGATGGCAGGGTTTCTAGAGGAGCCCTATCACGAGGGTCTTCACTGTGGACATTGATGGACATTGATGTCAGGGTTTCTAGAGGAGCCCTATCACGAGGGTCTGCACTGTGGACATTGATGGCAGGGTTTCTAGAGGAGCCCTATCACGAGGGTCTGCACTGTGGACATTGATGGACATTGATGTCAGGGTTTCTAGAGGAGCCCTATCACGAGGGTCTGCACTGTGGACATTGATGTCAGGGTTTCTAGAGGAGCCCTATCACGAGGGTCTGCACTGTGGACATTGATGTCAGGGTTTCTAGAGGAGCCCTATCACGAGGGTCTGCACTGTGGACATTGATGTCAGGGTTTCTAGAGGAGCCCTATCACGAGGGTCTGCACTGTGGACATTGATGGCAGGGTTTCTAGAGGAGCCCTATCACGAGGGTCTGCACTGTGGACATTGATGGCAGGGTTTCTAGAGGAGCCCTATCACGAGGGTCTGCACTGTGGACATTGATGTCAGGGTTTCTAGAGGAGCCCTATCACGAGGGTCTGCACTGTGGACATTGATGGACATTGATGGCAGGGTTTCTAGAGGAGCCCTATCACGAGGGTCTGCACTGTTGGTCATATTACACTTATGTGAAAGCAGATACCCGAGTATCCATGACATATATTTAGGACCCGTGTGTGTTTTTGATAGTCAGTTTGAAAATGCAGCGTTGGAAGGGATAAGCAATGATTAGAATCTTGCTCGATAGATTTACTGCTAGCTACGTACCAATGATGTATAATTGATGATTGATAACCCAGCATTTTAGATCCAGATCAGACAGCTTCTGTAGGACCTGTCTGAAGAGCGATTGTTCTGTATGCTTCTTTGTTACAGATCTGATAATTTGACAATGGCAACACATTTCCATTTTTATATTTTAATACAAGAATTGGGTACAATTCGTAACGGATACCCTTTCCCTCATATGAACGTGTTTTCACGCATTTTTAAACTGAGTAGGTCTAGATTAGACGGCACCTTTAGGAGCCGTCTGATCAGGGTCTGCTCTGTTCAATCTGTTTAATATATATCTGATTATAGTTTTTGTCATAGCAAAAAAAAACACATTGAAAATGTTGTTATTTAAATTGGGGTAATAAATATTCATGCTGTCATTATTTCTTGCATGAATACAGAACAGGGAAAGGATTTACCAAGTAAAAGGTTAAAGCCACTTTTAACCCTTCTCTTGCTGAATTTTAAAATACATTTCTCCTTCTTTACCTATGCCCTGTTGTATAATTACATATATCTTCACTGTGTACAAGTATTTCGCTGCTGTGCAATTACTGCTGTAGAGTGCACTGGTTGCACAATCAACTTGTAAATAGTGCAGACCTGGGTCTTCACTATTTACAGGAACAGCAAGCGAAGGGTAAAGATTATATTGCATATGAAAGATGACCCCGAAATGATATGTAAAGTACACTGCGTTAATGGGAAACCATATAGCCTGCTTACGTCAGATGTTCAAACATAGCTTATAAATAGTCTCTTGACTTACTGTCGCCTATTTTGATGAAGCTCGTGGACTTGGCAAGCAGTATCATCAGCAGTTGGTAAGTTTGTTTTTTATCAGTTATTGTATTATTTATGCTACTGCTACAGTAACGGCTACTGCTACTACTACAACCACTTCTACTGCTACTGTCGCTGCCACTGCACTACTACCCCTACTTCTACTGCTACTGTCGCTGCCACTGCACTACTACCACTACTTCTACTGCTACTGTCGCTGCCACAGTACTACTACCACTACTTCTACTGCTAGTGTCGCTGCCACTGTACTACTACCACTACTTCTACTGCTATTGTCGCTGCCACTGCACTACTACCACTACTTCTACTGCTACTGTCGCTGCCACTGCACTACTACCCCTACTTCTACTGCTACTGTCGCTGCCACTGTACTACTACAACCACTTCTACCACTACTGTCACTGCCACTGTACTACTACCACTACTTCTACTACTACTGTCGCTGCCACTGTACTACTACAACCACTTCTACTGCTACTGTCGCTGCCACTGAACTACTACAACCACTTCTACTGCTACTGTCGCTGCCACAGTACTACTACCACTACTTCTACTGCTACTGTCGCTGCCACAGTACTACTACCACTACTTCTACTGCTACTGTCGCTGCCACTGTACTACTACCACTACTTCTACTACTACTGTCGCTGCCACTGTACTACTACCACTACTTCTACTGCTACTGTCGCTGACACAGTACTACTACCACTACTTCTACTGCTACTTTCGCTGCCACTGTACTACTACAACCACTTCTACTACTACTGTCGCTGCCACTGCACTACTACCACTACTTCTACTACTACTGTCGCTGCCACTGTACTACTACCACTACTTCTACTGCTACTGTCGCCGCCACAGTACTACTACCACTACTTCTACTACTATTAATACTACTACTAACAGGTGTAGCCAACAGTCTACATACGGATCGGACGATCTTGTTTCTAGACGCCTGGCATATAGGGCATACAACGGAATTGTTCTACAATGGTCATTTAATCAATACATATCTTCTAACGCATGTAATGCAGAAACTTCTTACGTTGCTTGAGCTTGTTACAGCTGTTTGCCATTCATTTATTAAGCTGTCATCTGTTTGAAGATATCTCTTTCGCTGCCGGTCGTGAATGTGTGATCACATTTGCAAATGATGGTGGGTGTCAAACAGCATGGACCCTGATGATATGCTGAGTTACTCGACATCTCTCTGAATCCAAGTGGATTGGAAATGAAACAAAGGCAGCAGCTAGTTTGATTACAGTTATCATTTTGGTAAAAAATGTGTTAACACTCTACCTTATAAATATTCATGAAAGTAATGATGACATCATGAATATCAATAATATAGCATACTGACAAAAGACATGAATGTCAAATCAGAAACTGTAGATTCAGGTGTATTTTATTCCATAAAAAACAGAGCAGACCCAGATCAGACGGCCCCTAAAGGAGCCGTCTGATATTGGTCTACTCTGTTTGCAAATGCGTAGAAAGAAATGTGTCCTTTATTTCTCCATCAAACCAAACTCTAATACTCTAGTTGAATTTTCAATCTTGAACCCAGTCATTCCTTGATATTATCTCATTGCATGAATATCTTTGTACATGTATTTTACTTATGTAAAATCAGGATTAAACCCTTTACCCGTTCCCTTAACCCATTCCCGCATATAGACGCCATTTGACGCCTCTGTAAAAGTCACTTTGTGAAACCAATGTGATAAATAGAGCATTTGCTCCATAGGAGCAAATGCTCTATTTATCACAATGGTTTCAACACTACACAATTTTAAAAATTTCCTTTTTAGTAGTAAATGCTCCTTTTCGGTAGATTTGTTCAAAGAGGTTGGATCTAAAAATAGCCTATGAGGGAATGGGTTAAATGGATGCCTTTTGACTTATTCGTGGAGTAATGAGTTAAATAACCAAAGTCTAAATGTGCATGTCTTTAAATAGCGGACGTCTCGCAACGATCAATACTAGCAGGTTATTTGTCTTTGAAAACAAATTGAATTAAGTTTAACCATTCTGCTGCTATGGGAGACTTTAACTCACATTAAAACTACTTGGATCCAGATGAGACTGGATCTACTCTGTTCGCAGAGGTTACTAAGGCTTATTTATGGAATAAGGGTTAAAGGATAATAGGGATACATATTTAGTTACATTTAGAACGCGGGACCGATTGGATTTGCATTTGCAAACAGCTTTTATTCAGATAAGAAGCCGAGTAACTTTAGACAAGAAAATGTACATCTTTATCTTAGCCTGTTGAATATTCATGTTTAAATAATGATATCGTCAATATTTATAGGCTGAATATGTACACGATATTGTTTAGTATTAGTAGAAACTGTAGAGTAGGGATCTATCTATGATTTCATAAGCAACAGAGCAGATCCTATTCCAGACGACTCCTACGTAACAGCAAATGGGCACAGGCATGTTTGGCCCTGGTAGAAGCTGTAGAATCATACCTATATTATATAATAAGCAGGAAAGGCAGGCATGATCAGGCGGCTCCTAAAGTATCCCTCTGATCTGGATCTACACTGTCTACACTGTTTGCAAATGACAGTGCAAGTGTGTCTAGGGTTGAAAGGGTTAATTTCCCTCCTCATAGATGTGTTTGCTTTATGTACTCAGAGCAACAGATAAAGGTGCGGACTCAAATTTATACTTAAATCGTCAATTCTCGACCAAACTTTATGTTCTGACTTCTCGTTTCGTTTTTCGAGACGATGGTGGTCTAATGAGTGGTCACAGCATAGAATTTGGTGGGGAAATGAAGAGCGGTCACAACATAGGGTTTGGTGGAGAAATAAAGAGTGATCACAACACAGGGTTTGGTGGAGAAATGAAGGAGTTAATTTTGAAAGTTTCCCCACTTATATCTGGACCTTTGGTACTGTTACCTTTAGTAAAATGAATGGGCTTTGCTAGGGTCCATATTGCTAATTTGCAAAAGTAACCCCCACCTGCTGAAATTTGGATTGGCTAAATTCTAACTACTTCCGATTCGATTAAGAAACTAGAGACCGAATATCCAGATGACATGCCGAGGAACTCGGTGTATCATTAGGTTCCAAGCTATTTGACACTCTTACTGACTTGCTGAAAAGAAATGGTAAAATATATTAAATTGAGAGTTGCAGCAGTCGATGAATTCTGCAGACGACAGTTAGTTAGCGTGCAAAGTGCATTGAAGTTAAAATCCACTTATATAGGGGACCAAGACGGTGTGTTCCCACGTTGACAACCTCTGTTGTTTAGATGTGATCCCACTTTGCCAGTCTGTGTTGTTTACAACAGAAAAAGTAAGTGGGTGGTGGAATGCATTATTCAGCTACAGTAAAACATCACTATAACGGCCACTAAATTACAAGTATTTTGTGTTAAAGACAGGTGGATGCTTAAAGCAAGGTGAAAGTAAAACAGCACGCTCCTATAGGATAGTTCTGTTTTACTTTCACATTGCAGAAGTCAACGCCAATGACAACGCCTACGACCCAGTGATCACAATAGCCCGATTTTTCTTCGAAACAGAAGAGCTAAATTGCACAATGCTCATTTTAGAACCATGCCTTGACAAAACACAGTATAGGTAAACAACGAGCAGTGAGCCGTGAACGTACTTTACATTTTGGTACGTTCCACGATTTAGGGGTGTCGGCATTGCTGCAGTCCATCTAACTAAGGAGAAAATCACGATTTTCTCATGCAGGGTTTTGATATATAAAACAGACATAATGCTGATTCCCCCAAAAGCGGACTGCGCTGATTTGTATGGCCCACTGCTCGTTGTTTACTTATACAAGAAGGGGAAACACTAGTAAACATAACACATGTTATTTTAAAAATATAATTTCAGCCTGTTTCGTCGATGACAATACGAGTATGTTTATAGAGAGCTTAACCCATTACGTCATGGCTAATAGTGCAAGAAGAAATGACCTCATGAATATTCATTAAATTAATTGCATTATAATGGCTAATTATAATGGCTAATGCACAACGGCAGTTTTGGCCACGCCAGGAACTGCAGATTCAGATTATATTGCATAAGCAAGAGTCGTATAATCTTGGTCGACTCTGTTTGCAATAGTTGTCAAATGGTGTTTCTATCTGTGAAAGGTTATAGAAGTGTTTAGTTTCAGTCTCGTAACTATTACAGTATGGGAATGAGTCATTTGTGTCCTTTGCAAAAGGTGTAGACCAAGATGAGAGGACTCCTTGAGGAACCCGCTCATCAGGGTCTGTACTATTTGTACGCTTTTCTTCAATACAAACGAACAAAACAATCCTTGAATATTCGCGGAAAGCTTGAACTGTTTGGAGTTTGTAATACAGTAAAACCTCTCTATAACGACCACTAAAATACATCGAGTATTTTGTGTTAAAGACAGGTGGATGCTTAAAGCAAGGTGAAAGTAAAACAGAACGCTCCTATAAGAGCGTTCTGTTTTACTTTCACCTTGCTTTAAGCAACCACCTGTCCAAAATACCAACTAATTAACACAATTGTGGCCGTTATAGAGAGGTTTTACTGTAGTCCATTTGGAAATACATCGTTTAACGAGTTAATATTTTCCCATTACTTCTAAAGTAGCGTTTCGAATATTTCCATCCGTTCACAGAACTTTACTCAGCCCTTTTCTTTATCGAATATCCATATGTAAGAAATAATAACACCAAGACTATTTGTTAGCTGATTTTTTATAATGGTATATGCGCATATAAAGTTTTGGTTTTGGTAGTTCTAAACTGTCGAGTCAGATCTATTATATGCTTTATGTTTATAAGCAAACATAACATACATTGATTAGACAGATCTTGGTCTATTGTTCTTTGCAAAGGCGTGATATAAATGGATAATTGACTGTTTTATGAAAACGGATATTGCGATCTTAAGTCCCGCCAATGTCCACTTAAATCCGAATTAATAGAGATAATATCCGTCTTCGCACATAGTTGACAGTCAGCTCGATCTGACCTGACACGACTGGCTGTTATATTGTATTGCAGATTTTACTGATCAAAAGTAAGTAAATATTGTAGTATACTTTTTTTTATTACTCACTCAATGTGACCTGAAATCTTAGGTAATCTTTGGATAATTTTACGAAGGTATAAGAATGTGCTATAAGAATACAGTCCTCAAGGAACATGATTATTACCGACTTTGGTTTGCTATTTTTTGTCACAGAGTATTACGAACAACCCTGATAATCACGCCGAAGATTAATCAAGTCTCAGGTCAATTTGGAGAGTAATATCAGACATCATTGCTCAGCAGTATTGGTATTAATTTTAATCATTAAATATCATAAAAACGCCTTTCTACGCATTTGCAAACACAATAGACCCAGATCAGACAACTCCTCTAGGAGGGGTCCTATCAGGACATTATTTCGTGCACAGAACTCTCGGGTGGAACCGGCGACTCATCACAAGCCAGTTGGAAGGCTAGCTCACCACTTGACCACACCACTTGACCACAGAGGCACAGAGGGTTACGGGTTAAAGGAGACTACGGTTTGGAAATTGCTCCTAAGTGTTAATGAAAGTGCAACCTCTCTTTAACAACCGCGTAACTCTGTATTCTATGAATATTCAGACAGGAAATAAGGACACCATGCATAGTAATTAATGTTTTCAGTCATGGCGCTATGAACAACATGATTTGAGTATATTATATCAACAGTACATGTATGAGTCACGCAGGAAACACCGCTTCCAAAACACACAACCGCCAAAACAGCACCACAACAACAAACAGCAAATGTACACGAATATAAAAGACACAACCAGACGCACGGACATAACAAACAATCAATAGGGGGAAGATGGAAGTACCGCCATGGAACGGTCAATGACAAATGTCACTGGGGGTTAAACCGGTTTTTGGGCTCCCAACCTCACACTTATTCCATCCCGAGTATATTATATCAAACACACACAGACCAAACATCCTGATCAGACGGCTCCGTCTGATCCGGGTCTGCTCTGTTTGCAAAGGAGTTCTACTCTTATAAGCACAATGTTGGTTCAGTAACCCTTTTAGAGCGGGACACGAGTCACTAAAGGCCTTAGCAAAGAGTGTAGACCCAGACCAGAGGTTCCTAATGGAACCATCTCGTCAGGTTATGCACTGTTTGTTACGTTGAATGTTCCTTGAAAACTCCATGAATATTCACGGTAAACGTACTCTGTTTGAAATTTGGAATTATCTATTCAATAAACCAGCGTTGAAAGGGCTAACTTATACAGTAAAACCTCTCTATAACGGCCACTAAAATGTGTTAATTAGTTGGTATTTAGGGCAGGTGGCTGCTTAAAGCAAGGCGAAAGTAAAACAGAAAGCTCCTATAGGAGCGTTCTGTTTTACTTTCGCCTTGCTTTAAGCAGCCACCTGCCTTTAACACGGTATAGTTGGTGTAATTTAGTAGCGGTTATAGAGAAGCTTTACTTATTTAACTATCCTCTTTCTCTACGGAAGGGTTCAACTATATACTTCCCTTTTTCAGAAAGGCCAGAATCTCTTGTCAACACCCATGTGCCAAATTATACCTTCTGCCGATTGACAACGAACAGAGAACAACAGCTAGAAATCCCACTTGATAGTCAGTGAACTTTAGAAATATCGTACCAAGAACACACAATTTGGAAAATGCGACAGGAGAATAATTCAACAGCAGGGACAGAAACATCTGCATATGTTCGTTGGAAGGGGAAAAGGCATCAATTGTGTTGGACGTGGAAAGGCAACAACTGCGCTCGGAATTCAAGCGTAAAAACAATATCTTCAACAAGGATTAAAACAATAAATGTGATGTCGTGCGTTTAATGTAAAAGGGTGTAGACAATTAATACTTGAATTGCAGTCAATTTTAGGTACAGACAATAAGTGCGAAGAAAACAAGACACCATTGTCAGTTGATATCTGCGAAAACGTTCCAAATGGGAGAAGAATATTATAGCAGTTATGCGCATGATGACTACTGGTATTATGACAATACGACGGAAGTATACGATCCCGAAGCGGATACATATCTTTTCGAAGGATACTTGTTTGAGCAGGTAATATATTTGTACGTATGGCCAGTATTAGTAATCGTGACATGCATCTTAAACGTCATTGTCATTTACGTGCTAATACGTACAAAACTGCTCAGCGAGACGTATATGATTCTCGTGGCAATTTCCATTTCGGATTCCTTGTCTGGGCTGGTGAACCTTCCGACCTCTTTAATGGTATTTCAAGGTTTGTCACCTTCAACAGTATCTGAGTCATCGCATTCATGGTCAGACATTTCTAGTGTAAACCTGAGTCAATTTGGACCTGGAGATATGGACTATCTGGAAATAGCCATGCAACACGACAGCAAGAAACCAGAAAACCTGCCAACGGAGTCGTATATTCTGTCAAAAGTACTTTGCGACGCATTTATGCTCTCAAAGTTCTTTATATCCAGGTCATTTCACACGATGTCAGTGTGGCTTACTCTCATTCTTGTTGTACAGAGATTCAGAACGTTTTATTCATCTACCATGAGACGCCCTTCAATGTTAAGAAGAAGAAATATGACACAATTAATGTTTAAGAGAACTCTCTACAAATGTATAGCGGTGGTTTTATTTGCACTTTTAGTTCACGTGTATCACTGTTTCAAAGATAAATCCGTCAGTGGACACTGCAAGTGGAACGTGAGCAGAGGGTCATCTTGTGGCTTTGACTGCGTATACATCTGGTTTGCCCTTCTTGTCGGGCAGCTTTTGCCCGTAATAGCCATGACCATTCCTACAATATTCATTGTCTATCAGCTTTTAAGGGCTGTAAATAATCTCAAAGCAATGGGACATGGTGGTACATTTATCAAGAGACAGCGTGAAAACCGCCTTGCATCTATCATTATTGGCGCCATTGCTGTCTTATTTCTGGCTGCTGAGCTCCCATATGCGGCGTTTCTACTTTATAGTGCGATAAGCATACACGCATCCATCCCAACAAATCTCGAATTGAACAGAATTGTCCAAGTTGTGTACGAGGTGGTCATTGTCATTACGTCTGTCTTTAACATTTACATATACACCTGTTTCAATCCACGGTTTCAAAAGGCTATGAAAAAAGCAATCTATGAGCCGATATGTAAAGCAATTTGTTTAAAGGTTTCGTGGAAACCGCGATTATCAATACATGGCACAACGAGCGATGGTACCACACAAACAGAACCAAAAGTGTTACAAATGAAACCATTGAATGCCGATGCGCCTTAGAATGAGTTATAATACAATGAGCTTTCTAGACGCGAAATGTCAGCTGCAACTGAATCACTTAATACTAGAAAGAGTGTTGGGGCTAATCCTTCCCCTTCTAGACCCACTATTTGATGCCAAATGTCTGAAATTTGATTTTCAAAACATTATTTCCGTTTCCGTGCAAAGAATAATGCAGTGTCTGCAACGCTATGATTGTTGATTGTCGCGGGCATGTATAAATTTAGCAGTTTTAAGTGCATGTATATACTGCTTTCCATTCCATTTTGTGCATAGTAAATACTAGAGAAATGTAAACCCTTTACCCCATGAACAGTAGAACCTGTCCTAAGCGGCCATTCATCTATTGAAAATATGAGTTTTAAAAAGCAGATGGTTGTTTAATGCAGGACAAAAGTGCATATAATGCGAAACGCTCCTATAGGAATGTTTTTGCATTACTTTTGAATTGTATTAAGCTACCATATGCCTTATAAACCCTTTGATTCCTTTTTGATGACCGCTACGACATGTTCTACTGCATAATTATGCAAACATCTATTACCTCAGAACTATTCTTTGATTGCATCTAATGTTGGTACTTTTGGCCATGCCAATACATTTAGGGCAGTTGAATATAGTTCAATAAGCTTGATCAGAAGGCTACCAGAAGAGCTGTTTGGTCGTATTCTATTCTGTTCGCAAATGTGCCAAATTAGCGTCTCTATCGAGTTAACAGTTTGCATAATCATGTTGATTCACAATTGTATGAAGCATACTTTATCAATAAAGACCATAATCGGAAATTAAAGTGTATGCATGTTTTCTTACGTTTATGAGTCCAAAATTTATATTTGAATGAAAAACTAGTAAAGGGGAGCCGGGAAAGCCACGCACAAGACGCAACCATTACCAAAACACCGACACAAAGTGAGAGGCACTCACACACGCACGCGCACGCATGCACATGCGCGCACGCAATCTCTCTCACACACACATACACACACAAACGCACGCACAAAAGCACTCGCGCACAAACGCACGCACAGAGTAGACATAGATAAGGGCCTGCTATGTGTGTGTATGAAATAATATAGATATGATTGTAAAGTTTGTGCCACGGTATGCCATTGGTCATTACAAAGTTTGTGCCACGGTATGCCATTGGTCATTACAAAGTTTGTGCCACGGTATGCCATTGGTCATTACAAAGTTTGTGCCACGGTATGCCATTGGTCATTACAAAGTTTGTGCCTCGGTATGCCATTGGTCATTACAAAGTTTGTGCCTCGGTATGCCATTGGTCATTACAAAGTTTGTGCCTCGGTATGCCATTGGTCATTACAAAGTTTCTGCCACGGTATGCCATTGGTCATTACAAAGTTTCTGCCACGGTATGTCATTGGTCATTACAAAATTTCTGCCACGGTATGCCATTGGTCATTACAACGTTTGTGCCACGGTATGCCATTGGTCATTACAAAGTTTGTGCCTCGGTATGCCATTGGTCATTACAAAGTTTGTGCCTCGGTATGCCATTGGTCATTACAAAGTTTGTGCCTCGGTATGCCATTGGTCATTACAAAGTTTGTGCCACGGTATGTCATTGGTCATTACAAAGTTTCTGCCACGGTATGTCATTGGTCATTACACAGTTTCGGCCACGGTATGCCATTGGTCATTACAAAGTTTGTGCCTCGGTATGTCATTGGTCATTACAAAGTTTCTGCCACGGTATGCCATTGGTCATTACAAAGTTTCTGCCACGGTATGCCATTGGTCATTACAAAGTTTCTGCCACGGTATGCCATTGGTCATTACACAGTTTCGGCCACGGTATGCCATTGGTCATTACAAAGTTTCTGCCACTGTGGGCCAATGGTCATTACACAGTTTGTGCCACGGTATGTCATTGGTCATTGCACAGTTTGTGCCACGGTATGCCATTGGTCATTACACCGTTATAAAACTTCAGCTAATTCAAATTCATAATGTCAATATTTCTTACTAAATGTTCAAGAGGTAAATTACTCCGCATTTGCAAATAGAGTAGACCCAGACCATACACCTCCTATAGAGTAGACCCAGACCATACACCTCCTATAGCAACCGTCTGCTATGGGACAGCTTATGGACTAACAAAAATCTAATCCTACAGTTTCAGATTTGTAAAAATATTATATGTTTACATGCCATATTAAAAAATAATCTAATTGATATTCATTATGTCATCATTTTTTACATCATTTAATATTCAATTATGATACCCTTGCCTAATTATATCGCTCTAGGTTAAACGCCATGTAACACCGAGTCTCGCCCGATCCAAATCAATCTACTTATAGAAGAAACAAAGAGAATATCTTCATTTATTTAAAATTTTCCCTGATAGAGATGCCGTTGTATATATTTGCAAACAGAGTAGATCAAGATCAGACAACTGTCTGATCAGGGTCTATTCTGTTCGCTAATATAGACCAGATTCTACAGTTCATGCCATGTTAAAAAAATGCCCGTGTTCATATTTCAGCTAACTAATATTCATAAATTAATTAGTTCATGAATATTCATTAGGTATGGGATAGAAGCATGCCGCAGTATGTTATAACCCTTTCCTACATAAATACGCCTTTCTACGTCTTTGCAAACAGAGCAGACCTAGGTCAGACGGCTTCTATTGAACCCGTCTAATCAGGGTATGTTATGTTTGCTTACGATATAATAGATATGATTTTTCATTTTCTGCCATGGCGAAACATTCCCGTGTCCATGTATACTATTATAACAATTGATCTAATCGATATTTATGATGTCACTATTTCTTACATGAATATTCATGGAGTAAAGGTTGATGTCTGAGCTGGTATCATGTAAAAATGAACACTCGGAAAGCAGTTTTCATCCAGATCTGCTCCTCTGTCATATTTCCACCAAGCCTTATGTTATGACCACGTTTGTATGAAGGAAAATGGTAGTGAACTAGGGATAAATTATTTTATTCCCCCATTCAACGGAAAACAATCTGCAAAACATGTCTGCTTCAGTTCTAAATGTTCATTTTACATTACTCGTCAGCAAAACAGTCTGTAAAACTGGTTGAATCTTCTCATCTTCAGTTGAACCTGTCTTAAGCGGTCTAACAGAGGTCTAACTATGGGTATGTAAAGCAGGTGATAACTTAATGTAGGTCAAACGTAGCGCAAAAAAGCTTCTATAGGAGTTTCTGCATTACCTTTGTCTTGCTTCAAGCAACACTCTACTTTTAAAGATCCCTGTGCTCAGTAAATGAATGGTCGCTTAGGACAGATGGGCTACTGTATATCAGTATGTTTACAACTCGCTCATCTCTTAGGACACATGATCTACTGTATATCATTATGTTTACAACTTGCTCATCTCTTAGGACACATGATCTACTGTATATCAGTATGTTTACAACTCGCTCATCTCTTAGGACAGATGATCTACTGTATATCATTATGTTTACAACTTGCTCATCTCTTAAGACAGAGGATCTACTGTATATCATTATGTTTACAACTCGCTCATCTCTTAGGACACATGATCTACTGTATATCATTATGCTTACAACTCGCTCATCTCTTAGGACACATGATCTACTGTATATCATTATGTTTACAACTCGCTCATCTCTTAGGACAGAGGATCTACTTTATATCATTATGCTTACAAATCGGTTATCTTTTAAGCCAGAGGATCTACTGTATATAATCATGTTTACAACTCGCTCATCTCTTAGGACACATGATTTACTGTATATCATTATGTTTACAACTCGCTCATCTCTTAGGACAGAGGATCTACTTTATATCAATATGTTTACAACTCACTCATCTCTTAGGACAGAGGATCTACTGTATATCATTATGTTTACAACTCGCTCGTGTCTTAGGATAGATGATCTACTGTATATCATTATGTTTACAACTCGCTCATCTCTTAAGACAGAGGATCTACGGTATATCAATATGCTTACAACTCGCTCATTTCTCAAGACATATCATTAGATTTACAATTCGCTCATCTCTTAGGGCAGAGGATCTACTGTATTTATCATTATGTTTACAACTCGCTCATCTCCTCTTAACTGTTCTCATACTTAGAACGGTTTGACTGTCATTTGTTTAAAAAAAATACACTTGTACTTGGATCCAAATGAGACGCCGAGTTACTAAGTGTTTTATCGGGATCCAAGTTGTCTGACACTCGGTTAGCAGTTTCTCAAAGACTTGAACGAAACAATAGCAGGTAAACATTAAGATCAGAAGAACAGAGGTTGCGCAAAGATTTTCTTTGCATAAGCAGGGTTGATACCGCTCCTAGCTATTTCAAATGGGGATCATTTACATCTCACAAACGCGCCACACTTAACCCTTTCCCCAATTAACCCCAATTTCAGATAAACGCATTTGCAAACGGAGTAGATCAAGATAAGACGGGTTCTATTGGAGCCGTCTGATCAGGGTATGCTCTGTTTGCTTTTGACATGATATAGATCTGATTCTACAACTTTTGTCAAAGCAAAAACTTTCCATGAACAGTGTACATTATAAAACTTCTGTTAATACATATATATCTTAACATGAATACTAAACTGGGAAATTCCCGTAAGAAATAATGTCATCATAAATATTTTTAGGTATAGACGAAATTTTGATATTTCATAATTGTATATATGAACACGTGATTTTTTTGAAAATGGCAGAAACACGATCAGACAACTCCTAAAGGAAATGTCAGGTCTGGGTCTACTCTGTTTGTAAAGGCGTTAAAATGCGAGGACAGGGTTTTAACATTTGTCTCTCCCATAACTATCTGACTAGCAAACAGCTTGGATCCAGATAAGATGCTGAGTAACTCGGCGTTTAACCCTTTCGCTGCCATACTCTGTCCACTGATAACTTTGTCGTCTGCTACAAATTTTCATTATTTTTATTTTCTTCATTTTTGTTTCAAAAACATTGTAACAGTAACAAACAATTTGGATCCTGATGAGACGCCGAGTTACTCGGCGTCTCATCTGGATCCAAACTGTTTGCATAGGTAATCACAGATCCGGCATTGGCAGCGAAAGGGTTAAG
The DNA here is from genome assembly GCA_963576725.1 of Azorinus chamasolen. NCBI lineage: Eukaryota > Metazoa > Mollusca > Bivalvia > Cardiida > Solecurtidae > Azorinus > Azorinus chamasolen. Next base: position 1,787,785 of record OY755237.1, read on the forward strand.
GATCCAAGTTTTTTGACACACAGTCAAAAATTCCCCAACCTCTTGGTCGAACCGGACGTAGTTTATAATTGCATCAGTTCAGAATTTGAGCAGACAGTACTTTTTACAGTACAATGGAAGGATTAAAGGTTATTTACCTACATGTATTCTGGCATCCGTTCTACGAGGACACCCTCGAGTCAAGTGGATGAGTGTTAGTTTAACTCTTTACTCTATGAATATTAATGGAAACATAATGCAGATTAATTAGATTAATCATTATAACAGGACATGAACATATCATTGTTTTGGCCATGGCAGATACTGTGGAATCATATCTATATCACACCATACGCAAATAGAGCAGGCCCTGATCAAACGGCTTCTAATGGGTTAGTCTGATCTGAGTATGCTCTGTTTGCAAAGAGGTAGGAAGGCGTATATATGAAGTAAAGGGTAAACTATTTACCAGATGAATATTCATAGTAGGCGGGGTCACCAATAAGAATATTAATTAACTAGATCTCTTATATTATTATATGAACTAAGAACATACATTTCTATAACAATTTGTATGGAATCATATTATGATAGTACAGCAGCAAACAGAACAGATATTGATCAGACAGCTCCTATAGTATCTGTCTGACCTGGGTCTACATTGTTTGTTAAAGCGCAAAAATGCGTCTCCCTTACAAGGGGGTAATTACGCACTAGAAACAGACACTACAGTACAATGTCCCTGAAACAGTCAATCAAATATATTCGGTAGTTCAGATCTTACTCTATATATTCTCTTTCTTGCGCTTTGTAAACATTGTAGATCCAGACCAGACAACCCTCGTACGAGCTGTTTGATCAATATCTGCCCTGTTAGGTTAAATAATCATACAGATCTGGTTCTATACTGTTTGTCATAGCATGTATTCGTTTTACCTTTTTCTCCATGAGTATTCATGTAAGGAATAATGACGTCATCAATATAAGGTAGACTAGTTAGTTATAATGTCATACGGACACAGGAATTGTTGGTCATTGGCAGAAACCGTATAATCATATTTATATTATATCGTATGCAAATAGAGCAGACCCTGATCCTATAGAAACCGTTTGATATGGGTCTACTCTGTTTGCAAAGGCGTAGAAATACATCTTTATGAGTAAAGGTTTAAAAGATTATTATAATAAAATTATAAATAAAATAAAAAACACTAAATATTCATGAAGTCATACAGTATGGCATAAATATTCATCATGAATATTGGATGATAACGGCATATGTAAGAATGCTGGTAGAAATTGTAGAAATGGATCTGTTATATCTCTCAACCTATTTGTTCCAACGATCCCATAAAGGGTACATAGACAAACAGTGTAGACTCTGAACAGACACCGCATGATGCGGCGTCTGATCAGAGTCTACACTGCTTGCTGATAAGATACACCAAAAATGGTGTCAAAGCCACCTGATGGTCCACCAAGGATATCACCAACCTTTGCCGAAATATGAGAATAGTAGGTACACCAGTGGATTTACAAGCGACGATACCGTATTGACCAAACAAAGAGACCTTTCTAAAAATGTTGAAAATAAACAGAACTTTATTTACTTGCTTTGGGTATTACCTTGAAGAAAGGGTATGCAGAGAGCGATGCAGATGTACTTATAGCCGAAACAGCCATAGTGCATGCTGAAACCGCTACGACCTTTTTAATGGGAGAAGACACGGATCTGCTGGTTCTTCCGAGTTATCATGCGAATATTTCAATTACGATATTTCCTTTTGTCTGATACGAAGCAGACAAAATCAAAACCAAACCGGGTGTGGGACATACTAAAACATAGTTAGTTCTAACGAGGGCTGTTTCTGATCTGCTCCTATTCTACACGCACTCACAGGGTGCAACACTACCTTGCGAATCTATGGAATCGGCAAAACCTCTGCAATGAATCCACGATAACAAGTATTGAAGAGGTTGGGAAATCTTTATGAGAAGTCAATCGAACCAAGAAGCAGTGCGCAATGTAGAATTGGCCCTGATATCGCTCCTTGAAGAAAATACGGATCAAAATATTTACGTAATTAGTTGCATCAACTCCCACATGTCAGAATACGCCGAAAGTACTTAAGTATTATATACAATGTCGAGTTATCCTCCACACATTCCGCATGTGGGATACTTTTGAGTCTTTACCGCACGGTTTTAAACCCTTTGCCTGCTATAAATAAATGCACATGCGCAAAATCTTGTCTACTGCAATTCAAAACTTCACAAAGTCACTTAACCTGTTCACAATCTTACTCCGAGTGTATTGTTATCTGCAAACAACTTGAATCTGGATGAGATACCGAGAAACTTAGCATCTCATCCAGATTCAAGCTGTTTCACACTCAGCCAATATTTTAGTCAAAACTTAAGTGGTTACTGGACTATATAATAAAATATATCATTTTGAGGGGTTATATTAAATTTTTATATTAATTCAAACCAAAAATAGTGAACACAAATGAATATGGGTCTGTTTTATTTTATTGTTTTCATAATATAGCCAATCCTGTCATAAGCGACCATACAAAAATGTATAGATCTATTAGTGGTTTCACAGACAAGAGGAGGCTGAATGCAGGTTGAAAGTACTACAGAAAACTCCCACTGGTGTGTTTGCATTACTTTTAACCTGCATTTAGTGACCACCTTTCGATGACGACCACCATATTTCTGATGTGATAGTCGTAGATTTTACTGTAGTGGATGGGGTAATTTACCCCACCAAAAAGGAAAATAAATATTTTCATACATTTAGATGTACAGAATGGTAAAATAATACATATAAACATGTGTACATGTAAATAATATGTAAGTATTGGTCATTCATACTATAGATTTTCAAAAAAAATGTAACACATCACCCAAATACGAATTGGTCGGTGATGAACTGAATATTTCGTGATCCGTCCTATAAGGTCAATTTTTCCATCAATGCCTGGTCTGAATGAATGCAACTTTCTTTCTGTATTACTACGAGTTTGTTGCAATTAGTCCGAGACATGATGCTATGCAAGGGTTTGTTTATCAGCCTACATACCAAGTATGGAAGTCCTAGGTCTATTAGTTCCAATGTTATAGACACTTAAAGAGTTTTGCGAAAGTAGGTCAAAGGTCAATGTCACATGGTAAAAACATTGGTATGTTTGAAAGTCTTCATGCAGAAAAGATACATACCAAGTATGGAAGTATATGCATTTAAAACTTTTGCAAAAGTAGGTCAAAGGTCAATGTCATAAAGACAAACATGCTGGAAAAGTCTTAAGACAAGAAAGTCGCCCTTTGCCTACTGGTTCAAATTTCATAGACATTTGAAGAAATTTTCAAAAGTAGGTCAAAGGTCAAAGTAACATGGCAAAAACAATTATATTGTTGGAAAGGTCTTAACACAAGATATTTGTATGGAAGCCCTAGGCCTATTGGTTCCAATAATATAGACATTTAAAGATTTTTGTAAAAGTAGGTCAAAGGTCAAGATCAGAAGAGCAAACAACGATATTGTTGGAAAAGTCTTTGACACAAGAGAGTTGCATAGCAAGTATGGAAGCACTAGGTCCATTGGTTCAAATATTATAGGCATTTAAAGATTTTGTAAAAGTAAGTCAAAGGTCAAGGTCAGAAGGGCAAAAATGTTGGCATGGTCATACCAAGTATGGAAGCCCTTTGCCTAATGGTTCCAATGATATAGGCATTTTAAGATTTTTGCAAAAGTAGGTCCAAGGCCAAGGTCAGAAGGGCAAAAATGTTGCCATGGCCAGAAAGGTCTCGGCAATATGAACGTTCTCACCAATTTTCGGCATCCTAGCACAAATATTAAGCTTTATACCAACCCGCCCATAATACCCTAACCTAATCATTTTTGGCATAAAAAAAAAACTAAGTCCAAAACATGTTAAAAATTAAACAAAATTTAAAAACAACTTTAATGTTTAATTTCATAACAGTAATATTTGACCCCAAATGAACCTCCATACAAAAGTTCAGCATCCTTACATAATTACATGTATTAAGTTTTAAAACAACTCGTCCAAATAAACTTGAACCGGGTGAGTTGTGGCCAAAAGGACTAAGTCCAAAACATGTCAAAAATTGATAGAATTGAAAAATACTCTTTATGTTTAACTTCATGACAGCAATATTAGACCCCTATTGAACTTACATACAAAATTTCAGCATCCTAGTACAAATATTAAGCTTCAAAACAACCCGTCCAAAAAACTTTAACCTTGGCCTCGCTCACGCGCACGCTCACGCCCACGCCCACGCCCACGCTCACTCCGGGAGTATAAGATAAGCTCTGCTGTTCTACGAACAGGCGAGCTAAATATAGACTAATCCAATGTATAAACATTGAAGAATCCACTTGGCGCAAATGGGTTAAGAAAACAGAACAGACACTATACACCGTATGTTCTGGGTCTACTCTGTTTGCAAAGGCTCATATAGGAGCCGTCTGATCAGGATCTGTTCCTTTGCTTATGAAGTAATATAGATATGATTCTCCAGTTTCTGACATGGCGAAACAGGTTTGTGTTCATCTGTCATTATAAAGATTAAATTAATAAATATTCATGTCATTACTTCTTACATAAATATTCATGGAGTAAAGCATTAAACATGATGATAATAAAATCTATTCAAACTCTGCTCTTGATATTTTCTTTACTTCCTATTCGTCGCAGCTTTAGAAAGACTATTGTCCCAGTAATAAACAGCTTTAGACAGACTTTTGTCCGTGTAACAAACAACTTTAGACAGACTATTGTCCCATTAACAAACAACTTTAGACATACTATTGTCCCAGTAACAAACAACTTCAGACAGACTATTGTCCCAGTAACAAACAGCTTTAGACAGACTATTGTCCGTGTAACAAACAACTTTAGACAGACTATTGTCCCAGTAACTAACAACTTTAGACAGACTATTGTACCGGTAACAAACAGCTTTAGACAGACTATTGTCCCAGTAACAAACAGCTTTAGACAGACTATTGTCCGTGTAACAAACAACTTTAGACAGACTATTGTCCCAGTAACAAACAACTTTAGACAGACTATTGTCCCAGTAACAAACAGCTTTAGACATACTATTGTCCCAGTAACAAACAGCTTTAGACATACTATTGTCCCAGTAACAAATGCTTTAGACAGACTATTGTCCCAGTAACAAACAGCTTAAGACAGACTATATTGTCCCAGTAATAAACAGCTTTGGACAGACTATTGTCCGTGTAACAAACAACTTTAGGCATACTATTGTCCCATTAACAAACAGCTTTGGACAGACTATTGTCCGTGTAACAAACACCTTTAGAATACTATTGTCCGATTAACAAACAGCTTTAGACAGACTATTGTCCCAGTAACAAACAGCTTTAGACAGACTATTGTCCCATTAACAAACAGCTTTAGACAGACTATTGTTCCAGTAACAAACAGCTTTAGACAGACTATTGTCCCATTAACAAACAACTTTAGACAGACTATTGTCCCAGTAACAAACAGCTTTAGACAGACTATTGTCCCAGTAACAAACAACTTCAGACTGACTACTGTCCGTGTAACAAACAGCTTTAGACAGACTATTGTCCCAGTAACAAACAGCTTCAGACTGACTATTGTCCGTGTAACAAACAGCTTCAGACAGACTATTGTCCCAGCTATTGTCCCAGTAACAAACAACTTCAGACAGACTATTGTCCGTGTAACAAACAGCTTTAGACAGACTATTGTCCCAGTAACAAACAGTTTAGATACTGATGAAAGTCGGTGTCTTATCTGAAGTCAAGTTGTTTACAACTGCTGGTCAGATGTCGCATTACATGATAAGGGTTAACCCCTCAGTCGGTACAGACTTACATACACATGTTCATGCTTGTAAACAGTGTATACCCAGATCAGATGGCTCCTGTAGGGATGGGGTCTGCTATGTTTGCTTACGGAAATACAAAAATGTATACATATATGATTCTACAGTTTCTGCCAAAACCAAAATATCTTATGTTCATATACCATTATAAAAAGGCAAATATATACTCATGATATCATTAATTCATACATGAATATTCATAAGGTAAATGGTTAAGGATATTATCAACACATCATAGTGTCACGCTGAAAAACATGTCTTCTTAATCACAAAGTTGCTGAAATGTTTACTGACTTCGGATTCGTTTAATCGTTTGAGAAACTATTGGCTTAGTGTCAACAGCTTGGATCCTGATGAGACGCCAAGTCACTCGCTGTCTTATCTAGATCCAAGCTGTTTGCACATAGCAGGCAAGACGTGCTTACATGTAGTATGAAAAAGGTTAAGTGTCCTTTTAACATTTATTATCGTTTCTTCCCTAAAATAGCTTGAAATCGAATGTTTTTGTATGCTGGTCAAATACAACTATTTTTCTTGAGGATGAATGTGACAATAGAAGATCGTTCTTCAATTATGTTTCACAGAGAGGTCCAGAGTGGTAGATAGGTTGATTCCTGATGCGTTGCCGAGCTACTATTATAATAGAGAGGTACTGAGTGATATATGGGTTGATTCATGATGCGATGCCGAGCTACTATAGAGAGGTATAGAGGGGTAGAGGGGTTGATTCCTGATGCGATGCCGTGCTACTATAGAGAGGTATAGAGGGGTAGATGGGTTGATTCCTGATGCGATGCCGAGCTACTATAGAGAGGTACTGAGTGATATATGGGTTGATTCCTGATGCGATGCCGAGCTACTATAGAGAGGTATAGAGGGGTAGAGGGGTTGATTCCTGATGCGATGCCGAGCTACTATAGAGAGGTACAGAGTGATATATGGGTTGATTCCTGATGCGATGCCGTGCTACTATAGAGAGGTCTAGAGGGGTAGATGGGTTGATTCCTGATGCGATGCCGAGCTACTTTAGAGAGGTCTAGAGTGGTAGATGGGTTGATTCCTGATGCGATGCCGAGTTACATACGTCTCATCTGGGTCTAGGCGGTTTGCACAATCCTTCATAAATTGCCAGTAGCATGTCAAAGGTCTGTCTAAACCCGTGACTCAGTATCAAATGGGAAAATGGATACTAGGAAGAAATAAGTAACCCCCCTCTAATATTTATCCCCCTCTAATGCGATCGCCAACAATATGTATATATCTGGATCTTAAAGGCAGATTGTAGCTTAACACAGGACGAAACTAATGCCGAAAGCTCCAACAGGAGCTTTCGGCATTACTTTCGTCCCGCGTTAAGCAACAAACTGCCTTTAACATCATTCGTGTTTATTTATTAATTGATCTCAATATCGAGCTTTCACCATAATTTCCAAATTTTGTAACTTTTTTTTCTCAACCATTTAGCTGGTGTATTGAAAGTACAACACATACTATACGTACATTTATAATGTTTAGTACTTTCAGAATATAACCACTAACCTGGTGAATATTAACCCTTCGCTTGCTATTCACGTCAATATACCTACCTGTAAACAGTGAAGACCCAGATGAGACAGCTCCTGCAGGAGCTGTATCATCAGGGTCTGCACTATTTACAAGTTAATTGTGCAACCAGTGCACTACACAACAGTGATTGCACAACGAAATACAACAAGGCATGGGTAAAGAAGGAGACATGTATTTTAAAATTCAGCAAGAAAAGGGTTAAATAGATAAATAATGACAACGTGAATATCAATTTGATGATTATTTTATTCTTGCATATGAACACAGGAAAGTTTAGCTATTATAGAAACTGTAGAATCAGATATGCGTAACTAAACTGAGCATATTTCGGCTGCTAAATGCAGGACAATGAATGTCGCTGCTAAAAACAGGACAATGGACGTCGGCTGCTAAATGCAGGACGATGCATGTCGGCTGCTAAATGCAGGACAATGGCCGTCGGCTGCTAAAATCAGGACGATGGATGTCGACTGCCAAATGCAGGGCGATGTATGTCTGCTGCTAAATGCAGGATGATTGTGATGCAGAAAGCTTCGATGGGATTTTCTGCATACCGTTTATCCTGCATTAAGCTACCACATGCCTTTACGACTTAAAATAGGCATCTTGTTGATAGTTTTAATTTACGCATCTTATCTGGACCTCTGATCAAACATTGGAGAAACTTTTTGAAAGTCAAACATCTTAATCATGGTGTGACAGCGGGTCCCGAGATTATAAAACTTTTTGTTTGAGCCTGAGATAATTCCCAAACATCTAACTGATCAGTATTTGAACAAGTTCAAAGTCTGACAAATTAGGTACTTGACAATGAACTTAGGATCCGGGTTGAATGAAATTACAAGTTTTTTCGCTCGTAACAGGACAAGAATAAAAAACAAGTCTGAGTCAATGTGTTGGTTTTATCCCGTTAACCACAACCATATTCGCATTTACAAACAGCTTGGGCACGAACGAGACGCCGAGTCACTCGGCATTTCACCAGGATCCAAGCTGATTGATACTTGCCGTCAAACTTTCTCAAGTTGTTTGCAGCTGGGAAGACTGTTGTTTTAGTAAAACTAGAAACAATTACCGATTCGAACCACAGACTGTAAAACTCGACCACCAAAATGAGGTTTAGGTCTGGACCTTAAAATCACGTGGTATATTATCCCCTAGTGACGCATTTTTGTGCATCTATAAAAGTCACTTAATGAAACCATTGTGATAAGTAGGGCATTTGCTCGTTTGCAAGTTGAAAGTAGTATATCAATATGGCGGCATCTGTTTGTTTCGATGGGATTTACGAGGAAATCCCCGAGGTGTTCCAGGTAACCCTCTTCACGAGAAAATACCGAAGTGCCGACCTTGTTCCGAATAAATAGCGGTGAGGGACCTATAAACTTAAGTCATTCAGACGACAGACATATTATTTACCTTTTGATACTCATGTAAGAATTAATTTACAGTAAAACCTCTCTATAACGGCCACTAAATAACATTAAGTATTTTGTGTTAAAGGCAGGTGACTGCTTAAAGCAAGGTGAAAGTAAAACAGAGCGCTCCTATAGGAGCATTCTGTTTTACTTTCACCGTGCTTTAAACAGCCACCTGCCCTAAATACCAATTAATTAACATAATTAAGTGGACATCGTAGAGAGGTTTCACTGTACTTCATATAATCAATTAGATTTCATTTTGCAATGGCATATGAGTGCAAATCAATGCGCATACAGTAAAAGCTCTCTACATCGGAATCTTAGTATAGAATAATTAAGATACTTTTAGTCAGGTGGCTGATTAATGCAGAGTGAAAGTCAAGAAGAAAGCTCATAGATAAGCTTACTGCATGACTTTCACCCCGCATTAAGCTGTCACCTGTCTTCAAGACCGATATTTATACGTCCGGTGTATAGGGGTTGGGCTATTGTATAAGGAATAGATAGTTGTAGATAAAATATCTACCAAGTGATTAAAGAACAGTAAGTACACTGTACATGGTTGGAAACCTCGTGCAAGCTGCATTGTTTGAGTTTTCACGCATTTGCCAACAGAGTAGACCCGGATCAATCGGTTCCTGTCAAAGCCGTCTGTTCAGAGTCTGCTGTGTTTGAATATGAAATAATATAGATCTGGGTCCATGCTTATAAAACTTTTAGTTGAGTCTGAGTTCATTCTCAAGTTTTTGATTGGTCAGATTTGAGCCTGTGGTTCAAATCTGATCAATCAAAAGCTTGAGAACTCAAATCGGACCAATCAAAAGCTTGAGAACGAACTCAGACTCAACTAAAAAGCTTTAAAAGCATGGACCCTGATTCTAAAATGGTAGAAATGTTTACTTGTTCATAATGCCAATAGATGTGTATCAATTCAGCTAATTAATATTCACGATGTCATTAGTTCGTTCATGAACAATAATGAGATTGTTAAGTGTATACCAGTGCATAATCTGATTACTTTTCCAATGTGACAATTTATCTTGGTCTTGATCAAAGTATCTGCTTCGCGATGCTCGACTGAAAAAGGGGTTTTATGTTTCTGCGAATAAGCACGAAATTCAAACATGACTTACTTGAACTGAAGAGGAAATCAAGTGTCACTTGATACGAACGTGACATGAATCATTTGCTGAGGTCAGAAGTACACTTTTTCGTCAAATATGAAAAAAACAACTTATATACATACATGTACATGTATATACACCTCCCGCACTAGAGTAAAACCATTCAAATGCGACCATAAAAGAACATGTATAATCCTGGGTCTTAACCCTTTACTCCACACATAAGCCTATGCCTTTCTAAGACTGCAAACAGAGTAGACCCAAATCAGACGGCTCTTATTGGAGCCGTCTGATCAGGGTCTGCTCTGTATGCATATGGTATAATGTAGATTTATTTCTGCAATTTCTATCATGGTAAAATTCCCTTGTTCACGATGCAACTATAACACTTCAGCTAATTACTATCTATGATGTAATTATTTCTTACATGAATATTCATGGAGCAAAAGGTTAAAGCCAGGCGGTAGCTTAATGCAGACTGAACGTTGTGAAGAAAGCCCCTACAGTAGGCGGTAGCTTAATGCAGACTGAACGTTGTGAAGAAAGCCCCTACAGTATTATATTTTGTACCTCCGTCTTGTATTAAGCAAACAACTGCGTTTGAAGACATTTATGTTTACAAATGGTCGCTTTGGAGAGGTTTACTGTATAGTTATTACCATGGTCTTTCAAATCTGGAGAAAATTTTGTCAGACGGCACTTTATGCAGTCGACAGTCGCACAGCGAGCAAAGATTTACTCCTCGTATTAATCATTAACTCTCTCCTTCATGTAAACACATTTTGACGCATTTGTAAACAGAGTAGACCCAGATCACACGGCTTCTGTAAGAGCCGTCTGATCAGGGTATGTTCTGTTTGCTAATGTAAATGTATAATTATATCTGAGTATGCAGTTTTCGCTGCAGTGGAAAACAATTCCCCTTTCCACGTTCCATTTTATTGAGTCTGTCCATGAATGCACGAGTTGAAGAAATCTTGAATAGATATTAACCCTTCGCTTGCTGTTCATTTCAATATACCTACCTGTAAATAGTGAAGACCCGGATGAGACAGCCCCTGCACTATTTACAAGTTGATTGTGCAACCAGTGCACTCCACAGCAGTGATTGCACAGCGAAATATTTGTACACAGTGAAGATATATGTAATTATACAACAGGGCAAGTGTAAAGAAGGAGAAATGTATTCTAAAATTCAACAATAGAAGGGTTAAACAGAGAAATGGTTATTATCTCGCCTGGACGTATTAATCCCTAAGATCTCGTTTACTGCATGTTAATCCCCTTCTCTGTACAAACACATTTTCCGCCTTTGCAAACAGAGTAGAGTCAGACCAGTCGACCCTCACAGGAGACATGTGATCAGGGTATGTTATGTTTGCTTATTAACCCTTTCGCTGCCAATGCCGGTTCAGTGATTACCCATGCAAACAGTTTGTATCCAGATGAGACGCCGAGTAACTCGGCGTCTCATCAGGATCTAAACTGTTTGTTACTGTTACAATTTTTTAAACAAAAATACGAAAAAATGAATATTGTAGCAGATGACAAAGTTTGCAGACGACAAAAGTTGGCAGCGAAAGGGTAAAAGTATAATAGAGCTGACTCTTCTGTTTCTACCAATGTCAAAATGTCCTGTTTACATAGCTAATAAATATTCATGGTGGCATTATTTCTTCGATGAATATTCAACAGGAAAAGAAAGGAACCTTTTAGAATTCGATTAGTTATATATAAAAGCTATTAGCCGAGTGGCAAACAGGATAGATAAACTCTCAGCCGAGTAGCATACATGACTGATAGATATTAGTCGAGTGGCAAACAGGATAGATAAACTATAAGCCAAGAAGCAAACAGGATAGATAAACTCTCAGCCGAGTAGCATACATGACTGATAGATATTAGTCGAGTGGCAAACAGGATAGATAAACTATCAGCCAAGTAACAAACATGATAGATAAACTATCAGCCAAGTACATGTAGCATACATAACAGATAAATATTAGTCGAGCCGCAAACAGGATAGATAAATATTAGCCAAGAAGCAAACATGACAGGCAAACTTTTAGCCGAGTAGCAAATATGACGCATAAACTAATAATCGGGTGGCAAACATGAACGATAAACTTTAAGCAGTGTGGCAAACCGGATAGGTAAACTCTTAGCCAAGTGGCAAGGCTAACATGATAGGTAAACTATTAGCAGAGTGTCAAACAGGATAGGTAAACTATTAGCAGAGTGTCAAACAGTACATGTAAAATATTAGCATAGTCTCAAACATGATAGGTAAACTATTAGCAGTGTCTCAAACAGGATAGGTAAACTACTAGCCGCTTGGTAAACTATTAGCAGAGTGTCAGACAGTACATGTAAAATATTAGTATAGTCTCAAACAGGATAGGTAAACTATTAGCAATGTGCCAAACAGGATATGTAAACTATTACCCGAGTGGTAAACAGGATAGGAAAACTATTAGCAGAGTGTCTAAATTGACACTTTGCTAAATAGTTTACCTATCCTGTTTGCCATTCGGCTAGTAGTTTACCTATTAGCAGAGTGTCAAACAGGATATGTAACCTATTAGCAGAGAGTTAAACAGGATATGTAACCTATTAGCAGAGTGTCAAACAGTATATGTAACCTATTAGCAGAGTGTTTAACATGACAGGTAAACTATTAGCAGTGTGTCAAACAGTATATGTAACCTATTTGCAGTGTGTCAAACAGGATAGGTAATTTACTAGCCGAGTAGCAAACAGGACAGTTCAACTTTTAGCTGAGTAGCAAATATGACAATAAACTATTAACCGGGTGGCAAACATGAAATATTAACTTTTAACCGAGTGTCAAACAATATAGGTAAACTACTAGCCGAGTGGCAAACGTAATGGATCGGTTAAGATGTTGAGTTATGTTTGAAATAAAATCATGCTTACAGGAATATTTGGCTTATTTAAATCGTATTTATTAACAATTACATGTAGCACGCTAAGGGCGAATATGTGATATCTTTAAAACGGCTTGCATTTAGTAACATCCGGTACCTAGGTGTCCCATCAAGAGCCAAACTGTATGATGCTCTCATTGTCTGTGTATCCATTCCCTCCTACTGACGCCCTTGGACGACTCTGTAAAAGTCATTTTTGAAACCATTTTGATAAATAGCGTATTTTCTCCATAGAAACAAATGCTCTATGTATCACACTGGATTTAAAAGTACACAAGTCTAAAAAATAATTTGTTTTCTGGTAAATGCCAATCATGGTATATAGATTGGTAGATTTATTTAAAGAGGATGGGTCTAAAATAGTCCAGGAGAGAATGTGTTAAAACAAAAATGGTAAGACAAACTTTGTTTCGAAAGTTTAGATAGGTTGTATTTTTTGGCATAATATGTCAATTGCCCAGCAGGCAAAAGGTCAACGCCCCACGACAGCAGGCCAAAGGTTAACGCCCCATGACAGCAGTACGTTACAGTAAAGCCTCTCTAAAGTAACAACCAAAACATCTAATTCTACGTCTTATAGGCAGGCGGTAGCTTACTACAGGACGGAGGTGAAGCAAACAGCTCCAATCTCTCTCCCGTATCAAGGCAAGTAATACCACGTCGTGCTCATCCGCTGCCACTTGAGGCATCAGAACCCGGAGTGGAATGGGCGGCATCATGAGGCAGTAGGCACGTCCTATATATACCCACGGACATCGGTCGGGCGGAAAAACTCACGTTCATCGCACTTGCACGCACTTACAACATGCGAGTGAGTAAAGACACCATACGTAAGCAGCACGTGTAAGTACGGCCTCCGTACAATAACGTGACATTCGCTAGGAGATTGTATGTTGTAAGCAGGTTGTAAGCACGTACAACGCACTTACTACGTGTGCAACGTACGATGTACGTAACCGATCAGTGCGAGGTGTGACGTGTGCAATGTTTATGTGTTCACAACTGGCCATTGAAGTATTATCTCCCCTTGAACTTTTTTTTATCATTTTTGCATTAAACATGGGGAGTTGGTGTCACAAACTCCTCCTTCATTTTGAAACTTATTGAATTGGTACCTGCCACACATACTAAACATGTGCAAGACACAATGTTCTTGTGTTTAGCGGCAGCCATTTAAGAATTTTCTACTCTTGAGCTATGGGTATTTTTGTCATTTGGTCCTGTTACATGGATAGTTTGTGTCATAAACTTGGATTTGCAATCAAGGATGCTGTGCGGGGGTATTCATCACCTTTAGTGATAATTCTAGTTTAGTCAACCCTTTCTTTCATATAAATGTATTTGCAAACGGAGTAGACCCAGATCAGGTCTGTCTGGGAGCTGTCTGATCAGGGTCTACTCTGTTCGCTTTTGAAGTAATATAGATCTGAATTAACAGTTTTTGTCAAAGTAAAAGTGTTTTCCTTAAACATTTTACATTATAAAAGTACAGCTAATGAATTTTCATGCATTATTTCTGCCATGAATATTGAACTCAGAAAGGGTTAATGTAGACACGTCTTGAAAGAATAGTTTCTACAGTCTTCATCATGGGCACTGACAAGAAAGCTTGAGGAAAATATTTGCATATATCAATATAAATAAAAAAGGGGGAAAACATGCCTATGTGCAACAAATCTAAAATAAAAATGAGAATGTGATTCATGTATGCATGCCAAACTTCGTTTGTGGGGGTGCAATTAAAACAAAAGGGAATTCAAACAAAGATCAAATATTTTCCAAAATATTAACACATCATGAAATAAACTGAAATCTTTAATATACAACATTTACATATCATGAAACAAACTGAAATCTTTAATGTACACAATTTACAGATCATGAAATAAACTGAAATATTTAATGAACAGCATTTACAGATCATGAAACAAACTGAAATATTTAATGTACAACATTTACAGATCATGACACAAATTAAAATCCTTAATGTACAACATTTACAGATCATGAAACAAACTGAAATATTTAATGTACAACATTTACAGACCATGAAACAAACTGAAATATTTAATGTACAACATTTACAGACCATGAAACAAACTGAAATAGTTAATGTAATACATTTACAGATCATGAAACAAACTGAAATATTTAATGAACCACATTTACAGATCATGAAACAAACTGAAATAATTAATGTACAACATTTACAGATCATGAAACAAACTGAAATATTTAATGTACCACATTTACAGATCATGAAACTGCAACATGATGCAACATGTAGAACCTGTCTTAACCCCATAGGCTAAATTTAGATCCTACTTCTTTAAATAAATCTACCGAAAAGGAGCATTAACTAGAGAAAAGGAAACAATTAGAACTGTGTAGTTTTAAAACCATTGTGAATATTCAGTAGGTATTGAAAATTGGAATAAACATGGAACAGGGAAATGGTTAATGCCATGAAAATGCGGTCAATAGGTCTAACCCTTTCCCTCATATAAACGTGTTTTCACGCATTATGCAAACATAGTAGACCCGGATCAGACGGCTCCTAGCGGCTCCCGTCTATTCAGGGTCTATCCTGTTTGCTAATTGAATTTCAAAGATCTGAACTATTTATCACAATAGTTTATCCCTTCTCTTCCTGTTTTTTAAAATACATTCCTCCTTCTTAACCCATGAACTGTTGTATAATTACATAATTATATATTCACTGTTTCACTGTCTACAAATGTTTCTCTGTGCAATCACTGCTGCAGTGGGCTGATTGCACAATCAACTTGTAGATAGTGCAGATCCTGATAGGGGAGCCCCTGCAGGACTGTCTCATCCGGGTCTTCACTATCTAAAGTTAGGTATATTGACGTGAACAGCAAGAGAATATTTAAAACTGCACAGTTCTAAATACCCCCCCCCCCCCCCCCCTATACACCTCCCACATAGAACTTCACAGTGCATTACATGTTTGGTTTCAGCTTCGAACTAGTAAGAGAGATAATACAGCCTAACATTTGACGTTTTGCCAAACAAAGTTACCAAGCATGAAAAGAAAAGAATCAATAATACAGTGCGATTGCTCTATGACGGTCGATTAATAAAAATGGTTGAATTAACACGTGTTTTTTAAAGCTGGAAGTTGCTTAAAGCAGAATACAATTAGTGTAGATGGAACCTTGCACCAGAGACTC
This sequence comes from Azorinus chamasolen, assembly GCA_963576725.1. NCBI lineage: Eukaryota > Metazoa > Mollusca > Bivalvia > Cardiida > Solecurtidae > Azorinus > Azorinus chamasolen. Next base: position 1,803,936 of record OY755237.1, read on the forward strand.
AGCTACCACCTATCTAAAACACGAACACTTGGACTGTTTTGGAGTGGTCGTTTTAGGACGGTTTCACTGTGTATTAATTTGATAGCGTGGGACAATTGGGCGAGTCTAACTTAGAAGGGGATACCACTAGTTGATCGACCTGAGCATTTGGTTTCAATAATCTGATTCTGCTGTTCTTATAATAAAGGCAACTCTATAAAGATTATACGTATAAAAATCTGTGTTTTTCATCTGTACATTTCTCGTCATAATTGCCAGACAGTAATTGATGAATAGAATTGTGACCCCTATACTTATTTCATTTATGCAATTTGAGACATTGGAGTTCCCAGCGAGATATTTTATGGGTTTGTGCTGACCACGCGACTCTATGGAACAAGACCCGGATCAAACTACCTTTATTTATTGTCAAAATGGTGTCAATTTAATTGGGTATTTAGGATACAAAGCGCATAATTATTTGATAAAGTCACAGATTGATGCAAACCCGTGTAAGACGCTGGAATCAACACTTTACCTGTTCAATATTCATGTAAGAAACAATGACGTCATGAATATTTATTTATAATTAGCTGGTTGTTTTAAACCTTTGAAGAAAGTTTTTGTTTTGATAAACACTGGAGAATCAGATCTATCGCTCTTTCACTAACGAGGAATACTACTGAAATGCTTAATAAGAAAAAAAGGATTTCTTTGAGGTTGAAAAGTATACAAGAGTATACATGTAGATATATACATGTAACAACCATAAATGGTCTCAAATTCTTACTAGTGATATGATTTGTAAGCAAAAGAGCAGACCCAAATCAGATGTCACCTTTAGGAGCCAACTGATCTGGGTCTACTCTGTTTGCATATAGACGTAAAAATTATAGTGATGCCTCACTGAAGTGCCATGTCATGTCATGTCATAGACTGGACATCATGAATGATTTGTGTTTCAACTACGGTATACATATTTAGTCAATAGTCTGATTAACCCTTTAGTCCACATATACGCCTTTGCAAACAGAGTTGCCCCAGATCAGACGACTCCTTTAGACGCCGTCTGATCAGGGTGAAATAATATAGATTATAAATTACAGTTTCTGTCTGAGCCAAAATTTCCTGTGTCCCTTATTTACCAATATTAAACTTAATCTAATTAACATTTTCCCTTTTTCCTAGAGGAGCTGTCTGATCAGGGTATGCTTTGTTTGCTAATGGAATTTGATAGATCTGTTTCTTTACTTTAAAAAATGGCTACAATATTCCACCGTCCATAGTTCATTATAACTATTTTGTCAATGATTATTCAGTAGGTATTAAAAAATGGCTAAATATAGAACAGGGAAAGGGTTAATATCCATTATGTCATTATTTCTTACATAAATATTCATGGTGTAAAGGGTTCAGTTATTATTATTCCTGTCACTATGGCAACTGCACAAGCCAACATCAGCTTTATTAAAAACCATCAAACATTCCAAACAGTGTAGACACAGATCAGCCGCTGCATCGAAAACACGTCTTTTTATCAGGCAATAAATTGTTAGTCACTCAACTGGGTCATCATTTTGTCCACTATTGCAGCAAATAGTGCAGACCCTGAGCAGTCAATGCATTTCAACAAAGATAGTCTTGGTTGGCATATCAGTGTCTACTGTATACAATGTTTAAAAACATTTTTCGCGATATGTTTCATAGACAATGTCTTCATTAACCCATTCCCTCATATTGACGACTTTTGACGACTCTGTAAAAGTCACTTTGTGAAACCATTGTGATAAATAGAGCATTTGCTCCTATAGGAGCAAATGCTCTATTAATCACAATGGTTTCACACTACTAATTTCTAAAAGTTTCCTTTTCTCTAGTTAATGCTCCTTTTCGGTAGATTTGTTCAACGTGGTTGGTTCTAAAAATAGCATATGAAGTAATGGGTTAATACCGGTATAGTAAATGAACCTATATTACACTGCTGTGACACCCATCCTGTTCTATGTATACTTTGAAATTACATCTCAGCATACTGAAATGATATAATATTCTATAATAACATGCATCATATCTATTAGTATTTATCCCGTGTCCCCTTCTTGTATTGTGTTTTGTCAAGACAGGGCCATTAATGAGAAACATGTGAACTGGTTTTTAGTAACTATGTAACATATTATAATATTTAATATATCAAATTATAGCAGGAAGCATTAGAAACTACCTGATTGTCAAACCTTTTTTCTGCAAACTGTGAAAAAGACACTTCATTTTAAAATAAAATCAGAAAGTATAGCTACTATTACAAAACTGCCGGTAATACATATTCATGATTTAATTATCTCTTTCATATAAATTTTTTATCAGGGCAAGGGTTAACCCTTTCCTCCATGAATATCCATGTAAGAAAAAATGACGTCATTAATATTGATGATATTAATTTGCTATAAAAGCACATGGTTACAGTTTGTTTTGGCCATGACAGAAACTTTGTAATTATGTCTATATTATATCATAAGCAAATGGAGCAGACCCTGATCAGACGGCTCCTCTGTTTGCAAAGGCGTAGAAAGGCGTATATATTGAGTAAAAGGTTAAGGTAGGTAGATGCTTAATGCAGAACAAAAGTCAAGCAGAAAGGTACTGCAGGGGCTTTCTGCTTATTTTTCATTTATCATAGAAAAGGCAGTAGAGCCCAGCAATGACTGGAATAAAGAAATTTGAAAGTGTGATGTCCTCCTGCAGGACTTATGACTGGAAACTATACTGTCCAGCTATGACTTACCCTTTATATAAGCTTACAATTAGTGGATACAATATATAACCACAACTAGAGTTTGATACAGAGATGGGTACATGTACCCAAATACTAATATCTTCATTTCTCCACAAAACCCTATACTGTTACCACTCTTTACAATCATCTCTTCAAGACGATTCTAAAGAGTGGTCGCAGTATAGGGTTTGGTGGAGAAATCAAAGAGTTACTCTTGAAATGTTTAAATGTACGCATCTTATCTGGACCTCTTGATAGCAGTTTGATTTTCTTCATTCATAGCTAGTGAGAAAAAGTAAATGTTTTGCAAAATAAATCTAACAGAGCATCTGCAGTTTGAGTGAGTTACTTGAGTCAGGCTATCAGTTAGTCACTTGTCTACAGGACATCTGAGCAGATTCATTTCATTTGTCCTGTAAACCCTTTCCTCCATGAATATTCATGTAATAATTATTATTAATTACATTCAATGATTTATTTATTATTGTAGCACATGGAAACAGGAATTTTTATCCATGGCAGAAATAATAGAATCATATCTGTATTATAGCATACGCAAATAGAGCAGACCCTGATCAGATGGCTCCTACAGGAGTAAAACATTGCCTTGGCAAAGAATTAGCAAACAGTGAAGATTTTGATAATGAGATATCTCTGGTTCAGTGTCGTGTGAACATGTATATAGTTTATTATACTCCTGTGAAAACCCACACCAGACACCTTGTTGTAATTTCTATAAAATTAGCTATGTAACAATAAGTACACGTAGTATGTTTGCATACATTTTTCAAAACGATATCAATACATGTATGACTTTCAAAGCATATATTTTTCTGTGCATTAATCAGGACTAAGGCTTTTTAACCCTTTCCCTCGGTTAATGACTGTTCATATCTTTGCAAACAGAGGGGACCCATATCATACTGCTCTTGCAGGAACCATATGGTCAGGGTCTGCTCTGTTTGCTTATGATATTATAATAGATATGACTCTACAGTATCAAAACATCCTATGTACATTTGCTATCATAAAAAATCAGTTAACCCTTTCCCTCATATAAAAGTGTTTACACGCATTTGCAAACAGAGAAGACCCAGACCAGAAAACTCCTATAGGAGCCGTCTAATCATGGTCTGCTCTGTTTGCCAATGGAATTTGATAGAGCTGTATCTATAGTTTCTAAAATGGCTACAATGTTCCACCATCTATATTTCATTGTAACTATTTTGTCCATGAATCATTCAAATTTGGAATAAACATAGAACAGGTTAACGCTTTCTCGGTTGAATATTCATGCCAGAAATAATAACATCATGAACATTTATAATGGCATACATGTATGTACACCTAAAAGTTTGGCGCTGGTATAAACTTTAGATTGAAATGTAAATATACTTTTATAAGCAAACAGAGAAAACCTTGATCAAACGACCCCTACATGAGCTGTCTGATCTGGGTCTACATTGTTAAATGCAAAGGCAAACAGAAAATCCAGATCAGACGTCTTCTGTATGAGCCGTCTGGTCAGGGTCTGCTATGTTTATTAATGCAATTTGATAGATCTGTTTCTTTAGTTTCTAGAATGGCTACCATGTTTCACTTTCCATATATCATTATACTTATTCTATCCATGAATCTTCAGTAGGTATCAAATTTTGGACTAAATATTATAAAGAACAGGTTAAGGGTTAAAAGAATAAGGGTTTTGAGATAATAGTTGAATAATAGTTGAATAGTCAGATCAGAATTGCGTCCAACTTTGGCAAATCTGATGCTTGAATATGATTTCCAAACTCAGTCTAAATGAATCATGATTTTTAAGCAATAAGCTGTTAGGGGTAAGGTTTTGTACTCAAAACGTTTAGTAGGCACCAGTCAAGGTACCATGTTCATAACACAATCTGAGTCTCACACTGTTTTGGCTGAAATAATATACAAACATTTTTTCTGGCTTATCTTGACTTGTTATCGTTTGTTCATTAAAACAATATTTTAAAAAATAGAACGATTTACATTTTAAATCTCAGTCCTATTAAGACTTAAGGAGTGTTGAATATAGACCCTGGTGCTTATAAATATATAAGTAGCAGGGTCTACGAACCTGGGGCCTCCATGGCCAAGTGGTTATAGTCTTCGACTGACAATCAATGAGCACCTTACCACTGTGGTTCGAATGCGTGCCTGGGCATTTGGATTTTTCATTTGATACAGCCTTTCAGATGGCTTGTGGTTCTACTGTGGTGTTACATACATGGAACAGTACAATCTGTTCCGTACACAGAAAAACCTCTGGGGTCTTCCTCCACCTGTATTTAGTTGGACGTCGCCATATGACTGAACGACTATTAAGCAATTTAAACCCCGATATAACACAACAGCTTAAATAAATCTTTCTGAGTCTGAGTATGAAATCAGGATCAAGAAACTTATCCAACACATTTTCACTACAGGCACCGAAATTTTGCCAGTCCGTTCAACCACGGATCGGTCAGATTTTTACTGAATTCCAAGTCTCTCAATCTAATGCTTGAGCATAATATATGACTCTTAACCCTAAAAATACTCCATAAAGATGTCTTTGCAAACAGAGTCAACCCAGATCATATTTTCCTGATATGTATATACTCTTTTGGCCAAGGGGTATCTATGGAGCAAAGTGTTAACCCCTTCTCTGTTCTGTGTTTATTCAAAATTCCAATACCTACTGAATATTCATGAACAAAATAGCTAAAATGAAATATGGAAGGTGGAGCATTGCAGACAAATTAGAAAGCAAAGAAGCATATCTTTCAAATTCCATTAGCAAACGTACATAGCAGACCCTGATCAGACGGCTCCTATAGGAGCCATCTGATCTGGGTCTACTCTGTCTGCTAATACGTAAAAACACATCTATATGAGGGAAAGTGTTAAAGGGAAAATATAAATAATGACTAAAAACAGTCAGTCTTTATATATCACCATCTATGATTGTTGTCAGTCCAGTTCAGGATCTTGTATACCACTTTTCATGGTGTTAACTTAACTTAACTGATATAAAAACTTTGATCACTATGACATGTCAACTCATCATCATCTACGGGATGGACCAACAAACGCTGCTTGTATCCAACGTAGTTTAGTAGAGTCATTCTTATGCTTGTTTACTGCTAAATTTTTTTACAAAACTTCATCATGGCTTCTTATAGCCCTTTCTGCTTCTTGATATGTCCAAGTTGTCAAGCTTCAGAATCCTGACCAGCTCTCTCAGCATGTCCAACATATTCTATTTTCCGGCTTGACAATGCTTGATGTCAATCTTGCACTCAATGTCGTTTGTATTGTATGTCCGAGAATCTATTCAAAATGAAGATGACTTTCTTAGGGCAAATGTAAGAGATAAAGTCGCTAAATAAGCTTTTATAAACAATAGGGTGGAAATCCACGCACGGGTCGTCGAGTTGTGAAAGACTGATATTGGAGACAGTGGAAGGTTCGGTCTTAGCATACTGGCAACACGGAAATATGTAGTTTACTGCAATTACTTGCTTATTCATAACAGTAATATATGGATATTGATCTTGGGGATCTCATGAAGCAGCTTCCAACACCAGAGCCGTTCAGCATTGGTACTGCTGATGGCTGTTTAACAAATTCCTACATGTCAAAGGAGCTGAATACCTAATAGAAGAGGTAGACATGGCATATGCACCAAAACAAGATGAGAAATACATTTTAAAAGAAGTCAGGAATGCTTTATGTCATTAAATGCTAGACATTCCAGGCATCTTCAAACAAATATATGGCAGATCTTTCAACATGACGCCTGAAAGTATTCATTAAGATATGTATCAGGAAAACTCCATCAAAATATGGAGAGAATGAGGGGATGGGGTTCAGAAAAGATGCTAGTGTAAGGGGATAATACAAAGAAACCTGCTGACTTGAAGGCTTATTGATGAACGAAGACAACAAGAGGCAACTTTTTCATGTAATTTGTAAAGCATAAAGTAATCATGCCTATGCAAACAACTGTTTTGAAGTCAGCACAAGAAACTGATATCAGGTTTTAGCTAGGGAACAAGACTGCACGACTGTTCAAGTTAGAAAGCTAGCCAACGACATATTTTCATACTGTTTGATTACACTGACGGTTTCGAATGTGCGGCTGCCCTGTTGGGACTTCATGCTAACTGTGACTCTACCAGTACATTTAAGGGGAAAGGGTTAGTATCACCAAATAAGGACTCCAGGAAAGAGACCGAGATTCGTAACTCCACTTATAAGTCTTGAAAGCTTGAGATGTTTAAGCTGATCTAATTGGCGAATAAGAGTAGACATAATGTACGCTGCAATCTAAGGCGAAGCGCGAAGATACGCCTAATTAATGATGTGCATAACATTGACATGGGAGTTATGCCACCATGTAGAAAGTGCTTAGTCCGACACACTTAACGGGTCATCTATCAGGTGCAAATTTGGACGAGCTCACATGTAGCCTATCCAGTAATACCCCCAACCTCAGAAGCACATGACTGGAGCAATGTCAATGTGGTTATTGGGCCATTCCATTATGAATCTGTGGTTACTTGCCCCCACAAGTCATGGTAGACATTCTGTAATTTTAAGCAAATGAAGAAGATGAAGAATGGGGATCTTTAATTTAAATTAAATTTGCATTACAATGAATACAGATATAGTGATGTATAAATGTATCACACAGAAATGTCTTTTTCTGTAAACGGGCTGAAACATTCTTTACAGTATTTAGTGACACGTTTTGTACATACACTAACGCGACAATGATATAATGATATGTAAATATGCTGAATAATACATGCTTCGATTAGTTCAAAGTTAATTGTATGTCACGAGATGTACCAGCTAAACACCACTAAGCCCTGAATTCACTCTGTTTCTGTCCATTCTAATTCTTCTTTACATACCTCGTTTCATTGCATTTTCTGTTTGTAGATTGTAGTACTCAATTCACTAGATAGACATCTCCTCAAAAGTTGATACTTTTAATAGGAATATATTTATCAATCACCATTGCTGTGATGTGCTGATGCGGATAACGCAAACAAAATATGTATACAATTCAAATGGGCCGAGACGCCAGCCTACACATGATAATTTTAACTTACTTAATAAGTTTAAATTCCTAATTCAGTATTTTGTTGAATCATTATTTATAAATAAACAAGTAAGCAGGATGATTTCTATAAATCTTAATCCTTCAAGTTTTTTTTATTTATAGGTTTTTTAAATTTGAATATTATACTTGGAAATTGAAACAGTCTGTTATTTGTATCTTAATGGTTAATTTGTTTTCACACCAGAAGGGTTCACACTCGTACCCACAAACGAAAAAGCAGATACCGGATAAAGACATCATCTTTTGATATAATACCAGCTTAATCATAACTTGAAAGTTGTTAAATATATTTCGATGTATCTCTTACTTGTTTTGGTGTACTTGGAGCATAACGGATCTTTAAGAACTTCTTTTATACAGTTTTTTTTAAAAATAATTTTCTTTCTTTTTGTTTAATTTAAGCATTACTAACATGAATATGCTAATGAACTGATTAACAACATGATTTCTAAATCTAAGACCATTATATTTCTTATATATTTGGTAACAGATTGATAATCATTATGTTAGCTCTCCCAGCTGCCAAAGACACTGTGATAACTTGATTACATTCTCTATGCGTTGACACTCTCCGGACGTACATTTGCCATGGAAACTCTAAAACTAAATAAAATGCAGATGACCCATAGAGACACGTTTTTACATAGTATCAGCTAGATTACTCTCATTGAGGTGGTCTTATGTATGAAAAAACATATCTCTATGCATGTGAAGCATCACAGGTGATGTCAGATCTAATTTCACCATTTTCCCATCTTTTTCCCTAATTTTAGGGGGTTTCTCATTAATATTTATGAATATGCTAATGAACTTATTAACAAAAATGACGTTCTAAATCAAAGATCAGTGCATTATTTTATGTTTGGTAACAAGTTGATTCTTTTAGCAACCAGCTCTTGAAGGTCTTGATATATAATGCTATTCTCTATGCGCTGACGCTATCCGGACGTACGTCTGCTATAGATACTCAAAAACTCAATAAAAACGCAAATAAGCCATAGGGACACGATTTTGTTTTATATAATACTCTCATCGAGGATGTTTTATGTATAAGAACACATTTGGGTGTATTTGGAGCATCACAGGTGATTTCATATCTAGTTTTCACCATCTTCTAGTCTCTTTTTCCAATGCAAATGAGATAATTACCAAATACAAATTCTAATTTTTTAGGACCAATGTCATTATCTTTAGTTTGGCACCAGTTTCAAACTCTTAGCATAGATATACTACATTATAGCCTTTACCTATCGTGGTTGTCCAGATCACTGGTTGACATGGAAACGGTAGAAATACCCATACCCTGGTCTCCATGAAAAAAGTCAGACGGGGGGCGTATAGTTCTTTCCACTGAAAGGTCGTCAAACACTTCTGATAACATTAAAGTGACAGGAGGAAAGTGCTCCTGTACCATTCGCTTACACCTGGTGAGTGTTCTACATAGATACAGTAAAATCCTCTAAACCGGACATGCAATTTAGTGTACATATCGGATACGTTTAGACAGGTGGCTGCTTAATGCAGAGGGACAGTCATGCAGGAAGTTCCTGCATGACTTTCACCCTGCATTAAGCAGTCACCTGTCTTAAAATGCCGGTTTAGAGGGGGTTTACTGTTTATAAGTTACAGTGCATAGATAATACTGGAATATTATTTATATTAGATGGAATGATCCTGTTGCCATCTCAGAAGTATGAGTTGATTCAGGTGCAAATTGACACAATAACCTCATAGCCGAGATTAATTACTTCGAGAAGAATTGCAAAACTACTCTATCAAAATAGACAAGCATACGGATGGTGCTGGATATATTTCATTAAATAATCACACTTTAATGGAAAAGAAGTCCTTTGTTATTGTCACCTTTTATCTTACCACAGACCTAGTAAACCGCTTGTATCAATCAAGAACCAGTAAGTTGCATGTGTCAAATACGAATGAACAACAAAGTTCACATAATGTCCCAAAACGGAATTCGACATAAATGTAGGAACTACCTTATCAATATGTCACAGATACAAGTCAGTTGTGGTAATCGGTGATTGTCTGATCTTGATCACAGGTGCCCTTCGTATGCTATGTTTCAACAACAACAACAACAACATCTCCATCACAAATACATGTACATTATTTTTTAATCACATGTCGTAAATATCTAAAACATACCAAAAGATAATTTTTCCTATAGGAGCAAATGCTCTATTTATCACAATGGTTTCACAAAGTGACTTTTACAGAGTCGTCAAAGTCGTCAATATGAGGGAATGGGATATGTGGGAGTGTTAATTTGCGAACTGATAAGTGACTTTTCAGGATAACTTGTTTCTAACAAATGTGTTAACCCTTTACCTGATAGAGCTACCTGTCGATTGACCAAAGAAGAAATCATTTAGTCTACACTGTTTGTCGAGTTTTATCACTTTTATATTAACCATTTTCTCAGTAAATATGTTTGATTACAGGTAATATACCTAGAACATTCATATTTATATCCTTCAGGTTTACCAGAATATACATTTTCTGTTTAACATATTTATTTTCCCTCCTACAGTGGTAGACGGAGAATATTGCAAGTATGTAAATCGTGGACAAGGTAGGTTACTGAACGTATTATATACACACTTTGATATAAATAATTGTATATGATATGTCTTCTCGATAAACTGGTGCGTGTCTTGCTATGTCTATTACATTGTCTGTTCATTGTCTGTCGGTTCGTTTGTTTCCACTTGCTAATCTGTGTTTTGGTTTCTAAATATCGTCAATGTTTTGTCGGCATGTAACTGTTAGCTAGTCTGTAGTCCGCTCGATCACCAAGTGCTCGAATTACGATGTACTCGACAATTGTAAGAAATAAATACATTATGAGTATTAATTGCACGAATTGTTATAATGATATACACATATGGACATAGGAATGCTATTGGAGCAATGCCATATAGCAATTGGCATGTTGAGGGTTGTGGTGTTTGAAAATGCTGTGTAACTTGCTGCAAGTGCAAGTACAATTACATGTTCGAGACGTTCTACATGTAACACTGGCACAGTTCGCCACCGACCTGAATCTGACAGACCACGTACAACGTCTCGCCGTGACGACCGCTACATAGAACATGTTTATGTCTGCCCCAAAGGTTACCAGCGTTCTATAGAGCGTCAGGTAGATAGATGTGTGTTTGCTAGAACAATCCAAAATGGACCATAAGTTGGCATTCCTTTGCCGACCCAATATGCTCGTCTGCCATTGAACTGGGCCACGACACGCCGCAGGATGGTGCAATGGAAGAGTGTTTTGTTCATGGACGAATCACGAGTTAGTGTCCAGTATTCAGGCAAACGCATCAGAATGTGGCTTAAAACTGCTCAGTCTTATGAACCTAACACCGTATTGCAACGAGATCGATATGGGAGTGGCAGTGTAATGACTTCGGTGTAGGGAACATTAACATTACCTTGACTTTGTGACAATGTGATTGTACTTGTCCTTGTCTCGTTTTTACAAAGACAAAACAACATGCTGTTTCAGTAGGACAATGCACGTCCACACACCACAAGACATACACAGGCGGTGTAAGGCAATCATAACGTTTTTGAAAGCACTCGAATGGCCACCAAACTCCCCAGAACTCTCCCAAATAGAGCCAATGGGACGTTTTGCGACGATGTATGTGCCAAAGCAATGACTTCCGAACCTGAATCCGATAAGCTATTGACCTTGTTTTCTGTTTATCCTGTCACCACGGGAAGCCGTTTTTCGTAAAAAGTTAGATCCTTTAATTACGTGACTAGATGCAATGATTCCAAATCTATTCTGCGAGTTACTGTTGTCAAACGAAAACTTTCGGTCATTCAGTCAACATGTCTTGACCAAATATCTCAGTACATTTGCTTAAGGTCAGCCAATGATTATTTCCTTAAACCCCAACCACTTATGTCGACGAACCTCCTTGTGACTTTTGTTTTAACGTTATGAAGAACCGGACGCCTTATATACGTCTGGAAATTACTCTCAGTTAGGTAATATCTGTATTCAAATTGCCCAGCTTGACAAGGATGTTGTTGACCCCTTGTCTCATTTAAACCTCTTTTCAGGCTCTTGCGAACAGAGTAGACCCAGATCAAACGACTCGTGTAGGTGCCGTCTGATCTGGGTCTGCTTTGTTTGTTTATGCTATAAAATATATCTGAATCTACAGTGTTTGCCTAAGCTAACATGTCCAGTGTTCGTATTACATTATAGAAAAAAATCTTATTAACCCTTCGCTAGCTATTTACGTCAATATACCAGTCTCATCAGGGTCTGCACTATTTACAAGTTGATTGTGCAACCAGTGCACTCCACAGCAGTGATTGCACAGCGAAATACGTGTACACAGTGACCATACATGTAAATATACAACAGAGCATGGGTATAGAAGGAGAAATGTATTTTAAAATTCAGAAAGAGAAAGATTAATATTCGCGATGTCATTCTTTCTTATACATGTATGAATATGAAACAGGGAAGAGGTATGCACAGCCTTAGACAATTATAATATTATCAACGTCAGTCTCATGGTACTTTTCAAACCTAGAATGTCAAAAGTCAGGCCAGAGGCCTGTTCAGGAGCGCTTGCCCGAGCAAAAGTATCACTGCTGAACGCGATCGAGCGCCCTTTCTAAAACTCAAGTACATTTTTGTTCTGCGATCGGGTTCTAGAGCATAAGTTTGTTAATTACGATTGTTTTCTTCCAGTCGGTTGCTACTGTTACCTTGTTGGTAGCCATCTTGGAAACACAAGCGCATGTCAAAGCGATACACCTCGCGAGTAGGCTAGCTTGTGCTAGCTGACACTAGGCGGGGGCCCTCGTTCAAAGTCCAAGCGCTCGAAGTGACATCGAGCGCCCACACTCCTGACCAGGCCTCTGATTTTCATGTCCAAAGTCAAGCGTAATTTTCATGTCCAATGTCAGGCGTGGTTTTCATAATCAAAGTCAGGCATGGTTTTCATATCCAAAGTAAGGCGTGGTTTTCATAACTAAAGTCGTGCGTGATTTTCATATCCAGAGTCAAGCGTGGTTTTCATAACCAAAGTCAGGCGTGGTTTTTATATCCAAAGTCAGGCATGGTTTTCGTATTAACCCATTAGTGCCCATTTTTAACTTTTGTTTTATAATAGAACTATTAAAAGGTTTTTTTATAACATAGACAGACAGTGCAAACCTAGACCAGTGGGTTCCTGAAGGAGCTTTACCCATTAATGGCAATGGCTTATTCCCGCAAATGCTTTGTTAGTTTTGCCCGCTCCACAAGAAAAATGGATTGATTCCAAAGAAAGATCGGACGGGTTTTCCTTAAATAATATGGGGGTAATTGGGTTAAACAAGATACAACATATCTCTTAACCCTTTCCTTCATATAAACGTATTTTCACGCATTTCAAATAGAGTAGACAAATATCAGACAACTCATGTAGGAGCCGTCTGATCAGGGTCTGCTGTATTTGCTAATGGAATTTGAAAGATCAGTTTCTTTACGATGCCCCGCATTCCATATTTCATTATAACTATTGTGTCCATGAATATTCAGTAGGTACATGTATCAAAGTTTGGAATAAACATAGAACAGGGAAAGAGGGTTTCAATGCGACCACCAAAAAGGACGTATGAATTTGGGTTTTAAAGGCAGATTGTGGCTTAATACAGGAAGATCGTTGTGCAGAAAAAGTCCCGTAGGAGCTTTCGACATTACTTTCGTCTTGCATTAAGCATCTACATTCCACCCATTGTTATTTATTATCTGGTTGCACTAAAGAGTTTATAATGTACTATATGTATATACGAAATATCACCAGTGGCTGTGCATACATGTATCCCAGAGACTGAACAACCACAGAAAGAGCAGTAACTCTTTAATTACTACTAAATAACTAAGGGAAATGACCCGTTCTAAAAATGGACAATCAATGTCGCCGATATAGGTCAACTGATATTTCGCCAATTAAAAGAAATTAACGTCGTGTCATTGTTTTTCTCAATTGTTCATTATATTAGGATTATTTCACAAACATTTTTACGGTATAAAATGTTGTTCTAAATGGCTTTCCAGACCTTTAAATCTGCAAGGGGTGGCGGAATTTGCATGTCGCCATGGACATTTTTAGTTTTCATTGTACCCATAATATAGTGTAGAATGTAATCATGCCCGATTTAAACCCCTGCATTTATTCATTATTAATGGATGTTTTTCACGAAGACAAAACGGTGCTAAAGCAACCAAACATTAAAATACACTGACATGCTAATGCAATGTCGCCAAACCTGACCTAATCTACGAGGCTAAATATAACGGTAAATAGAATATCGCATACTGCACGATAATTCTGCAATGCCTTATTCATTCAACCTTTAATAATGTATATCATGTGTATGCAAAAAGATTTTTACCAAATTCATCTATGGAAAAAAAATCAGAGGCCAACTTTCTAAATTACACTTCGGAAATTTAGCTTTCTAATCTACGAGTCATCACAAATATGCATATTCGTTTCCCCATGAAACACTATTTTATGTTTGTTTTGCCAATTTTGTGTACCAAATAACCTATTGTTTATCAAAATTTAATCAAACGTACTTTGAGAAAGCATATAAAAATTTGCTGGCCAATCAAATACAGCGGACAAGAAAAAATCCTAATCTACGAGGCTTAATTTACGAGACAAATATCTTTCTGCAGTTGCCCCTTCCATCATTCCCGAGTGTCATGCCACTCAATTACGTCTAATTCAATACTTAAACCACATTCACATGTACATAATTCATGGAGGATGTCATTTTGCAACATAATTCGTCTACACAATTCCCTAAGAAAGCGGTGAGTTATTTGACATTTTGCAGAAATAGCTTACAGGATTACCTCTTTGAATTTGTATACATATTAGTTCATAATTATGATTTGAATACCGAATTATCGACGTTTGAATAACGTAACTTTTGGCATTGTTTAAATATTCTACGTGAAAGTTCGGACTCGTAGCTTAGATTAAATTGTCCCGTAGATGAGGATGTCAATATCAAAGTATTTCTATACAATTTTTCAAACGTAAAGTAAGTAAATTGTGCCAGTATAATACAAATCTATTTAGAAATAATAAGTGGTTAAATAAAAACAAGATTGGCAATATATTAATGGCAATTATTTGTAGATTTTATTCAGAGTTTTTTTTCACTACTATATTTACTTTTATTTTTGTTAACTCACTTGGTATTTCTTCTACAAAAAGAGCAAACATTCACTTCATTGCATTTATTCCTATGACCCGATATACATACAAATATAATCAAGTATGTCTCCTTTCAAATAGGCATTTACAAAGCCACACATACAGTCACCAAAGAAGTGTCCCGTAAATTATAATCTTTTTTGTCCCGTAAATTATAGTAATAGTTTTATTCACATCAACAGGTTTGAATCCCATTAAAGGGCTGATTTGTTTTGTCCGTCCATCCCTACTTTCGTCTGTCTGTCAGTATGTCTGTCTATTCATATGTTGTGATTGTGTTTATTCGTCTCGAGGTGTTGTGTGACTCATTACTCAAACACTAATTGAAGCGGGCTGTTGAAACGTGCATTATTTGAGCATGTGCACCTTAAGCTACGGCCCATGAGTTAGCAAAACATTGGTGACAGTGTGATAATTTAGAGCAGCAGAAAATATATAGCGATGTATCATCAATATGAAAGATATAGATTCAATGACAGCTGTAAAATAATCAAAGTTGGGAGAAACGTATATCTGTTTCAAATGACTCAAAATGAGAATTTATTCGCACTTTGAGTTGTTTGAAAAAGATAATGTAGACTCGCCAATAAAGAGGTGAACGATTAAGTGTAGTTTTAGTTCTAATGGAAACTTTGAATTACGAGTATGTAGGAAATCGTGTTAATAGACTTATCAATGTTTGACTGTACATGCACTATAAAATATAACAAACTTAAGGCCATCAAAAGTAGATGAATTTGATTGAAAATGTAATGCGCAAGACAGGGTCTTGGTACCTACAGGAAAAGGGAGAAGAATGTTAAAAGATTTCAACTTCATGTCCTTTACCAATAGTCCTTAAACATAATTTATGGTTTATGGGACAATCCAATGACACAATTTTCCCCCAGCAAATGGTTGGTTCTGGGTTATGTGAACGCAAGTAGTAATCGATGTTGTTAATTTTATTAGTAACTCTTGCAAACAGTTAAAACTTGATTGTTCGACTGAATCAAAATATTTTCATTACATACATTTGTCAGCGGTCAGTGCATAGTTAAGTGAAAATACAGAGTTGAATTTGAAATTTTCGGTGTACTTGTATACTCCTAAATGCTCGTTTTGACGAATGCTGCTGTTTATAAAGCAATGTATATCATATTATTTGTCAGTCTAAATTACAGGACACATTCCTATAATTTACGGGACAGTGACTTTCGAAAGAGAAATTTTCTTACAAATTGTCTTAACGATTTGGTGTACTTATGTACTTAATTGTTTTTATGTGTTGCACTTATTTTAACTGTGTAAAAGTTCAAATACAACTTTCATGAAACTATATTTTTATGAAGTTGAGTGTGGTGTTCAACTCTTAATTTTCATACTCAATATCAAAATGTTTCATCAGAAATGGATAAATTCATGCTATATAATCTCAATTCATACATATAACCAGATTCTTTGAATTATATAACTGTCCGAGCTCCATATATAACTGTTACAAATCAGGTTATGGGTACTATGACTACAAGTAGTAAATTTCTATAGCTTATACATTAACCACTCATTTTAAATAGTTAATTGTTAATTAATATTAGAACTATTTCAGAATTAGGTCAAAGATACATTAAACATTTCAATATTCACAACTTTTTAGACATACGACGTAGTTGAAATTTCACGTTTTAATTCGGTGAATTGTCCAATTTATTTGAGAATGGGTCAAATGTACAACACACCCACTTATATAATTACGATCCTGTACCAACTTATGAAACTGACGGAAGTCTTCAACAGACGTTTCGAATTGAATTCACGAACACAATTAAAGACAAGTGTTTGAATATACATTTGAACCTGTCCTAAGCGGTCATTCATTTATTTAACATAGGGGTATTAAAACACGTGGTTGCTTAATGCAGGACAAAAGCAATGCAGAAAGCTCCTATATGAGCCATAATTAGACCTCATCGTGATAACTGCTTAAGCTAGGTTCTACTGTATTGCTCATGTTATATTAATTAATGGAACCTGAACTGAAGTCCTGCACTCCAAACGCAAGGGTAGAAGAAATAGTTATTTACAAACAGACACATATACAAACGTACGAACACACAGACCAAAATTTGATTCCTGAGTGTTCAGTTTCGTATCTCAAATTCTAAAGAACTATGTTATTCTTAAAATCGTTAGATAGATCGTTTATAGTACACCGATCGTTGGCTAGAAACAAAACCAAAATTTAGAAACGATGTTATATTTATCACATCAGTCGTTGTTATAGCATGGATCGCTGTTACACGTATTACATGGACCTGTGTTACAATATTATCAAACAGTATCCTTCGTGAACACTTTTCCTCATGGATATTCAGGTCAGAGGTTATTAACCCTTCGCTTGCTATTCACGTCAATATACGTACCTATAAATAGTGAAGACCCAGATGAGACAGCTCCTGCAGGAGCTGTCTCATCAGGGTCTGCACTATTTACAAGTTGATTGTGCAACCAGTGCAATCCACAGCAGTGAGTGCACAGCGATATACTTGTACACAATGAAGATATATGTAAATATACAACAGGGCATGGCTAAAGAAGGATTTTAAAGTATTCTAAAATTCAACAAACGAAGGATTAATATATACATATTTATCAGCTGAATTTATTAATCGCTTTATTAACGTGGGTATTTATTCACAATGCAGAAGCTATAGAATTATCTATATTATTTCTGAAGCAAACGAACAGACCCGGATAAGACGGCTCCTATAAAAGCAGTCTGATCTGGAGTTTCCTTGTTTGCGAAAGTCGTCTGTTTGAAGGAAATGGTTAATGAAATTTATCTCCCTTCTTTACAGGTACGATTCTGACCGCGTGCCAAGATAACAAAGCAACTGATTCGATTATTAATCTGGATTTGGCTGGAGCACCATCACCAGTCGAAATTGCATGTGCATGTAGGATTACGCGTTATCAGAAAATAGGCACCCAGAAAGTGCTTATATTTACCACTGATGATAACATAGACGGTGCTGAATTTGAAATCAACAATACGACATTTGATCAAAGCAGTTATCCAACAACTATTTATTTACAGAAGGAAAGCTCTATAATATTTCGCCGGAAACCCGGAACACGGGTTGTGAATATGTGTCTCCATATACGGGCACAACGTAAGTTGATTAACCCTTTTCCCAATAACTACGCCCTACTACGCATTGCAAACAAAGTAGACCCAGATCAGGGTCTACTCCTTTTGTTTATGATATAATACAGGTGTGACTCTACAGTGTTTGATGTGGCCAAACGATCCTGTGTACACGTGCTAATAAAACAATAATCCAATTAATATTCGCGATGCCATTATTTCTAACATGAATATTCATGGAATAAGTTGTTTAATATTTTGATTTTGAGCATAACGTCTTGGATGATTCGTCTTTTCTTTATCATTAAATGTGCGGGAACGGAGTTTATATGACATCAGCAAACAATGTAGACCCAGGTCTCTCTCTCAATGGAGCCTTTGATCAGCCTCTGCACTGTTTGTGATACAAATCATGTTCTCCAGTGATGAATTTTGATAAAACACAGTTTGTTTAGTTAACCCTTCTCTTGCTGATTTTAAAATACATTTCTCCTTCTCTACCCATGCCCTATTGTATAAGTAAATGTATCTTCACTGTGTACAAGTATTTCGCTGTGCAATCACTGCTGTGGGGTGCACTGGTTGCACATCAACTTGTAAATAGTTCAGACCCTGATGAGACAGCTCCTACAGGAGCTGTCTCATCTGGGTCTTCACTATTTACAGGTAGGTATATTGACGTGAATAGCAAGAGAAGGGTTAATAAAGCAGAAGAAGGGTTAAACAAATTCCCCTTAAAGATAACCAATGTTATAGGTCAGCGTCTGTCATAACGGAGCACTGTCTCCTCAATTACTTTACAGCTAGATGTATAAGACTGTTCTATAATACCAACCAGTCCGCTAGACTGGAGTTCGAGATGGTTTGTACGACCCCAAGCTATGGCATACCGAAGTCGTTAACTATATAAGTAGCTCCTCCTTTACTGATACTAAAGGAATAGGCATACGAACAATGAAACGATGCCCCGGTGTCTGTATATAATATGCCATACTATCACAGTGTCACATGACTATATCTGCCTAAAGTAACCCCCCCCACACACACACACACACACACGCACACAAAACACATAGTGCAAATAGTGATGGACAAATACATTACAGTTGAACTTCGATATTTCGAACTCGGATAACTCGAACTTCGGCATAACTCGAGCAAAAAGTTCAGTCCTTCCAAAACTTACAATACAGTATTGCTCTAAAATTTATTGCTACAGATATATTGAAACACATTTGACAGCTTAATACAGGTCTAAAGTAATTACTTTAGATCTGTATTAAGCTCTAGTCTTGAGAAATAGTTCAGATTAGAAATCAGATGACTCGAACGTTTGTTAGCTCGAACTAAAATAACGGTCCCTTGAAGCTCGAGTTATCGAAGTTCAACTGTAGTAGTTATAGCATTACTACAGTGCTCCCTCTCTACAACGACACCCTTTGGGGTACGAAGATTATATGTGTTGTTCAGAGGGAGTTGTTATAGGGAGGGAAAATCAAACATAATTAGCTTGTTTACAGATTCCCAGATAACGTGTATTTCGAGAACTAAAACCATTATGCCTCTATCAAACCCTATGTTGTGACCACTCTTTAGAATCGTCACAAAGTGAGTCACAACATAAGAGTGGTCACAACATAGGGTTTGATGAAGGCATAAAGAAAATACGATGGAAAAGCTTGTTTCTGGAGCCATGCTGTTTCGAAAACAGCGACATGCGTTGTTGTAAGGAGGGAATCGTTATTGAGAGGGCCGTTGTAGGGAGGGAGCACCGTATAAATGAAATGTTTGCACATATAAACGATATTCGTTTCAACACAGCTTTTAATCAAATGTTGAAAAATTTGTCAATTTTGCAAACTCTGAATACGATTTACGTTTTTATGTAGCCATTACTGACAATATCACTGTGGAATGTAAAACCGAACAGACTCGAGTCGTATCAACACCAAAGAAAACATCCAGTCAATCAAACAAGGTTTCTACAACATCGCCAACACGCCTGCAAACCACCAGAAGTCAGAGGGGCTCAATGGAATCGAACGTAACTAACGTTACCGGTATGTTTATTTTGATACCTTTTATATATTGTGACGTTCACTCCCAATTACCCGTCCATTAGGCTCATATAGGTATAAAGAACATATGGATGTCAAGTTTTCAATAGCATATGAAGGTATATTATCCAGATAATGTTATGCATATAATATGCTATCTAAAGTATAGTTTACAATTATCCCACGTTTAATCCTTTACTCAATGAATACGCCTTTGTAAAAAGAGTAAAAAACAGATCAGACGGCTCCTGCAGAGTTGTGTGATCAGAGTTTGTTCTGTTTGCTGGTGGATTAGTAAAGATCCGAGTCTAATGTTTCTCCTATCACCAAACATATCCCTTTGCAAACAGAGTAGATACTACAGTAAAACCTCTCTAAAAAGACCACTAAATTACATCAAGTATTTTGAGTTAAATGCAGGTGGATGCTTAAAGGAAAGTGAAAGTAAAACAGAACGCTCCTATAGGAGCGTTCTGTTTTACTTTCATCTTGCTTTAAGCAACCACTTGCCCAAAATACCAACTAATTAACACAATTTAGTGGATGTTATAAAGAGGTAATATTGTTTATACTGTGATACTATGGATTTATCTAAACTAAGTTCACAATGATTTCAGATTAAATACAGTGCCACGTTTAACCTTTTACTCTATATATACGCCTTTTATATCTTTTAACCCTTCCGCTGCCAAACTCTATCGTCTGGTAACTTTGTCGCCTGCTACAAATTT
The DNA here is from genome assembly GCA_963576725.1 of Azorinus chamasolen. Classification (NCBI taxonomy): domain Eukaryota; kingdom Metazoa; phylum Mollusca; class Bivalvia; order Cardiida; family Solecurtidae; genus Azorinus; species Azorinus chamasolen. The sequence continues at coordinate 1,825,002 of OY755237.1, forward strand.
TATTATTTTGATATTCTTCATTTTCGTTTCAAATACATAGTAACAGTAACAACCAGTTTGGATCCTGATGATACGCCGAGTTACTCGGCGTCTCATCTGGAGCCAAACTGTTTGCATAGGTAATCACAGCTCCGGCATTGGCAGCGAAAGGGTTAATGCACACACAGTAGACCCAGATCAGACGGCTCCTGTAGGAGGTGATTATAAGGGCATTCACTGTGTATTTATGGTATAACATAGATCCGAGTCTGCTATGACCAAACGTGCACGCGTTCATATGCCATTATAAAACATCATGTAATTAATATTTATGATGCCAATAGTTTTACAAGAATAATCTTTTAGATCTATTTACCGACATATTGTAAACAGTGATATGTCATGTATGTCATGCTCAGATAAAGTTGCTTTCTGAAATTTGAATTCAACGTGGATCCAGATAAGACGCCGACTAGATATATGTTTCATCAGGATTCAATGTGCAAGAGACATGTCAAAAGTTTCTCAAACGTTTGATCGAATCGGAAATAGTCAACATTCCTCTATATCCAGAATTATTTTACGATATATATATTGTTTCAAAGCGGGTTAAAGTTTCACTTGGATTCATACAGATTGAATCAATATTAGCCCTTTCTTCCATGAATATTCATGTAAGAAATAATGACGTCATGAATATTAATTAGATTAATTTGTTATAATAGCACATGGGCACATACATTTTGACCACGGCAGAAGCTGTAGAATTATATCTATACAATATTTTATGCAAATAGAGCAGCCCCTGACCTCCTATAGGAGCCGTCTGATCTGAGTCTTCTCTGTTTGCAAAGGCATAGAAAGGCGCATTAATGGAGTAAAAGGTTATGTGTACGAAGCATCTATCGCGATTGGAATTTGTGTCTGTACAAGTGATATTGAGTCTCACGGCAACTTGCGGATCTGATATACAATGGGCACCTTTGAATCATGAACGCCCATAAGTATCCGCACAAAGTCGGGTAGGCCTACATATTGTATATTCTGAACAATCTACCTAGGCCAAAATTAATACAAATAACAAAGTCAATGGCGAGTCCGTGATTACGTTTACAGACAGTTTGGATCAAGAGGAGGCGCCGAGTAACTCAGCATATCCTCGGCATCCAAACCTTTGGACACCGATTATATATATTTATAATGAAATTTATGAACATGCCAGTTTGAAATCAGAAGTAGATCATCAGCATCACCAGCATCATCATTCACCATCATCATTTCCACCACCATCATCATCATCACCATCGTCGTAACCAGCATCGCGATCACCATCTTCACCAAAATACATCTTCATTACGACCATCATAATCAACAACAACATCATCGTCACATTCAACTCATCACCGACAGTGACTTTCAGTTCATGTGGAAAGGGTATCTAATTCAGAGAACAAACGAGTGTTTCATAACTGTAATAAACAAGAAACTGATACAGCTCTGAACAGTGATTTCAACGAATTAAACAACATGGTCATACATGTAATTTCTATATAATAACGATGTCATATACATGTTTGTTATTATTTTAAGCATATTTGTACAATTAACAAATGTGACGAATTCGTTGCCATTTTCGTTTTTCCCACTTTGTGGGTGTAACATATCCGTTTTGGTATACATGTAAAATCTTAAGCTACACGAATATATCACATTTTATGTACCAAATTCGTTTGATGCGCGTGTCATTTTTGACCCAATATATCACACGTGTGACACATTCAGTCGAGTTTTTCACTCGTGTTACATATTCCATCCGTGACAAATACTGTTCAACAGAGCTCTGTATGGTTCTTTGATATGACTCCACTCACTAAAGGACATCATACTAAGGCTTGGTGCTTTTGCTTTTTAGTTCATTGATATGGCATATCCCTTCGTTGGTTCGATGCCTGGTTGTTAGTTGATGGAATGGATTCATGCACTTAAGCAATTACCACATCTTGTGATGACCAGTTTTAAAGGAGTTATGTGTATTAACAGATTGTCACTTGCTATTTACAGTCTCATTTACCATTTTTGCTGACGTTTAAAACAAAACATGAGCAATGATTCATTGAAATCATTTTCTCTCCTTGGGAGTCAAGGAGCGAAGTCTCAGACAAGGATTATTTTGACAGTTGAAAACTACACATTTATGACTACCTGTATGTATTTATTGTCTTTGAATCCATGGTTTACACAGGACGAATTTCAAATTACGTTTCGCAATGTACAGTTTCTATTTGACAGATGCGACTCTAAACGACAATCTTGTAAACCGTGATATCAGCGAGCACAATATTTAACCAATCCCCCCTACTGACGCCTTTTGACGCCTCTGTAAAGTCATTCTTTGAAATAATTGTGATGAAAAGGGCATTTGCTCCATAGGAGCAAATACTCTATTTATCACAGTAGATTTAAAGCTACACAATTCTAAAACTCTCCTTTTCTATATAGTTAATGCTCATTTTATGCAATAATATGGATCTTATTCTACAGTTTTTGTCTGAGTCAAAATGAGCTTTGTTTGTATGCCATTTCAAAGTATAGATAAATCAATATTCATGATTTCTTAATTTCTTACATGAATATTCATGGATTAGAGGGGTAATAGAGATACCGTACACTGTGTTCGACCTGCTAGATCGAGAAGAGCTTACGTTGGAAATGTGTTCACACGACGTCAGACAGATGCTAGTTTAAAATGAGCACGACATCATCTCCGCTGGCTAACATTTCAGTGGAATTTTTCCGATGAATCAAGGTTTAACTTAAGTTATTATGATGGGAGGATGAGGGTATTTAGTAAGAGATTGGAGTGATTTGCTCAGTTATAGGGAGAACAGTTTGACGAGGGCAGTGTTATGGCTTCGGGCAGGATTGTGGGAAACATGAACACTTATCTTATGCATTCGAGTACATTAATTAGGTGACGAGACCATTAGCTGTTACTTTCATTAATCAACATGCTCCTTGCACATTTATGTATGACAAAGCACGTCCGCAAACGACACGGCTTACACAGCAATATCTGAATACAAACAAGTACAAAAGTTGCTGCAGAGGCAGCAACAGAGAGCGCGGGCAAACGAAATGCTGGGAAGATTGTGTAATAGAGTTATAAACTGTCAACTGTATGAATTTAATATGGATGTAACTGCCTTTTGTTGATATTTTCAAAATGCAGACGGTCTGTTTGAAGTAGGGAGTTTTGGACACATCTAATGGCATAATTGCGAAAGTTTTGACATCGTGTATGACTCATCAATGTCAAAGTAATTATTGCAGAGTGAAATGCTAGTAAACATTGAAATAAGATTTATAAATGCAAAGTAAGCTGAAATAAACTGACTGTATAGTTTGTTGTCAAGTCTTTTGATACTATGACATTGAAGGTAAGGAGGAATAGTTTGAAAAGACAAACTTAAGTGTTTTTGTTGTGAGCTTTGAAATGAATAAACTGATAATATAGTAGAACATAAAGGCCGAGGTGGGTCTGAAACAAATGACACAATGTTGGTAAATAAGTACAATAATACAAAGCTGTAAAAGCAGGATTATATTGTAGCTATGTTTCATTTTCTGAAATAATTGTAACAATCAAACAGTTAAAAGGGTTCTAAAGGCAATTATGTTGAGGAAATAGTCATTTTTTTTTAAATATGTTCAACTGTAAGGCAAATGTGAATAATTGACTAAGTGTTTATAATAAGGAAAAACAAGCATAATTTAATTGATGACTAGTGTATTACAGAACATCTGCAAACATGATGTTGCATTGTGAGACGGAACTAAATAGAGACAAGTTAATCTTTGGCAAACTATCATTATGTTCTCAGTAACGCTATGTGCATAATGAGAGATATGACGTTTATGTACAATGAAACCTGTGTAAACGAAACAGAAAGTGAGCATTATTTTAGGAACAGAACAGAACATATCTTTATTCAACTTGTACAAGCATGTACATTGTTGTTATAAATACATATACATAGAATATGTCACATAGGTCAAATGATCTTTCAGATTGACAGTATATTACGATTACAATCGATTTAATTACGTTGTGCATTAAGTGCTGTCTATTCAGATTTGAGATGACTTACATGTAAGCGTTAACAAGTGCGTTTCTCATGCAAAAGGAATACTTTATATATAAAGCCACTTTAACTAATTCCTGACGGTTTTGACGTTGTAGTAGCTTGTAGTGTAAAACTTTACAAAACTTGGTCTAGCATAATAACACTTGTTTATATATTTCTTACGCAGATCTGTGTATGAACTTCATAAAGAACAAAATGAAACTCGTCTTCAATATCACGAGTTTCACAATATTTCATTTCTTGGTATGCTAATTTTGCCGTATCTCCCTGTTTCTATTTTAATGAATGTGAAGACAGACGCAGCCTAGCAAGATAAAATCTAAGTTTATATGACAATGTATCTAAATATGCTTCAAATCCGAAACAGCTTTTAAAATGTCTGTATGTTACTAGTGCTATTGATATTCTCATCTCAACCTTGTATAAAACCATCCACTAATCTTTGTTTAAATATTTTGTGAAATGATTTCGGATTTACAATTATTGGATCCATCCAAACACCAGCAGAACCATTATTTACTAGTAATGCTTAAATACTTGTGACCAAAGTACACCAAGAAATGTCGGCACGACATCAAACCGGGTTTTCCTTCACTATTAACTGGTGATTTCTAAGTTCAAAGGGGCATAACTCCAAGAACAAGAAATGTGTCACGGTACGTGACAAATGCCCCCAAAGCAAAGCACTGACAATATTCGTTTTGTAAGCAGGCGTGCAATATGCAACTGCAAAATGAAAGTAAAGATTGCATGGTAAGACCACAATTTGAACTCAAGTTACCCTCAAATGACAATCTTTTTTATATCTGAGGTCAAAGGTCAAGGTCATGGCCACATGACCTACGAAAAGTATGCAACATTCCACCATCCGAAGATGAACTCACACCATATTTAGTGATCCCATCTGATTCGGTGTAGGGATGACAATGTTTTTTGTAAATGAAGTCAAAGGTCAAGGTCATGGTCACACTGACCTATAAATAGTATGTGACACTCTGATATCCCAAGATCTACGCACAAACCATATTTGGTGATCCTAGCTGAAGTAGCGTAGAAGATATTCTCCGGACAAGCCTTTTTTTAAAATGAAGTCAAAGGTCAAGGTCATGGTCACATTAACCTATAACTAGTATGTGATCCCAAGACGAACTCGCCACATTTGGTGATCCTAGCTGATTCAGTGTAGGAGGTAAGCTCAAGACATTATTTTTGTAAATGAAGCCCAAGGTCAAGGTCACATTGACCTATAGATAGTATGCGACACGCTGCCATCCTAAGATGTACTCACACACACCATATTTGGTGATCTTAGCTGAAATAGTGTAGGAGATATGCTCCAGACAGGTTTTTTTTTGTAAATGAGGTCAAGGTCACATTAACCTAAAATTAGTATGCCATCCCAAGACGAACTCACATGCCATATTTGGCGATCCTAGCTGATTCGGTATAGGAGGTATGCTTCGGACGAAATTTCTTTTATAAATAAAGCCCAAGGTCATGGTCACATTGACCTATAAATAGTATGCGACACTCTGCCATCCCACCATATTTGATGATCATAGTTGAAGTAATGTAGGAGACATTTTCCGGACACGCTTTATTGTAAATGGGGTCAAAGGTCAAGGTCACCTTGAACTATAAATAGTATGCGACACTCCGCCGTCCCAAGATGTACTCACACACCATATTTGGTGATCCTAGCTGAAATAGTGTAGGAGATATGCTGAGGACAAGCTAATTTTGTAACTGAGGTCAAAGGTCAAAGTCACATTGGCCTAAAAATAGTATGCAACATCCGCCATCCCAAGATGAACTCGCACACCATATTTGGTGTTCCTAGCTGATTCCGTATAGGAGGTATTCTCCGGACAAGTGTTTTTGTAAATAAAGCCCGTGGTCAAGGTCACATTGACCTATAAATAGTATGCGACACTCAGCCATCCCAAAATGTACTCACACACCGCATTTGGTGATCATAGCTGAAGTAGTGTAGGTGATATGCTTCGGACAAACTTTTCTTGCAAATGAGGTCAAAGTTCAATGTCAATGTCATATTGACCTAAACATAGTATGTGACACTCCGCCAACCCAAGATGAACTCATACACCATATTTGGTGATCCTAGCTGTTTCCGTATAGGAGGTATGCTCCAGACAAGCGTTTTTGTAAATAAAGTCCAAGGTCAAGGTCACATTGACCTATAACGAGTATGCGACACTCCGCCATCACGAAATGTACTCGCACACCACATTTGGTGATCCTAGTTAAAGTAGTGTAGGAGATATGCTTCGGACAAGGTTTTTTTGCAAATGAGGTCAAAGTTCAAGGTCACATTGACCTAAAAATAGTATGCGACACTCCGCCATCCCAAGATGAACTCACACACCATATTTGGTGATCTTAGCTGATTCCGTATAGGAGGTATGCTCCGGACAAGGTTTTTCTTGTAAATGAATCCCAAGTTCAAGGTCAAGGTCACATAAACCTATAAATAGTATGCGACACTCTGCCATCCCAGGATGTACTCACACACCATATTTGGTGATCCTAGCCAAAGTAGTGTAGGAGATATGCTTCGGACAAGCAAAATCTGTTAATCCGGTTGAAAATATACATGATTTTGACCTTTGACCTCTAAGTATGACCTTGACCTTTCAGCTATTGACATGGTTTTTTCATGCGACACGCTGTACCGTCTAGAGGAACATTTATGCTAAGTGATTTTACAATCCATTCACGGAGTTCTGAGTTACAGCCCGGACAAGACCGGACGGACGCTCATATGGACTGACACATTTTTTAAGTTCAAAGGGGCATAACTCCAATATTAGTGAAGCCAGAGTTATGGACATTGTACATGACACTTCCTCTTATCATGATCTTTCTATCTATGAGGTTCAATTCAATGGCATGAGCCATATAGGAGTTATCGTCCGGACAAAACTGGCAGCCGTCCGCCCGCCCGCCGTACATCACCATTTCAATAACCGGAGTTTCCGTGGAAAACCCGGTAAAATGAGTCATGCAGGAAACACCACATACAGAACAAACAGCTGCACGAACAGCAACACAGGGAAACAGAAAATGTACATAATTATAAAAACATCAGGAGACGCACACAAAGACAAACAAACATACGATATGGGGGATGGAAGTACCGCCTTGGAACGATCAGTGACAAAAGTCAATGGGGGTTTTAAACCTGTTTTTGGTCGCCCAACCTCATATTTATTCCATCCCCATCCAAGTTTGATTAACCATTTCCATAATCGGCTAATAAATTATTGTATACAGTAGATAATATTACATTTTGTGTTGAAACTAGTTTCAACCAATATTTAATAATTCTAACGATTTATATACAAGGGATATCGACCCATCTCACCATATATATTGTATGTCGATGTACACCTCTTCATGTGTAGTAACCTCTTAAAACAATTTAGGTGTACTCGTTATATTTGTTTATATTAAGTATAACCCCATACTTCACAGCTATAATTCAAAATAACAAATGCATCAAATAACTGACATGTAACACTAAATTTCAGGTTCAACCCGTTAATATTGGCCATGAGTGCATTCAATGATCTCAGTCCTTTACTTACTATAAACTCTTGATTTAAAATAAAGCTCCCAGTGTAGTTGAAAACCGTCCCAAGGTAGTTAAAGTCACTTACTGTTTCTAAAATCTCATCACGTACGACCAATTTTCATTTTAATTTAAACCACCCCTTTTCCTAAACACCATTACTAATTTTCGAGCAATTTACTGCTAATCCCCAAGTTTCGCAGTATTCATTTAATTTATCTAATTTATATTGCAAGTCATGTGGCGAGCTACCAAAGACAACAATGTCATCGGCAAAAAGTAAAATTGCAAGCATAATATCATCTATACTTATTCCTTTAAGATCAGGATCTTGAATATTTAACTCTAAATCCTCAAGAAAAAGGAAAAACATTATGGGCGAGATTATCTCCCCTTGCATGAGTCCAGTATAATTATCGTAGATCTCAGAATCAGTATTTCCTTTTCTAATACATGTCTTGACTTTATCGTACATATCCTTTAAAACACGTAAATTTTTAACATTAAGACCCAACTTATACAACTTTAACCACAAATAATTTCTATTTATACTATCGAATGCCCACTTTAAATCGACGAAAGCGCAGTACAAACGTTTATTAGACGCTATCGTCCTCGGTACAATAGCGTGAAGAATAAACACCACGTCTACATTTGACCGACCCGATCTAAAGCCGAACTGTGCATCTGATGATATTATTTTCCTCACACCATGCTGAAACTCTGTTTCATCACATAGTCTACCTTGTGGGAGTGCCGTAACTGAGTGCCGTAAATCTCGGAAATGCACTAATGTATATTTTATGCAAATTAGCAATCGATAGCCAATCGTAGCGCTAATGTAAGCGTCAGCCAATTATAGCACTCTATGTGGGCCGTCCGTTGTATTACTGCGCTGTTTGTTTATAGCCGTCAGCTATATAGCCTGTTTCATTTTCTTTGGCATTTTAAGGCGTATGTGATAAAAAGAATATTGCATTTGTGTTCATTACACATTGTTTTCATAAAACTCGTTTACTATTATGAATATGACACTCGCTAAAGCTCGTGTCATATCATTATAGTAAACTCGTTTCATAAAAACAATGTGTAATGAACACTCATGTAAGATCCTCTATATTTAATACCACTGCAAATATTTCAGCAAAGCAGCTAATCAATGTAATACTCCTGTATTTGGAAGGGTTTTCACGATCACTCTTTTTATTTATTGGAATAACTATACCCTGGGTCCATGAGTCTGGATAAAATCCAGAATTCAATATGGCATTGAATGAATCGCACAAGTGTTAAGCTATAATATCAATGGAGTCAATAAAGTATGAATTCAGGAGAATATCAACCCCTGCTGCTTTATCTGAATTGCGTTTCTTAACAACTGCTAAAATTTCTTTAACAGTAATATCACAATAAAGTTCATCAAAATTGCAATTAGGATTGTCAAAATCATGGTTAGAGCAAAACAACTCTGCCTCCTCATTTACAGTTTGTGTAGAAGAGCCCATCGTTGTTTAAAATAGTTAAGGTAAACTCGTCTACGCTTATTTCGTTAGTAGCAAGTGGCTTCTTCCGGAAGAGCGACCAAAACTCTTTCGGCTCAAAATGGCGTAAACGTTCATGTTATTAAAATTATTACGCTTACGAGAAATTAATTTCTTGTATGCTATTTTGCTTTCGCATAATACTGTTCTATTTTCAGGCGATGGCTTACTGTTGTAACTGTGTAAAGCACGGAGGTACACTTTTCTAGCGTGTCTGCATTCAGCATCAAACCATTCACTATCACTATCTTTAACTATCTTTTTTCAAATCATCGTCTTTAAAGCGTACATGTTTTGAAAAAAGAGGATCAGCAACCGAACGCATAGTTGCAACAATAATTTTTATAATACTTTTTAGGGAGTGACTGTGCAGTGCTGATTGCAGGATAGCTGATTGAAGGAGTTTCTGCAGGGGTTGTTTTTTGGCATTAAGCAGTCATCTGTTTTGAAAGTGTAACTTACTGTTAAATATCTGTCCGGTTTAGAGAGGGTGTATTTTAATGTAAGAAAGTGCAATAACCTTAAAACTTCATACAGTATGGCAATACTGGCTATTCCCAAAGTAAGTTGACACAATAATAAGAGGAATGGGAAAAAAAGAAGAGTGTAAATGAAACCATTGTTAAATTGAGCATTTGCCTCTTAAGAGCAATTGCCGTATTTAGCACAAGTATATCAAAACGTGTCTCCTACATAGGTGGAGGTGATTCGGAAAGTAAGGTCACATAATAATAAGTTGTCTTAGTTTAATTCTGTCATACAATAAAATAAGATATATTTACATGTGTACATGATATACATGGTAAAAGGAAAGCTATACAGTAAAACCTGTATCGAGTGATCATAACTTAGACAAATTGGCAGCTGGGCATTAAGTACAGTTTGAAATAAAGGAAATTCTTGTGTTTATCAGAAACTGTTTATATGGTGTTTATTGTTTAAACCCATTACCTCATAGGCTATTTTTGACATCTACCTCTTTGCATCAATAATCTGGAAAGTAGTATTTAATAGGGAAACGGGAAAAATAAGAAATGTGAAGTTTTGAAATGATTGGTATAAATGTAGCATGGACAGGGGCGAGTTGGACAGGGGCGAGTTGGTCCTGGGCCGAATGGAATTAGGCGATGTTGGAAGTCGGTAAAGTTGACCTCTGCTTCACTATTACGGTGGTGCACATGTCGAAATGCATCTGCCCAAATTGCAAGTTGTAAATAGTTGGTACGAATCAGAGGCATTGTTTCGTGTTGCTAAAAAATATTTTATATTGTGATACCGAACACGACGATCTTGTTCCGGATAGGAAAAATGTGGCTGGTGGTGATGTTGCGATTTATATAACGGTAAAAACAAAAACATTCCGGCTCCAGTACCAAAGCAAATTTCCCCATCACTAATTGCGCGGGCCCCTGATGGGGCCCGCGCAATAACAAGGATGTCTTGCCTTGGCCAGTCGTTTTCCCGGATCCCAAACAAATTGAGAATATGTTGGATCTTCTCGGTCGTAAAGTTAGGTAAAGGCATGTTGTCAACAATCTGCAGAGGCTAGATAATGCTCTGTAGATCAAATGGAACATTTCTCCAAGCATCGTATACCATTACAACGTAAGTGCTGATGACCACACCCGATATTAATGAAATAATCACAAAACAATCATTAGGATCGTCATAAACAGTTAATGTACAGTATCACACAACATTTGAGTATTTTTCTTTTTGACCCTTACCATGCATAACTCATTAACATGCATTTATAGAAACCGTTATTTCAAAAAACAGTTATAATAATTGGTAGGCAATCAAATAACCAAACATTACATAATTTCAGTTATGGGTATTAGACACTATACGCTGGTTCTTCTTTGTTTGATTATGCATATTCCACACACAGCCAAGGATTCTTCGAAACCTTTTTCTCTCCTTTTGAATCAATGAGCGAAGTCTCAGGCAAGGGCATCGCTGAAATTGACAGTTGAAAACTACGCATTCATTATCACTGGAAAAATGTTGAAACAGGGCTTCAGATTATGACAAACTTCGAACAAACTTTTCAAAATGTTATCACTGTAATGTTCTGCTCTGTTGAACCGTATATGTCACGGGTCGAATATGTTACATGAGTGAAAAATTCGACGTAATTCAAAAGGTTAAACATGTTAATTTTACATTGTTGCATGTATTCTCACAGTGCAGTCATTTGCTTTGCAGTTGTGATTGGCGGCACTGCAGGTGGCGGTGTTCTCCTGATAATTATCATAATTGTTACAGTGGCAGTGTTCAGAAGAAGGTAAACTATCATTTGGACTCGATGTTTATGTAATTTATAGTAAAACACCGATAGTACTAACATTAACAACTTCATTACTACCGATACACTAAACCAAGTATCACTATCCGTCTTCAGGACATATGGTAGCTTAACCCATTTACTCCCAGTGGATTCTTCCATGTTTATATATTGGATTAGTCAATTTTTTATATAAGGGGTGCCTGACCTAAATTTTCAATTTCGTTTTGTTTTATATTGAAATTCCTATCAGCAAACAGTGCAGACTCTTATCAGACGCCGCATTGTGCGGCGTCTGATCAGAGTCTACACTGTTTGCCTAGAACACATTAGGACCCAAGGTGCATGTATTAGTTTTGTATTAAAGCTTTAACGCAGGGTATTACATCCGGATCAATTAAAGCATTGAGCTATAATGAAATCACATTATATACGAACAACTGATGTTTTTCTTATCTGCAACAAAAAACGCTTGAACATGTTTTTAACATCAGCAAATATTTCCACTATAAAAGTGTTAATATGTAGGTGTCAATTCATCGCCATCCCTTGCCTTACTTTCGTCTTGAAGATACTGTATACATATCAACTGATTATGCACAAGACAAACTGCATTGCACAAATGACTTGCAACGTTTGTTTCGATATCATCCGACAAATAATGGACTATTGCATAATTCAAACACGTTTTCTAGGAGCCCTCTCATCAGGTTCTACACTGTTTGGAAATGATATTATTGACGCGTTTCTTGCATTGAAGTATCAATTACAGTAATAAGATAATTATTATGTCCAGGATTTGATTTGTAAGCGTCAAAACAAATATATATGGATCAGTAAATTACCTAATAGAGCAACAGATAAAGGTACATACAGTGAAGCTCACTTATAACGAAGTCCTCGGGACCCTCTGATTTCTTTCGTTATATCCAAATTTCGTTATATCAGGTCCGTTTTACTATATGTAATCAGAGAGGGGGAAACATTCTATTTTGTTATAAGCAGTATTTCGTTATATCCAAGTTCGTTATAAGTGAGCTTCACTGTACTACAATACTACATGTATCCTTTCCTCAAAAACCCACACGGTGTGAGCACTCTTGAGAACCGTCTCTTCCAGACAATTCGAAAGAGTGGTCACAACATATAGGGGATTGGTGGATAAATGAAGAAGTTATTCATGAAAATGTTTTTGAATTTACGCATCTTATCATAATCTGGACTACATATAGATTGGCCATGTTACATGCTGCCATGAGACAGCGGATGTGTTATTTTATTCAGGAAGAAGAAGCACACAAACTGTTATAGCGAAAGGGAGGGTCATGTAGAAGACATTTGTGATGAATCAGATTATAACTTCACTACAAATGCTGCATACATATCAGCTGATTCTGTTCCAAGGAGGCCAAACAAAGAAAGACAGTGCATTGAAATGAACGCATTGCAAGATAATGTCGAATATGCAGTCGTTAGAAAGTCTCGTCTTGGTGACACCGGCAACAGTAACACAGCTGCAGGTGAAAACGTTTACAACCATTGACATGCAATACAAACCGATGGCTTGGTTAAAAACTATTGTAACTCCTTCACAAAGTGAAGGAGTTATAATAGTTTTGCACCAAGTCCTCGAAAAGTGCTCGGTACCAAACAATGTGTACGATAAACCGCAGGTACGTAAAGGAACAAGCAACGGACATTATCCACAATATGACACTTCAAGCACAGTTTCAGATTTGAAACACGTTACTGCTGATAGGATTTATAAAATCACCGCATGAACAACCGTATGACAATTGCTTTAGCAATTTTTGTTTATTTGTTGTATACAAAGGTTTTTTCAGAAGTGTATAGACTTCATACGTCATTCATACAAAGCCATGTTGATAAATTGAATCTACTGATTACGTATGTATTTATATGTTTGATAATACCATGACCATGACCAAATCTAAGTCTTGCCAATATAAACCTTCAAATAATATTTTTTTATTATATAATTATTTCTTGTTTAAGTAGGTTAAATGAAAACTACTGGTTACACTCATAGATGTTGGATATATTAACCCTTTACGTCATGAATATGTATGAAAGAAATATTAACATCATGGCACATAATATAGCACATGGACATAGGAACGTTTGACTATGGCAGAAACTGTAGAACCATATACATATTAGCTCATAAGCAAACATATATCATTTCATTTAGCAAACATAGTAGATCCTGATCAGACGGCTCCGAGAGGATCTGGGTATATACTATGTTTGCAAAGGTGTAGAAATGCGTATTTATGGAGGAAAGTGTTAATCTGACTATTGATCTGTAAGAAAGTCATCTGAGAGGCAATACACCAAGTACAATTTACGAAGACTGGTCCCGAGCGTATTTAACTTCTGATTCTGAGTCTTAGTTCAATCTCAAGTATCTGATAATTCAGATTTGGAACAAGCTCAAAGTCTAACCAATCAGATGCTTGAGAATAATCTCAGACTCAAGTAAAAATATTTATAACCTCTGGGCCGGGTTTATGTCGTAACATTAGACAGCTTTGCTCTCTGAATGCTAATTTACAGCCAGTTGATCCTTAACGCCATGCATATTCATGTCAGAAATAATAACATCATGAATATTGATTAGATTATTTTTAATAATGACACATAAAACATGGTTGTTTGGCCATGGCAGAAACTGTAGAAAAATATGTACATAAGTTTATACGCAAACAGAACAGATCCTGGTCAGATGGGTCCTACATGAGGCGTCTGATCTGGGTCAGCTCTGTTTGCAAAGGAACAGAAATGTGTACTTATGGAATAAAGGGTTAATATGAGTATATAATATTTACTTTACAGATAAAAATCATATGAACAGATTACTTATACAAGTAACACATTATTCTGTTCAAAACTTATACCTGTATATCAATAGGCATGTCACAATTATGTTAGGCTTGTGACATCCCCGGTCTATAAGATAAGTAATATGTTTATTTTCTACAAACGGGTCACATTTTGGATCGAAACTCACACACACACGCACTCACGCACACACATAGAGTATGGAAAGGGTGAAGGAAGACTAATCTTACTTACAATGATACGTGTATCAACTAGAATGATCTCCCTTGTTATGTGTAGTGTTTCTAATTTTCTTTGTATCCACATCACTGCCGCTATCCATAGTGTACAGTACGTATATATACGACGCGGATCTATTTATCCTTCTGTTTTGGTTCCAATAAACATGTCAAACGTCATAATCTCGTGTTAACGATTTTCCAAACAGAGCAGACCTTTAAGGGAGTGTTAGACCAAGTAACTATTCAGTTTCCTACAGAAAACATTATCCACTGTTACTGATGGCAAATATTTTCCATAGTTCTGTTGATCAACGGATAGAACTCCCCCAGCAAAGAAATTAGCAATAACTATATGTTTCGTACTACAATAGAACCTCTCCATAACGGCCACTAAATTATGTTAATTAGTTGGCATTTAGGGTAGGTGGCCGCTTAAAGCAGAGTGAAAGTAAAACAGAACGCTCCTATGTGAGCGTTTCTGTATACCTTTCACCTTGCTTTAAGCAACCACCTGTCATTAACACAAGATACTTGGTGTAATTTAGTGGCCGTTATAGAGAGGTTTTACTGTAAAATATATAGTTACTCATATTTATCAGAGGTCCAGATTAATGCATTAATGAAAACATTTTCAAGACTAACGTATTTATTTCTCCACCCACCCCTACATGTATGTTGCGACCAAAATTAAGAATTGTCTCGAGTTTAAAAAGTTGTCGCAACATAGGGGCTGGAGGTCTCATTTGTTGGAGAAACGACGATGTTTGTATTTGAGCATGTACCGTTCTCTGTTGTCTTGTTTATGCATTGATATGTATGTTGTTGTGCTCTTCAGTTATTTTATTGTATACTATAATAGGGATACATGTTTCTCCTTCTTTCTCCTTCGGTCGTTATCTTTCCCTTTTCTTCTTGTTTCTTCTCTATTTTCCTTGCTTTCTCTTTCTACTTGTGTCTGTTTTTCATACAGCTGACATGTTTTATTTTCATTTTCTACTTGATGTAAATAAGAAAATTAGACAGGTCGTTGCTTTTAACATTGATTATATATATAATTGTAAGGAAACGGCTGTATAAATAATGTTGTAAAACCTTGTAATCGAACAACTTGTCTGTGTAATAAGGAAATAAAAAAACGTTTGAACTACTACGTTTTGTTCTGTAATGTTTCCCACTATAAAGCACAGTTAGCCCTCTCCCTTATGTAAACGCATTTTGACGCATCTGCAAACAGAGTAGACCCAGATCCGACAGCTCCTATAGGAGCCGTCGAATCAGGGTCTGCTCTGTTTGCTATGGTGTAATACAGATCTGATTCTACAGTCTGAGCCAAAATGGTTTGTTTCCATATGCCATTATAGAAAATAATAGTATTAATATTCAGGTGCTGAGTTAAAATATTAATCAACTATGTCACCGATGCGCAATATAATGATCAAATATCCTTTTCCTATGTGTTTTTTGTCAAGACCGATTCACGCCATGAAAGTTCATGGTCAGAATCAATAAAATGGAACAGGGAAAAGGTTTGTTCTCACTTTTCTGGAAACTTCATAATCTGATCTGCAAATTTCCATAAACAAACAGAGCAAACCCTGACCAGATGGTTCCTTTTAAGGGAGATAAGCGCAAAATTAATGTTCTATCACCTGAGAAAATATAACATCCCTTCCCAAACCGTAAAATTGACAACAAACATTGAAAAGCTGAAATATAATCTGTTGATGTTTTTTTTTATATTCTGATGAGGGAATCTGTTTCTTAACTGCTGACCAAGCTGCAGACAGTTTGGATCCAGATAGCAGGTACATCTAACCCGGCGTCTCACCCGCACCCAAACCTTTCTCAACATCATGGTGTCTTTTCTACCACATATTAAAACTTCTACATCGATGGTCAGAATCAAGCAGATCCTAAATATAAACAAGGTTGTTTATGAACTACTTTTATAAAGCTGAAAACAAATTCAGTTTGTCCTTGAATACTACCCCGATACACCTTGCTGGTCTGTCGGTTTCAAAACTTCCTTGTTAGTTTTGAGTATTAAATCCTCCCTAATAAATGTCCACACTTTAATAAACGACCCTTTACTTCTGGGGAATAGTGATTAATAATATAAATAAAACCCTATACAATAACGATTAAATGATGAAAATAGCAGTTTTTTTTTAAATACAGACGGTACCTTAATTCCGACTGTAATCAACGCATAAAGCTCTCCTTAAGCATTTCCCTCATATATTTTTTCTCGTCTTTGCAAATAGGATAGACCCAGATCAGACGGTTCCTGTAGGAGCCGTCTGGTCAGGGTCTACTCCGTTTGCTTATGAAATGTTATTACATCTTGCTCTATAGTTTGTGTCAATACCAGATATTCCCGTATCCATGTGCCATTATAAAATGTATTTTAACAGACATCCCTGTTGTAATTTACTCATACATTAATATTCAACATCGAAAGGGTTAAGCAACAACCTATGTACAAAATGCAAGACACTCCTTTTAACCATTTACCTCATTAGTACGTCGTTCTACACCTCTGAAAACAGAGTAGACCCAGATCAGACGACTGCTATAAGACCCGTCTGTTCAGGGAATGCTATGTTTGCTTATGATATAATACAGGTATGATTCTTCAGTTTCTGCCATGGCTAAAATAGTATGTGTCCATGTGATATCATAACCAATTAATATATTTAATATTCATCATGTCATTATTTCTGACATGAATATCCATGGAAGAAAGGGTTAAAATGTTTCTTTCCCGGGTGTTAATAGAGACAGTACGGTATTCGGTTTTGATGTTTCTTCTAACACGGAAGAAGCTGTAAAGGAAAGCTTTTTGTTATTTAAATTCGTAAAAAGGAAGACAAATTGAACGTTCAACACAGTCCTCTAAAGTTACCCTTTGAATGTGGTACACGTTTGCTCTGAAATTTGCAAACGGTGTAGACCCAGAACAGAGGGCTCATATAGAGATGGCATATGCTCAGCGTCTGCACTGCTTGTCATTCAAACACCTGTATCAAGTTTAATCCTTTCATACTGAACGAACTCTGTACTTCCCCACTGATGGGCTATTCTATTTTGAAAAATCAGCATTAGAAGACTTAAAAGCATTCACTGTTTAACCCTTTCCCTGTTCTATATTTATTCAAACTTCAGTATCTACTATGGACAAATAATTATAATGGAAGATGGAAGGTCTAACAGTGTAGCAATTTTAAAAACTAAACAGATATATCAAATTCAATTAGCAAACAGAACAGACCCTGATCAGACGGCTCCTGTAGAAGCCGCCTGATCTGGGTCTACTCTGTTTGCAAATGCAATGCGTGAAAACACGTTTATAATAAGGGTAACTGGTACGTGACTCGGTCAGTTTTACAGGACAATGCAGTGCGACTATTGCAAATTAGCAATGCCCAGATCAACTATTGCCAAAGAAGTTTCCGATTAAAATCTACCCTGTTTGCAGTGTAGGTGGATAAGACACAGTTACTATTGCTGCTGTTTATGATTGTCTGCATCTCACCCACACACACGCAAATATGACTTGGGCTATTTGTGAGGACAGGCATGTAAATGTAATTGCTAAAGAACCCCTCCAATCATAACATGCTCATGCCCATTCAATCCATTTAGCATGCTAAAGAACCCACGCAGAACGTTGACTGCTTCGGGTTGACTGCTTCGAGTTGATTTGAACTAAATTGTATGTTGATACTAACATACTACTGATTACCGTAGTGTCATATAGTTTGAATCCTGATGAGGCGCGGCTACTCGGCGTCTGACTGAGTTCCACAAAAGTAATCAAACATTCCTCCGTGCTACCCCTCTAAACTGGACGTTAAATTTGTATATACGCAGGTCTGTAAGACAGGTAGCATCTTCATGCAGGCTAAAATTCATGCAGAAAGCTCTTTTCGCCTGCCTAAAATAGACCGAATTGTTTCTTTATTAAATGTCCGGTTCAGAATGATTTTACTGTATATGCAAGATTTTGACTAAAGTCTATACTTTTGAATGACAAATGGTTCAACTGGATATCTACATACATGCGCATTACTACTTCTGTTTATAGATAGTTAGACATGTAAGAACGATACACATGGGCGAACATTTGTTGTACAGTAGAACTTGTCTTAAGCGACCATTCAATTATTAAACATAGGAGTCATAAAACAGATGATTGCTTAATACAACGGAAAGGTAATTCAGAGAGCTCATATAGGAGCTTTTTTTCATTACGTTCGGCCTTTATTGAGCTACCACTTTCCCTAGAGACTCATAACTAGACCCCTTTTTCATGGCCGCTATATCAGACCTGTTCTACTGGTATCTTCATTTTACTACCGCTGTTTGTTATTGGTAAGGTATTTAACCCATTCCTTCATATGTGTATATATTTAAACGCCTTTTTACTCATTTACTCAGCGTAGACCCAGATCAGACAGCTGTTGTAGGGTTAAGAACGATATGCATGGGCAAAAGTTTGGTGTAATAGTTGTTAATTTTATTTTCAGCTATATAAAACATGCAATGGAGGTGGAGAAGATCACGCTTGTGAACACAAATGTATGTGCAGCGCTGGCTGTGACATTAGAGTGTAGATCCAGAACATCTGTTGCGAAACAAACATTCTACAGTTATGGCCTTCATAGTTATATACCCCAGGTACAAACACAACATAAATTGGCTACATATTTAAACGTTCTTTAGCTAGACAAAATAGTTAACAAGAACGAGTGATACTTACTTACGTAAAGCCTTAATTGCCAGTTAGCGTTCTCTTCCGGTGGGGGTGAGATGGAGGTAGGGGAGGAGGCCGCAGTGTCCACAATCAATAAGTACATACAATGTATGACATACCCCTAATATATACTTTAAAATTGGCAGTGTAGGTCAATTGCCAAAGTTCAGATTAACATGGATTATTCATATCAATGACTTATGGCAAAACCGTTCTTACGGCTATTTAGTTCATAACAATTATCACAATGCTGATGAATTTCACACACTATAAAGTATATTTATCCAACCTGTTTGCATGGTTTCCAGGTACTTATACAGTTAGTAAGGCTCGAAAGTCATATATAAAGTAGCATGACAATGCAATGTGCACAAACACTGGTGAATGTATATCTTTCTGTTCTTAAGTATTTGCAACCTTTTAAATTGCCATACCATTCCACACATTCCAAAAAGCGGGGAGACGTTAATTTGATCAGCCTACTTCGATGCACCTCGTCCGTATGTACGCTTAAATACAATTCCGTGAAACTGAAATAATGCCTAAATTACATACTTTTGATATATTCAAATTTTAAAGAATGAATCCATTTGCATGGACCCTGATGAGATGTTGAGTATTTCTAACTAAATACTGAATATGGATCGAAGAATACCATTCAGGTCACACTTAGCAGAATAAGGTTTAAAAACGTCTTGGTGTATTAAGGAATGGTCTACTCGGTGCCATACGTTATAGTGCGGGTAGCGTTGGAGGTAACGCACATCGGACATCATTAAACATATGCCATGTATCCAATCTTTTCCAAAGGTTACACATGATATCGAGAGAATTAACTGTGCTATTTATCTTGTACTCTTTTCAAACGACATTTATGTTTGACTTCCGATACACACCTCCACATTAAGTGTAGCTTTACGTGTGATAGTCGCTTAAGATCCGTCAATACGTTCAAGTTGCATTATAGGTTTACCATTTAGGACTGGTTACATGTAAGCGTTCATGATAAATGATTTAAATGGATATGCAGGGATCCTTTGTTTGTATTTCTTCACTGTTACTTATGCATGGTAAGAACCTTTCAATCATTTACTAATACAGTTATATGTTTTATTTATGTTTAGATATACTATGAGAGCACGTTAGACATTTCATTGTATTGTATGAATACTCATTAATCTGTTCATATTCAAATTAGTCTGCATGCGAAAGAGTCCCATGCTAAGCATTTAATCGATAGCTTTGATTTTATTTTATTTCTACTTCATAACAAACATGGCACCCTAAATACAGAATCTAAATGTCAACCAGTTTAGTGGTGAGTCAAAGCTTATAACCAGGCAGCGGTATCGGATATGTACAATGTTTTCAAAGGTACTCAAGAAATCTTCAAAAGTACGATAAAATCTGTAAAATCATTTCTGCTCGAATCATGGCACCGACTTTACAAGCAATCGATATTTGATGTGTTGCGATCTGCATTGTGAACGTTTATCAATTACTCCGAAAGTCTTTTAAGCTGAGGGCATGGTAGCATGGACACTGAATGCCTAACAATAACCATAGCTATATCCTAACGCAAACCACATTAACGACAATATCAGCGGGACTTGTAGATCTTCGGAATTCTGGGCGGATATACCTGCTAATTATTTCTAATTCCTACTTATATGACGGCATGATAGTTCGATTGCCTTACCTAATTAAAAGCGAGCGACTTTCAGGCTTTATATAACTTGTTCTTTGGAATAAGGACATTGGTTTTGGTCACGTCAATGTAATTCAAACATATACACAGACACAAACGCACATTACCTATAAACATAAGGCGGAACGATTTTATAATAAATATATGTCGTATTCGTATCCTTATAATTACTGTAATAGTTAAATGCCTTCTGTTGTGCAAATAACCAACTATTTTAACATGAAAGTTTTTTTTTCTTCTCAGAGGCAGTCGGACAGTATTGCCAGGCGGTATTGCAGCTTGATGATTCCGGTAGGTTACAATATTGAGCCCAACTAAGATGTATCTTGATAAAGTAATAGACTTTGTCAGTTTTGAGGAAAGTTTGGGTTTGAAATGTATATATTAATATGTTTAGCAGATATATGCTGGTTTAAAAAAGAAACCGTGTAATTTCATTTTGGCTTTGCATGTATTTTTACGCACCCTTGAAATAACAGACTGAAAGTTTCCAATATTAATAAATATAGTAAATAGCAAATATAGTACACGTATAACTGTCATGTTTTGTTACTTTTATCGGATATTTGTCCTCAAAACTGACATGTTTTGTTTTTTTGCTGATCTATATAATATACCTTACTGCAACAAAATCTGACACATAACGATGAATAAGGGACTTTGTCAATTTATAGGTGTCACTCGCACCGAGTAGGTTCCTCATCCGGATATATTCTGATTTTGTCGATCGACATTGTATTCGTTTACTGAAGTGATTCATGATAAGATTGATCAACATAATAATTTTAGTCATGTAGATGAAATAAAAACATCTTACATTTTGAACATAAATACAGTTCTTCAACCATTCTACACAGGAGAGGGAGGGGGCATTGCGCTTTCAGGAAGGACATTACACTTCCACTGTCCTAATGTAAAAACAGATTTAAAGATATATAGTGTAAGCCCGTGTTTGCTTGATACAGTTTTGATTTTAATATATCTTAAGTCTGTACAAATGACAGTCCATAATTTACCTTAATTATGACAAGTAAAAGTCTGACAAGTTTGTATGGAAATTATAAGTTAATGTTGCCAACCTATAGTATATAAACATTGCAATAGATATAACAATGAACTTATGCTACAAATGAACTAAATCAGAGCAGGTGTTAAGTGCTTGTGTGGCGGCCGTAAAACGTCGCCCCATACTTCATTCTCAGTGTTGTTATATTTTCTGGTCCTTCGGGATCATTAGATTTCATGTTGACACGTATTTCACATCCTGAATTTTATGGTGATGTGATTTACAAACTTCGTAAAATTATTCAATTTTATTTACATTTTGACTTTGGTGAAAGTGGGATAAGGACGAGGTTGGGTACCCGTAAACCAGGTTTAAGTCCCCCAGTAGCCCTTTTTTGGGGCTGCTGGCCGTACCAAGGCGGCACTCCTGCTTTCAGCCTACGGTCAATTTTGTTGTTTAATATGCTTAATGTTTAATGTGTTTCGTCTTGATATGCGTCCTGTTATGTTTTGTCTTGTGACTTTACCGTTTCTTGTTAGATGGTGTTTGGTGCGGTGTCATTTCGTGTGTGGCTCTCCCTGTTTGACTATTTTTCCATACCCATTTTCTCACTTTGTTCATCAAATGTGTTAAACAATTCATTAAAAAGGGATATGATCCTGTAGTACTACAACATACTGCATGTTTGGTTGTGAACCCTTTTACAGTTGGCAATCACGCTGGCCTCTTTGCATGTACGCCGACAAGAAAGGTTTAGTACTCTATGAAGGCGACCTCTTAAATCCAGAAATGGAAGGAGAACGTCGGATATCTGTACTATTTCATTTTTGTCGTACCCTTTATTACTTTTCTACAGTTACTCTGTTTGCAGCTCAATCATTGAGTACACTAGCGATAGGTGGATACAGTATGTTCAATTAAATGTTTTTTCGTTATACATGTACATGCACTTTACCATTGTATTTGCCGTCGCGGTTGTTGTAGTTTAGTCGGAGAGGGGATACGTTTATTTACACTGTTTGTCTTTTAGGGTGGATATGGAATAAGAGTGAGGTTGGGCGCCCATAAACCGGTTTAACCCCCCAGTGACTTTTGTCACTGACCGTTCCAAGGCGGTACTTCCATCTCCCTCCTATTGTATGTTTGTTTTGTCTTTGTGTGTCTCTTGTTGTTTTTTCTAGTTATGTACATTTGCTGTTTCCTTGTGTTGCTGTTCGGGCGAGTGTTTGTTCTGTATGTGGTGTTTCCTGCATGACTCATTTTTGTACTTTTATGTGTGAGTAGTGTTGCACTTTTAATTGCTCAATGAAACCGAGTCTGCAATTTTCTCTGTTTGCATTTCTACTTTTGCTTTCGAAGGATCACCCATTTTCAGAATATATTTAATCTAGATTTGTTGAAACACGTTGAAAAGAACGATTTTAACACGTTGAAGCAGTTTTGACCCAGACCAGAATTTAAAACGTTTTATGACAGATTAGATTTTACACTGATTGACCGTACACGGTACTTCTGCTGCGTTCATGATATATTTCTAATATATTTAAGAAATAACTTCAGATACCAAATCAAATTAAAATATTTAATCCTTACACTGTAAGAAACCAGTCTACAAGACATCTGCTAAATGTGTTGAGACTGATAAATTGGTTCCTATAGGTATTCGCATCAGTGTCTGCACTGTTCGTTATGCAAACATCATTTTGCTGGACCCCTCTAGATCAAAATTAAAATCTTTTAGTCAGAAAATAGACAACTTTTTTATTTGGCAGAACTTTTATATTTGACACTGCAAGACAACTATACAAACAATAATGAATGTCCGTTTGCTGTCATGTAATGCATCCCGATATAAAAAAAGTTTTGCGATTAGAGATTGATTCGTTTTTAACTCTTTACTCCATGAACATACATGTAAGAAATAATAATATCATGTATATCAATCAAATTAATTTGTTATGATTATATATTAATACAATATGGTGAAAACGTTGTGACTCGACTGGAACTCGAACCTAATGCATCTTGCTTACCATGCCAACACTCTACCGTCTGAACTACCAAGCCTATCAAATTATTTCACCACAATCTCTACCCGGCTACACCCCCTCTATACAAGAATTCGTCCCGAGTTCTTACTCAAAGAACACTCCACGAGTTTCTTAGTATTACAAACTATCTTTATGTATATTACCTTGTGGGTTATTTACGTTGGGTGCCAAATGTAACATGGTGAAAAGGTTGAGACTGGACTTAGACTCGAACCCAGAACATGTGGCTTACCATGCCAACACTCTACCGACTGAGCTGCCAATATTCTGAAAATGGGTGATCCTTCGAAGCCACACAGAAAAGCCTATCGTATTTCACCACAATCTGTACCCGGCTACATTAATACATGCAACTTTGGGAATGACAGACACTGTGGAATCAGATATATTTTACAGCATAAGCAAACAGTGCAGATCCTTATCAGACGGCTCCTACAGGATCAGTCTGATACGGGTCTGCTATGTTTGTAAAGGCATTTAAAGGCATAATTATGGGTTGAATGATTAAATATAGACCTTTTAATATTTACATAGCAGTCTGAAATGTGGTTACTGTCAATGGCCTTGTATTTCTATCAGTTTATTAGGTTTAGGGAATACTGATGATTGCAAAAAAGAAAATATAGCCTTTGGAATGCATACACTCTTTTTACATCCTTCGTTATTTTCGATGGTAAATAACGTGTTGGTAATTAGTGCGTAATCAATCAACAATTGATAAGTAAAACAATGGACATACACGGTGGCAGCGCCACCTAGTTAGACCGGGCAGATAACCGACAACATTCCCAATTAGACTCGTTTACAATATAAAAGTACAAAAATGAGTCATGCAGGAAACACCACATACAGAACAAACACTCGCCCGAACAGCAACACAAGGCGGCTTGGCGAAAATGACAGTTTCAATCTAGGCAGCGTTGCGATTTGGACCTGAGTCGAATAAAGTGGCTCTAGTTACATTTCATTACAATCAAACTACCCAGCATTTTACTGATGAAACTTTCCGTCCAGTGGTTTTCCATGTTGTTTGCATCAGCATCCAGGCACAATAATGCAAGACCACATACTGCTCGACTAACACATATAAAACTTCAACATGTTACAATGGCCGAATTGCTCATCGCCCATTAATCAAGAACATATTTTATTTGACCTCCTTGCTTGGGCAGAATAAATCATGTCATGAACCACAGTAAATGTAGGTACAAACGATATTGAACAAATTACAATGACATTAAATATACAGAAGAAAAACGCAGACATTTGAGACTTCTAATTCTGATAGAAGCAGATCCCTCAAAAGCAAATGCATCGGTTTTAAGATTGCCAATTTCATTTTCGACCCTCGTCGGGTATCTGTACTATTTAGTTTTTGTCGTACCCTTTATTACTTTTCTACAGTTACTCTGTTTGCAGCTCAATCCTTTGGTACATTAGCGATAGGTGGATAAAGTTTCACTTAAATGTTTTCGTTTTACCACTGTATTTGTCATCGCGGTTGTTTTAGATTAGTCGGAGAGGGGATACGTGTATTTACACTGTTTGTCTTTTAGCGTGGGGATGGAATAAGTGTAAGTTTGGGCGCCCTTAAACCGGTTTAACCCCCAGTGACCTTTGTCATTGACCGTTCCAAGGCGGTACTTCCATCTTCCCCTATTGTATGTTAGTTTTGTCTTTGTGCGTCTCTTTATGTTTTTGATAGTTACATGTATGTACATTTGCTGTGTTTTCCTGTGTTGTTCCATATGTGGTATTTCCTGCATGACTCATATTTGTACTTTTAACGTTGAAAACAACCATCGACTTATACTTTTGATTAGAAAAAAAATCAGTAAAAGTTCCAATACAGCTTTCGTAAAGCTATACCTTTATGAAGATGAGTGTGGTGTTCAACTCCTATTTGTCATACTTAATATCAAAATGATACATCGGAAATGGATAAATTCATGCTATATAATCTCATTTCATACATATAAACTTATGTTTTAACTTATATAACTGTCCGAGCTCAATATATATGTTAAAACCCAGATGATAGGTACTAAGAACACACTTTGTACATGTCTATAGCTTATGCATTAACCACTCATTTTTATAGTTAATTGTTTATTAACATTTTAACAATTTCGGAATTAGGCGAACCCCCCCCCCCCATATACATCTAAAAAATCAATATTCCCAACGTTTTAGACATACGACACGTTTTTAGTCAGTGATTTGTCCACATTATGTATCCATATATTTAGTTGATATCCCAGTATAGGCTACCGTGCACCCCCTGCAGAAAGTATTTCACATATACCAAGTTGTTTAAAAAGTCAAGTGGGTCAATATTTCAACCTGTACTTAAAGACTCAATTGAAAGGTATTCTATGAACAGTTTTCATGACAACTATCACTCAAAACCAGAGACTTGCAATATTTGATTTAACATGCCAATATTTTCTTTATATTTATTGTAGAAAAACAAAACTAGTGTCAAAATGAAGATTATACATTACGCTTTAACTTAGTAATAAAGCCTTATTTGCAACTTATTTGCATATTCATGAATATCAATGAGAATGGCCAAAAATAGCATAAAATTGCATAAGTTTTATCATTTGTCGCAATAAAGTTTCGTTTTAAGAAGATATTGGCCGTTTTCTTGAGATACAAGTTATTATATATAATATCACTAGTTATTGATATGATGTTATTTTTAACCCCCCCCCCCCCGATCAAAGGGGCGACCATACAGTTTTTGCCCTGTCTGTTGGTTTGTTTGTTTGTCTCAAACCTTAACATAGGCAATACTTTTGTAGCCATTGCACATACATACTTCAAAACATACATATGCAACCTATGAAGGCAAACATTTTAGGGGTATATTTGTAAGGTCAAGGTCATACATCAAGGTCGAATTATGAGTTAAATTTATATTGGCAATAATTCTGTTGTCTTTCAACATACATGCAATTTTCTTTTTTGTGTTGCAATTTTTGCTCTCGGGGGATCACCTCCCTTCAGAATTTATACATGCGAACATTTTAGCGGTGACTTATTAAGGTCAACGCCATACATCAAGATCAAAGGTAAAATACTGGTCAAATTTAGATTGGCAATAATTTTGTTGTCATTCAACATATTGTATGTATTTGCAATGGCTACAAAACCATCGCCAACGTTAACGTTTGGGACAAACCAACAAACCAACCAACCAAACAGACAGGGCAAAACAATATCCCCCCCCCTTTGATCGGGGTGGGGGCGCATACGATTAATAGCATATCAATAACTAGTGATATTATATATTATACATAATAACTTTTATCTCAAGAAAATGGCTTATGTCTAATTAAAACGAAACTTTATTGGGACAAATGACAAAATTCTAATTATTCTCATTAATATTCATGAATATGCCGAAGATATTTTATTACCAAGTTAAAGGGTAATGTATACGCTTCATTTTGATACCAGTTTTGTTGTTCTACAATAAATAGAAAAAATAAACGTTATGGCATGTTATAGCAAATATGGCATGTCTCTGGTTTTGAGTGATGGTTGCCATGGAAACCGTTTCTTAAAATAATTGATAAACTGAGTTTATCTTTGAGGACAGGTTGGAATATTTACCCGCTTGTCTTTCTAAATATTGAAGCAAGGGAGGGGGTGCACGGTAGCATATACTGGGACATCAACTAATTTGCCTATTCATGTGTCCATTTGTTCTGACCGTTCCAAGGCGGTACTTCCATCTTCCTCCTATTGAATGTTTGTTTTGTCTTTGTGCGTCTCTTGTTGTTTTTTCTACCCATGTACATTTGCTGTTTCCTTGTGTTGCTGTTCGGGCGAGTGTTTGTTCTGTATGTGGTATTTCCTGCATGACTCATTTTTGTACTTTCATCAATTCTACAGTTGGTTCATTTTGTTTGTGTACGCCCACGTTTTGATTAATGGACGAGCAGCTTGGTTTTAATGTTATTAATATCTATTAATGTCTAAATAGTGCTGTAAAGTTTCTCTAATACAAACACCAATAAACATTTAATTGTGGATTCGATATTAAAAGCAAGTAGTGAGTTATGTAGAAAGCTCCTATAAGGGCCTACGGTTTTAGTTTTGTCTCAAATGAAACAACCATTATGCTTTGTGGTGTTTTAGTAAAACTCTACTGTAAAACACCTTTCATTGGCAATTTTACTACAATAATATTTTGGTTTTGTAACTAAGACTGATCAGACAAAACTCATTGTGAACTGACAAAACACGTATGATGTTGTACAATATGAATCTTTTTATGTCTTTTATTTCAAGCATCCATCGTCAATGTGTGCCAAACTAACAAAGCAACTGGTTCAATAATTCATCTGGATTCAACAGGAGCACCAGTTGGAGATGAAATACTTTGCACATGTGATCTTACACACAATAAAGGCACTGATAAACAACTAGTGTATATAACTACTATAAGCAATACCATAGAGGGCATTACATTTGAAATCAACAATATGACATTTCAGCACAACACCCGTTCAATTACCGTTTACTTAGAAACCAGAAGCTCCATAATATTTCGTCAAACATCAGGAGTCCAGTCTGCACGGATCTGTTTACACTTAAGTGCAATACGTAAGTTATATTTATTTGTTATTCTGCGACATTTACTACGGATCATCAGCTTTCATCGATTAAGGTACGGTACACATAAAATGGTTTACTTCATTCTCAGTGTTGTTATACCTTCTGATCCTTCGAGATCATGAATTTCAGTACTTCTTGTTCTGAAAATTGAATACCGCTTGCCGGTGCTAGGGGGCGTGAGCAGTGTTGCACATTCAATTACTGCTCATGAACAGACTCAATAAAACCGAGTCTGCAATTTTCTCTTTTTGTGTTGCAATTTTTGCTTTCGGGGGATCACCACCCTTCAGAATTTACAATACTAATTCCAGCTATATTATTTAATACTTTACAATATAATGATAAACACCCGGATATCTGTACATTGTAGACATCACTTCCAAAATTATTTTCCACCGGTTACATCAGCAAATTGAGAACACTTACAATTGCAAATGTAATTATAAAATGAATATTTGGACGAATTCACAGAGACAGCTAATGTTTTACTTTTTTAGCGAAACCTGATAATATCACCATTGGATGTAACCCGGAACAGAAAAGACCGGACTCTACATCAAAAGAACCACTTCATCAATCGAAAGCAATATCTACAATATCCACACTCGGAAATGATGACGATCTAATCAAATCGACCTTAACAGTATCGGATATTACTGGTAAGCTAATTTTGAAGTATTGCATGCTATGATGTTCATGCCCTGATGTATGTGTCAATTGAACATGGACATCTCCTGTAATAGGGTTCACTTCAGAATAGAAAGGCATGTTGTTGAAAGGAAACAAATTCCCTATAATTTCAAAAGCAGATGATAAGTAACCAGTAACAAGTTTTAATGTGACCGCACTGAAATGCTGGACACGTAGAGCTTAAAATATTTTCACCAGTATTCATCACCTTCCATTCACCGGACACATATAAATGTTAATTTAAAGTTGCCCCTTCGACAAGTCGTTTCACACCCGAGATTGTATGGCAATATTAATTGCTATATAAATTGCTTTCTGTCGGTGATTTGGTGATGGTGGCGTTTTGTGTGTGGCTTTTCCTGCTTGACTTTAATACTTTTTCAAATATGATTATTGGAAATATCCATTTTGCAAAGTTTGTAAATTAAAAGTATCATACTGTTTGTTTGATGGTCTATCCCTTTAAAATTATTCACAATTAGTCACTTTATTGCTTGTTCGACGACAGGACGGACAATGTACTCTATGATGACGAACTCCCAACTCCGAATACGGAAGGAGGACGTCGGATATTTGTATGTTGTTCTATCTGATGTAACTCATACAATTTGCTACAGTTGCATCATCAATTTCATTTGGGACCGACTTAATAGTCATGCATTAGGTTCCGTTCAAGTGCTGAGATAATGTAGTTCATTTACAGTTCATGTTGTTATTGTGTTTCTTTTCTGTAAACGTTTCTTATTTTACATCCATACACACTGCCGTAACGTAGGTGATGGAGCAGTCGGGAGGGGATTATATGTATTTATACAGTACATCTGAAGGTGTGCAGATGGGATAAATGAGAGATTTTACCCCTTCCTTACATCCATGGTTTAAATCCTCAGTTTTACCACTGACTGTATCGAGGCGGTACTCCTGTCCCCACCTCAGTTTATGTTTTACAAGTGTAGTCTTACACTCTTTTTAATGTAAGAATGTGCGTGCGAGTCGGTGTGTTTGCTTTTTTGTTTTGATTCTAAACGTCTAAACGTTGAATTATTCAGTATACAGACAGAAACAATTTAGTTTGTTTCACTGTCTTTAAAGCAGATATATAGTCACCACAGCAGCTTCTCAGGACGCTGTAACAATGCGTCAGTGATAATTAACTAACATTAGTACAGAAGTATTTGCATCCGTTACAAATAGTCGTTTAAGCAGGATAATAGATCATGTTCAGAAAAAAACCTGATGCTGAAACGAGACCTTCATCCACGAAACACAATCAACGTACAATTACATTTCTGGTACCAATATTTAATTTTAAGCTGACCCGTTGGATAGCTGATGGAGTATTCGGTTGAGTTTTGCCATTTGTATCCTTGTATGGTTTGCGTACACATTGCATCTTGATAGATTGTGTAGTGACGGAGCATCCTTTCTTTGTTATAGACGCTTTTCATCTACCTCCAATATAGAGTATACCCTTTTACAGTTGGCAATCACGCTGGCCTCTTTGCATGTACGCCGACAAGAAAGGTTTAGTACTCTATGAAGGCGACCTTTTAAATCCAGAAATGGAAGGAGAACGTCGGATATCTGTACTATTTCATTTTTGTCGTACCCTTTATTACTTTTCTACAGTTACTCTGTTTGCAGCTCAATCATTGAGTACACTAGCGATAGGTGGATACAGTATGTTCAATTAAATGTTTTTTCGTTATAAATGCACTTTACCATTGTATTTGCCGTCGCGGTTGTTGTAGATTAGTCGGAGAGGGGATACGTTTATTCACATTGTTTGTCTTTTAGGGTGGGGATGGAATAAGAGTGAGGTTGGGTGCCCATAAACCGGTTTAACCCCCCCAGTGACTTTTGTCACTGACCGTTCCAAGGCGGTACTTCCATCTTCCTCCTATTGTATGTTTGTTTTGTCTTTGTGTGTCTCTTGTTGTTTTTTCTAGTTATGTACATTTGCTGTTTCCTTGTGTTGCTGTTCGGGCGAGTGTTTGTTCTGTATGTGGTGTTTCCTGCATGACTCATTTTTGTACTTTCATGTTAGAAATAGATCTCTTATATTAACTGATTTAGAAAGAGGTGTCCATTATGTATCAGGAATGGATAGATATGTAACGGAAAGGGCCCATTCATATTTTTAATATTTGTGTAACATTTATACGTTTGCATTACTTAAATAATTATCTTCATTGAACACTTTCCACGTGAATTTTGTCAATTTAATAAGATAAATGCGTGCAAGCGACAGTTTGCAACAATAGCCCTCAATCATGAAAGTAAGAAACGGTTCAGGAACTAGATTGATGTTTTTATCTTCTTACATGTATAAACATTTGCAAGTTTAAATATGTAAAACAAAACAGAACATGTCACAATTAAAACTATTTCATTCTGTGGGGATTTTCTCATTATATTTCTTAATTGACCGCAGTTATGTTACGCTTTGCTTGTTAGTGATGATATATCTTCGATTACTTACATTTCTTAAATAACTCTAGAAAAGTCCTACAATCTAATTCATGATACCATGGCGTGAATAATATTCGTTAATCCTCTCACTTTCGGCCAGTCCTCTTTCAAGAAGTGTTAATGTTTGTTTCATATCAGTAATTCTGTTACGATGACGATGTTATTTAGTATGCACTACTAAACCAACACCGCAAGTCTCTATCCTCGTTCTTATTCTTGAATAGAATACGAGTCTTGACAAGGTTTTGAATTTCACTTGAGGTGTCTTTAAGTTGTCTTAGATTGTCAGTGATGATTTATCTTGGATAATCTGTATTTATTTAAACATCTATGGAAGTACAAGAATATTATTTTCAATGCAAATAGCTACATGTCGGAGGGTTACATTCTCAGGGTTGTTATATTTTCTGATCTTTCCGGATAACCATTTCCATTTTAAAAACTCGAATACCGTTTAAGCCGGTACTGGGGCGGGGGAGGCGTGAGTAGTGTTGCAATTTTAACCACTATTCATGAACAGACTCAATAAAATCGAGTCTGCAAGTTTCTCTTTTCAAATTGCTCCTTCTTTTTGAAGGATCTGCTACTTTCAGAATTCATGTACTTAACAACAGCACGTGTTAAGGGTTCGTGTGTACGCTGTAAAACGTCGCCTTGTACTTCATTCCCAATGTTTTCTGGTTCTTCGGGATCATCAGTCTCATTGCTTTTAGTTTTTTAAAATGAATACCGTTTAAGCCGGTACTAGGGGACGTGAGTAGTATTGCACTTTTAGTAACTGCTCATGAACAGACTCAATAAAATCGAGTCTGCAATTTTCTCTTTTCACATTGCTACTTTTGCGTTCGAAGGATTCCTTACTTTCAGTTTCTTTCCCTAATCGTTTGTTACATAAATATAAATATGCAATAGGGCCAAGTAGGTGTTCGGTATAGTACACATATCGCTTTTCTTTAGAGTGACAGTGCATATTATCAGCCTTCGAGAAATACTGTCGAACTCGGATGTACATATCGATTGACAGATTTTCCTACGATTGACTATAAACTGTTATTCTCAAGGTAGGTAATATCTGTATAAAATTACTTCATAACGAGATTTGATAATTGTGTCTGATGACACTGTTTTGGAATATACGGGCTGGTGATATGTTTTCGAGACAAAGTTTGTGATCATAGATTGATGACTAGATCTGATAACTTTTTCTCGGGATATGCTACTAGTATGAGGTATGGTATAACGATATAGGGTGAATAATTATACGGACAATTGGTAAATGGGATCTACAATAATATAAATCAACAATATTCTTCGAACTACTTGCCTAATTATTGGATTAAAACTTATGTGACTAGATTCAAGAAGTAATAGAACATGTCTTGAAGTTACATGTATATGTCAATTGATTTGTATGACTTCAACTAACACAGCAGAAAACACACAAACATACAATACATTTACAATAAAACCATTCTAATGTAATTTAAATAGTATGACACCAGTGTTTTATCAGCAGAATGTACAAGAAAATACAAGACAATATTAGATGCATAAGAGAGTTAACAGATGATTTATGTGTAAAACATATCGTTTTGCGTCATTAAATTTGACAAGGAAGGCGCTGTATGACATAAAGAAGTGCATAATTCAATCACAATAACCATGCTTTTCCGTCATCGAATCAGCGTTATTTAATATTTTAATGCTGTTTGCTGTCGTTTTGAGCATTACTTCCAATACTATAATAGGTAAACAAACTAAACTGTATTCACTGATAGAATATGGCTACTATGACCTCTGCGGAATAGACGCATGAACTGTATACAGACGGACGGATATTGTCATAACATACTTCTCCCTGTCTTACAACAACTTGCACCACAATTAACACCTGTTTTGTCAAAGCTGATGCATTCAGTCATGTGAATGATAGTGGCTAAATTGCACATAACAGGTTTTATCCAGATGGAAGTCTTAGTTACTCAGCATCTTTTCTGGATACACACCTTTGACATTCTAATTATAGCTTATTTCTTCAGTTTAGCAGCAACCTAAATTGTGAGTCTATTGCTCCATGGTTTTCTGATTCACTATTCTACCCTTTATTCCATGAATACGCATTTTTCAAACGGAGTAGACACAGATGAGTGTCTGCTCTATTTGCTTATGAACTAAAATAAATCCCATTCTTCAGCTTCTACCAAGGGCAACACTTCTTGTGTTCACATGTCATTATAAAAATAATCTTATTCAATTCTTATCCACGCTAGTTTCATATCTTACACGAATATTCATGTCGAAAAGGTTGGTAACTTTCCCCAATCTTGACTGATATTTTCCCCGTGCCTCATCTTACTGGGTTTATATATCTCAACTTATTCGTTTTGCAAGAGTATGTTCATCTGTTGACGATTATAACAGTCGAAATCTCATTTTAACTGAAAAGCTGCTTAAGCAAGGATATAGATACCATAAATTGAGAAAATATTTCTCTAAATTTTATTATCGAAATCTCTTACGTATTGGCAAGTACAAATGTAATATCAAGGCGCTCTTGCGCCACGGTATTTCACATCCTGAATTGTATGGTGATGTGATTTACAAACTTCGTAAGATTATTGGACATACACATTGTCTCACTTTATTCAACAAATACGTTAAACAATTCATTAAAAAGGGATATGATCTCATAGTAATACAACATACTGCATGTCTGGTTGTCAAACATTTTAGAATTGGCAATCACGCTGGCCTCTTTGCATGTACGCCGACAAGAACGGTTTAGTACTCTATGAAAGCGACCTCTTAAATCCGGAAACGGTTGGAGGATGTCATATATCTATACTATATAGTTTTGGTCGTACTTTTTATTACTCTTCTACAGTTACTCTGTTTGCAGCTCAATCATAGAGCAATAGCTGGATACAGTTTGTTTTACTTAAATGTTTTCGTTTTAAATGCACTTCTAACTTTACCACTGTATTTGCCATCGCGGTTGTTAAAGATTAGTCGGAAATGGGATTCGTTTATTTACACTGTTTGTCGTTTAGGATCGGGATGCAATAATTGTGAGGTTGGGCGCCCCATAACCGGTTTAAGCCCCCAGTGACGTTTGTCACTGACCGTTTCAATGCGATACTTCCATCTTCCCCCTATTGTGTGTTTGTGTTGTCTTTGTGCGTCTCTGTTTTTGATAATTATGTACATTTGCTCTGTTTTCTTGTGTTGCCGTTCGGGCGGCTGTTTGTTCTGTATGTGGTGTTTCCTGCATGACTCATATCTGTACCTTAACAAAACAAATAAACATGTTGAAAAGGGAAAATCGTTCTTCTAACTACTTAAACGTTTTGGTAACCTATAAGTGTAAAAATGTAACATGTAATGCCTAGACCGCTAAAATTCACAGTATGAAAATGTCTCATAAATTATTAGTAGGTCATTACATGATTTATGATAACTCGCCTTTATAAAACAGATGTACCAACGCCCACAACAATTCCAGAACACGCCCAAGATAAAGATGTCGACACAAATTCAAATGCAGGTATGTGATAAAAATTCAAAACCATTGATGTAATTACTTCATTGAAAAGTACTTGTGTTAACTTTGCCCCTAAACCAATGAATTAAATCTGTGTTTGTGTTGTTCGTTATACAAGATATGCGTGGATAAATTAAGAAAGCCAGAATATTGGACAGAACGTGACTAAAAGACGACTTTATTCGGATATCCATTTATTTCGTTGGAATTTGTAACCATAAAACATTTGTACGGAATAAGCAATACAATACATTGTATATTTATTTACGCCGAAATATACATGTATTATAAATGCAACGGCTTGTTTTTGTTTTGTTATGAATGGGATTTTATGCTTAACCTTAACAGCGATTCACAGGCGGATGTTATCAATGCCTTTAACAATACAGCACGTTATTTAGACGACATTTTTAATATTGATAACCCATACTTTGATTCTATTATAACCCCAGCTTACCCTAGAGAGCTCAAGCTTAATAAAGCAAATAGTTCTGACATATCTGCAGCCTTTTTAGATTTAAATTTATCTATAAACAATGGAACAATTTCTTCTGGAATTTATGACAAAAGGGATGACTTTAATTTTAAAATAGTTAACTATCCTCATTTGGATGGGGATGTTCCCCGATCTACATGTTACGGTGTTTACATTTCCCAGCTTATTCGTTTTGCTAGAGCTTGTTCCTCTGTTGATGATTTTAACAATCGTAACCTTATTATCACTGAAAAACTACTAAAACAGGGCTACAGATATGACAAACTTCGTAAAACATTTTCAAAATTTTACCACCGTAATGTTCTACTCATCAGCAAATACAATTGTAATTTACGTACTTTTCTAAAGTTAGGTATTTCACATCCGGAGTTTTACGGTGATGCCATTTACAAACTTCGAAAAATTATTGGACACATATTTTGATACTTTGTTTGTCAAACGTATAAAACAATTCATTAAAAAGGGATATGACCCCTCTATATTGCAGCACACTACATGCTTGGTGGTCGACCCCTTTACAGTTGGTCATTATGCTTTCCTCTTTGCTTGTGCGACGACGGAAAATACTTAATACTCTATGAAGATTCCCTCTTAAACCCGTTTACGGAGGGAGGAAATTAGATATTTGTATTTTGCCAGTTCTGTCGTACCCCAAATGACTTCTCCACAGCTGCTCTGACCTGAATAGTCATCGAGTACATGTCTACGATGTCAAGTTTTTTTTCAAACAAAACAGTTGTGCATGCTTAATATCCACTAGTAATTGTATCTTCTTGCGATTTATCTTTTATTAAATGTCGGTGTAGAAGTGTTTCATATAGTTTTCCCGTACCTTTAAATTATGACGTCATTTAAATGATGACGTCGCTTGTTTACCTCTAATGTTTATTTTCAAATCATTTTCATTTTGGCAGACATCGTTATGCATGTTGTGGAGTTGTCTGGAGGGGGAATTTTATTTACATTTTGACTTTGGTGAAAGTGGGATAAGGACGAGGTTGGGTAACCGTAAACCAGGTTTAAGTCCCCCAGTAGCTTATTTTGGTTGCTGGCCGTTCCAAGGCGGTACTCATGCTTTCAGCCTACGGTCAATTTTGTTGTTTAATATGCTTAATGTTTAATGTTTTTCGTCTTGATATGCGTCATGTTATGTTTTGTCTTGTGGCTTTACCGTTTCTTGTTTGATGGTGTTTGGTGCGGTGTCATTTCGTGTGTGGCTCTCCCTGTTTGACTATTTTTCCATATTAAGTACTCTTAACGAAGAGAAAACTGTTCACATCTCACACCAAATGGACAAGAAATATATAAAATATAGGAGTGCGACAAAATTGGACAGCATAGAATAATCGAGCAACACATTTGCTGTGGTGAAATATACCCACAAATAACATTCAAACTGAATATAATAAACAGTGCCAAAATAGAATATTTTAGATATTCCACCATAAGCGAAACTTTCTTTAGTTTTTATTTCTAAGTGTATGGAGTACAATCTCTATAAAGCGGCCACTCAAAGACGTATGGAGCAAGTGGTAGCTTAATGCAGGTCGAAAGTAGTAATGCGGAAAGCTACGCCATCAGTCATTTGCTTTACATTCGGTCTATAACAAACATCCACCTGCTTAAAATGAACCACGTGTTCACACATTTAGTGGTATATTGTATTCTTTTCAGGGATCGCTGGCGGGACTTCATCAGCCGGTGTTATTCTAGTTATAATGACTGTTGTTGTAGTAGTCGTAGTTAGACAAAGGTAAACCAATGGATCCATGTAATTCTGTAAGATATGAACCTACTTTATATGCCAAATTTTAGCAATTATGTGACCATTCATATATATGGCTTACTGCAAAATTGGGCCTTTCCTTTCATAGTCATTATCAAACTTGCTTTTCAGTTAAACGTGTCATAAGAGATTATTCTGTGCTGTAAGGCACTGTCCTTTGTTTCATTATCTATTGATGAACACTCAGTTTAAGTAAAAGAAAAATATTAATGTAGAAAAGTAACGTACCTAGTTATAGTCTACTTTCAGTCCGAAGGCACGCTCAGCCGACTGTACATTTACTCTCCTGGTCATTGAGTCATTCGCCTACGATATTGAGCACTGCTAAGATATGGCGCAATCACGCAGCCGCAGTACCGGCTTGTGACACTCACAGGTGCCCATTTTAAACCCTGGGTGGAGATTAGGTGCGGGTGGGAGACAATGAAAAGCTTCTCTGAGGACCGGGATTTGAACCCCGGACATCCGGACTGGTAGTCAAGCCCTTTACCACTACACGACCGCACACCACCACAATGTAGATAAATATGAATTGTTACAATTGATGCGTTTGTAACCATGGTCAATTATATATTTGACTAGACTGCTACCATATATTTCCAGCTTGTGAAAGTTGTACATTGTATGCAGACCTTATGCAATGTGTTATATAACATCACATTCAAATAGATCATTCAATTTCATTAATCGTTATTAGTTACGATCTCACATCCGATGATTGCCATGTCATTAACTATGTAAGTGTTGTAACCGTTTTACACCGACTATGATACCGTATCTAAATGAGTATCTCTGATATTAATTTCAGTGGAATACTTTCGTTGACATTTATTTTGTTACAGAAGAACCAGAAATGATAAAAAGGGAACTGAAAAAGAAGACAATACTGCTAGATATGTCAATACAAGAGTTCGTGTCACTCATGTCACGGCATCTGATAAATCTCTTGTAAATATACGTAGCACCAAAGACAATACCATTGGTGTTGAGGCGGTCGATAATGGATACGAGTGCCCTGGGCTTCCGAGTGAATATGAAATTATGGAAAACTCACATGTGATTATGGACAATGACAATGCCGAGGCACATTGTTATGAAAACCAGCACATGGCAACATCTCGAAATGTGTATGAGTTGCTTGATAAGAACAAATCTAGTGATGCAAACTATGAATCTTTGAAACCAGTTTAATATGATTGTTCTTATACTGTATTCGGTATGAAACATATGTAGCATGATATCATAATTGTGAAAGTGATATGTTTAAATAACTGACTGGAATAAGGGGTGGAACTTTGAATATCGTTGGTCTATCATACTGTTTTAGTTGATATTATAAGTTGCATTTAGATTTTGTAAATATGAGTAATATTCATAGTACATGTATAAGTGTATAATCCTACTATCACCAATACATTTGTATATTGATCTTATATAACCATTTACCTAATTGATATTCATGGAACGCTTCTATCATTATAAAGTCATTTTTGAATATGCAACATTTAGTATCATGGACACACGCACATAATGAGATATGTAACCTTAACTAAACAGAGCAGATCCTGGTTCATGAGTAAACGTACAGAATTAGATCTAAAACCTAACAGTTATCAGAGCAGATACCAATTCTACTCAGTTTGCAAAGGCGTAAAATAGAATAAACTAATAAAGGGTTATATCTCCACATTACTGTAAAATACACTTTACATATTATTGCTCGAACGCGAATCTTCTTATACCGTCCGTGTAGCTATATTTGTCTAACATTTGTCTGTCTAAGACCTTTACCGCACAAACACGTTTGAACTTATCAAATAGATATTTTATACAATCGAGTATTTATAACAACTTTAAAGTAAAAAGTACATCATTTATGGAAAATAATCAAGGCCAATGTTTGATTCGTTTGCCTCAAAGTACAATTATGAGTCATGCAGGAAACACCACATACAGAACAAACAGCCGCCCGAACAGCTCCACAACAAGAAAACAACAAAACACAAAGCGCACACAAAGACAAAATAAATAAACAATAGGGGAAGATCGGAGAACCGCCTTGGAACATTCAGAGACAACAGTCGCTGGTGGTTTAAACCGGTTTAGGGGCGCCCAACCGCACACTTATTCCATCCCCACCCTAAAACATAAATAGTGTAAATAAACGTAACACCTCTCCGACTAATCTACATCAACCGCGATGACAAATACAGTGGTAAATTGCATGTAAACGAAAACATATTTAATTGCAACAAACTGTATCCACCTATCGCTGGTGTACTCAATGAGCTGCATTTAGAGTAACTGTAGAAAAGTAATAAAGGGTACGACAAAAACGAAATCCTGCTGCCTCCTTCCCTATCCGGAATAAAGAAGTCGACGATAGGTGGATATAGTTAATTCACTTAAATGTTTTCGTTATACATGCACTTGATCACTGTACGAAAAGGACTTGTAATAATTTATGACCGGTAAATTACAAATGGTGGTTTTATGTAAGAAAATTGAGGGTAGAGCGGCGGTCTAGTGATAACGCGCTTGACTACCAATCCAGAAGTCCGAGGTTCAAATCCCGGTCCGCTCGGAAATTTTCAGAGATGTTTTTATGTGTCTCCCACCCACACGGAGTCTGAGTCATTAGCCCACATTGAATTGTGACACAGCTTGTCACAGTGAGTCCGAATGAACTTAGCGCGATTGGAAAAGAGCTTTGTATGTGCAATAAGTGCTTAGTAGATTGCACAATCACATGAAGAGGCAGTCTATCCGAACATGAGTGTGAAAGCACTCTGGGATCCATGACTAGGAGGGACAGCTCGGAGACAAAACCGTGGAGACCAAATCACGAGAAATCGTGTACGGCACCGAGGACGAGGAGGCATGGAAAGAGTACGACGCATAGCGATGAGTCAGCGGATGCGATTGTGGGCGACGGGTGAAACTTGGGCATGAATACGCCGCAGACAGGGACCAAAAGAAAAAAGAAATAATAATTTAATGTGTTACCTATTGACATTTGTCACTGACCGTTCCAATGCGGTTCTTCAATCTCCCCCCTTTTGGTTGATTGTTATGTCTTTATGTGTCTCTTTGTGTCTTTTATATGCATAATGCATTTACTGTTGTACGTCGTGGTACTGTTTCGGGCGGTTGTGTGTTTTGCATGCGGTGCTTCCTGCATCGTTTATGACCTTTACCAGCACTATAGACAGGCTGAATAAAGATCACAGGGAACGAATTACACAGTGTAGAAAAACATGAGAAGGCTCCTCAAAGCCCTTGAGAAAACGTGCCTCGTTCACACTGAATGAACACAAATTAACCTCCCTTACCCGCCAGTAGTGTCATTTAACCATCTTTCAAACAGAGTAGAACCAGATTAGACAGATCCTGTCAGAAAAGCCTCATTATAATTTGATCTGTTGCGTTCGCCGTAATAGACATATGATTCTACAGTTTCTGAATAGCCAACACTTCCTTTGTACATATACCATGGGTAACATTTCTATATGTATATGAATTTTCAACACTTGCGTATTTACCCTTTTCCCATTTTATAACCCCCTATTTGAATAAACTGGCTAGCCTTTAAAACAGATATGTGTTTGTATTGGTATTGTTCTATTATATATGAGTTACATTAAAGTGTTAAAAGATTAACTAATGACACAGACAATGGCAAAATTGATAATAAGGCAAATAACTAATGGCACAGACCAAGGCAAAGTTTGATAATAAAGGCAAAATAGTCTCTGACAAGATATTTAAAAAAATATAGAACCTGATCATACTCCTAGATTGTACCACTGTTTTGGACCTTTACTGTTTACAAAGTCCCCAAACAGTATTGCAACGGTATATGTTCATTAACTTGTTGTGTACTGTGTTACAATGTATCTATTTAACTATTTCGATCATTGTTACCAAACACACCAACAACGCATAACAGAAAGAGGGGTTATAGTTTGTAGAGGTTATAGTTAATTAGGTATATCCGATATTTTGACATTAAAAGCCACATTAATAAGCTAGGTGATATAGTACTTTTATACTGTAATTGTTCATGGTATCAATTATAATTTCTTGAAAATACAGCATTTACATTTCGGTAATACGCCACATTGTTTACCATTTAAATTACTGCCCATACCCATATTGTAGAGTTGAACAGTCAGGATTACAACAGGAAATTTATTTTTAAACCGTGTGTAGAAATTTATTTTTAAACCGTGTGTAGAAATTATGTGACATAATTTCTGCACACGGTTTAAAAATAAATGTCCTGTTGTAATCCTGACTGTTCAACTCTACAATATGGGTATGGGCAGTAATTTAAATGGTAAACAATGTGGCGTATTACCGAAATGTAAATGCTGTATTTTCAAGAAATTATAATTGATACCATGAACAATTACAGTATAAAAGTACTATATCACCTAGCTTATTAATGTGGCTTTTAATGTCAAAATATCGGATATACCTAATTAACTATAACCTCTACAAACTATAACCCCTCTTTCTGTGTCTGCAATTGTTGTTAGTTGTTACGGAAATCTTCCTGTTTTATGTTTATGATATGCTTAGGACTTTGTCAACAGAAATGCAAAACGTATTCATGACGAAAGTTTGAAATGGGTTATTGGCACCTTTGTGTTTGCACGTTGTTCCGGTTACTTCAACATGGTGAGAATTTCTATTATCTATATAAGCAAACGTAGTTTTTAAAATACATAATTATTTTTGTTTACTAAAACATAAAAGAAACTGTTCATACGGCTTCAGATGAT
The DNA here is from genome assembly GCA_963576725.1 of Azorinus chamasolen. Lineage (NCBI taxonomy): Eukaryota > Metazoa > Mollusca > Bivalvia > Cardiida > Solecurtidae > Azorinus > Azorinus chamasolen. The sequence goes on from OY755237.1 coordinate 1,867,551, forward strand.
TTTTATAGATCCTTGAATGAAAGCATATTGGTTTGGTATCAATTATTAGCCTATGCATATATATGTTTTCAAATAGCGGTTTGTATAGACGCGTGTTAATCGTTAAGAGGCCCATCCACGATCAATATAATTGTCAATAATAAACTGTCAATCATAAATTGTGATAACGGTGTTATTGTGCATAAAATTAAGGTTTAAGACTTTCCTGATAGCCCAGGTGTGCTAATTTCATTAATATCGGGTATTACCTCATTTTCGACGTATTGCCTGTACAATACAATATATATTCTGAAAATGGGTGATCCCTCGAAAGCAAAAGTGAGTGAGTGAGTGAGTTGGGTTTAACGTCCGACCAACAGTATTTCAATTATATGCAGACGGCACCCGCATGAGAAAAGTTATGGTGCTGCCTTACTGAAATACCCCTGCCGCGGGCACATGGCAAGGACATCCCACCCAGTCACATTATCCTGACACCGGGCCGACCAGTCCTAGAACTACACCTTTTAATGTCGAGCGCAGACAAGGGAGCTACTAGTACCAACTTTTAACGACTTTTGGTCTGTCGTGGCCGGGGATCGAACCCACGACCTTCCGTACCGCAGGCGGACGCTCTACCACTGAGCCATGTGGCCGGTCGAAAGCAAAAGTAGAAATGCGAAAAGAGAAAATTGCAGACTCGGTTTTATTGAGTCTGTTCATGAGTAGTAATTAAAAGTGCAACACTACTCACACCCCCTAGCACCGGCTTAAGCAGTATTCAATTTTCAAAACTAATAACGTCAAAACTTATGATCCCGAAGGACCAGAAAATATAACAACACTGAGAATGAAGTACGGGGCGACTTTTTACGGCCGCCACACAAGCACTTAACACCTGCTGTTGTGAAGTACATATATTCTGAAAATGGGTGATCCATCGAAAGCAAAAGTAGAAATGCGAAAAGAGAAAATTGCAGACTCGGTTTTATTGAGTCTGTTCATGAGTAGTAATTAAAAGTGCAACACTACTCACGCCCCCCTAGCACCGGCTTAATCAGTATTCAATTTTCAAACCTAATAACGTCAAAACTTATGATCCAGAAGGACCAGAAAATATAACAACACTGAGAATGAAGTACGGGGCGACTTTTCATGTTATTCCATTCAACCGCAGAACATGCTCTAGCTCCTGCAAATTGTTGATATGATGTTTCGACCTTACTGTATAATCAAGATATTCCAAGATACGCTCAATGGGATTTAGATATCGGCAATTGGCAAGTCCAAGCAAAACGTTAAGGCCATTAGCATTGAAATATTGCCGCGTAGTGCGAGCCATATGAGGACGCACATTGTCATGTAAAAATGTGACAGGAGCATGCTGGTGGATGACTGGAACCGCTATAGCTATCAATACCTGATTTATGTAGCAGCATTGAGATTGCTATTCAAAATTATCAGGTCGGTTGTCCTATTTTCTTTGATCCCACACCACACAATCACGCTGCCACACACCACACCATCACGCTGCCAACGCCAAGCATGTTTCTTTCAACAACGCAGGTATTAGCAAATCGCTCGTTCTCCTTCTAAATAGCCATGTTCTACCGTCATGGTTGCTTAGGTTGAACATGGATTCGTCAGAAAAACCGTTTCATTACAATGACGCTTTCGCCAACGGAGATGTCGCCATGCAAAGTTCAGACTAGTCATTAACAGTATGACGTCGCGTGAGCATGCTTCCAACGTAGGACGTCTCTATCTTGTGGGCTGAACACTGTTACAAATACCTAAGAACGGTGTCCCTGCTATTATCGTACTGCCTCGCCGTAGCGGTAGCCGTTTGGACGTGCGTCAATATTGAGAAGCTTTCAGACTAGCTTGTATTAAGTTTGTTCATGAGAAGTAATTTAAAGTCCAAGACTACTCTATTCAATTTCTATAAAAGCATTGAAACTGATGATCAGAAAATATAACAACATTGAGAATAAAGTACGTCACACGAGCACTTAACACCTGCTGTTGTGAAGTACATACATTCTGAAAGTAGGAGATCCTTCAAAAGTAAAAGTAGCAAGGTTAATAGAGAAAATTTCAGACTCGGTTTTATTGAGTATGTTCATGGGCAGTTTTTTGTTCTGTCTGTGGCGTATTAATGCCCGAGTTTCGCCCGTCACCCACAATAACCTCCGCTGGCTCTCCGCTATGCGTCGTACCTGTTCCTTGCTTCCTCGTACTGCCTGTCATACACGGTTACTCGTGATTTCGTCTCCACATTTGATAATCCTAGTCATGGTTCCCCGAGTGCTTTCCCACTCATGCTCGGTTAGACTGCCTCTTTATATGATGGTAGAATATATTCAGCACTTATCGCACATACACAGCTCTTTTCCAATCCGGCTATGCTCTTTCGGACTCACTGTGACAAGCCGTGTCAGAAGTCAACGTGGGCTAATGACTGCTTTACGGGCACGTCAAGCTTCACATACAGTTTTTCTCAGAATCCGTGCGGGCGGAAAACACAGAAAAGCATATCTGAAATTTTCCGAGCTGAACGGGATTTGAACCCCGGACTTCCGGATTGGTAGTCAATCGCGTTACCACTAGACCACCGTTCAACCCCTTCAACCCCTTTTATGAAGGAACTTATTTTCAGTCAAAAAGTGGTCAACAAATATCAGTTAAGTTCAATATGAGCTGTGATGTGAAGAATTTCGTATACGTCATGATCTGCAAAGGCTGCTGTGAAGAATATGTGGGGGAAACAAATGACCTACGGAAAAGGATGTCGGTCCATCGCAACCATATTCGTGACCCTAACCGCAGGATTCTTCGAGTGAGCTCGCATATAGCCAACTGTATTGACCGAAAACCGAAATTCAACGTATTTCCATTATTCAAGATGAACAATGACGGTGTAGGACCTAGGCGACAAAAGGAAAAAGAATTCATTCAACGGCTAAAACCAACATTAAATTAACTTTTTTGACGTCACCTAGAGTGGCGTCCCTTGTTTATTATGACGTCGACGTCGACGACGTCGTTTCTATGACATTTTATATTATCCTCCTGAAGATTGTAAAGAAACCGTTTGAGGAAAATAAATGTAAAAAAACTTATATATCGCTTGTTATCGGCATTTTGCACTTTTATCATTATCCCGTAGTGGGGCTTCCTTTGAAGGTTATATATATATGCAAACAATGGAAATACTAACCAGTATAAATCTGCAAGAATAGAAGCATGGCCTTCAAGCAATACAATTCGTAGCAACCAATATTCTGAAGGTCCTCTCGCTTGACAAGTGGCAAGCCTACAATAACCGCGCAACCCATGTCAAAGTTCGGAAAGACCATGTGATCCCCAAAATACATAAAGCAGCCAATAGAAACCATTCGACAAAACTCCGAAGACAACCGAATATTTCACATATCCTAATGCCAGGGCTATATCTGGTATATCTGTAACTCAACCCTTTTCACGTGCAAAAAGAAATAATTTGAATAGTGCTAACTATACATCGATAATGAATATTTATAAAAACTAGTAAAACCTACATCTGCTACATATATATTGTCTTCATGTTTGATATTGCATCTTTATATAAAATGTTCATTTCCTTTTACAGTGGTTGACGGAGAGTACTGCCGATTTGTAATTAACGGACCTTCAGGTAAATAAGTAAGAAAATAACAGTTTTAAATTATATATAAATCCGTAATAATGTAATGGAATATATATACACTTATTACTATACTAATATAGTACAATAATAGTTATATTTATATTTACATAAATACGTCACTTCATAGCAACATTTATATTTTGCCATTGCGAGGCCTTATATCAAAACATGAATAATTGAATTTATTGAATTAAAAACACATTTCAAATTGATAATAATTATGCTTTTTCCGGTAGTTGCCATCGGGAATTCCAATTTCCGTACATTTATGATGTCAACGTGGAGAAAATCCTCTATCCACAATGCAGGAAGCAAGATTGAAATTTGAAATACATTATTATACTTTCTTCAATTGTTTTCATCATTCTAATATCAGGAGGTACTAATATGACGTGACAGCCGTTATTAGTTATGCCAGTTAAGTCAGGGAGACTTTATCCTTTAGTGCTGACGGCATTGTCATCAAAGTAGGTATATTCACCATCATTGAATATTAGGATTTATTATAAGTAGATTAGGTATGTGTTTCGGTCAATGTTTCACCGACACGACTACCTAAGTAGGTAGTGTGTCGGTATGACAAAGCGGGTGCTCGAAACTGTGACTGGTCGGCCCAGTGTCAGTTAATAATGTGACTAGGTATGACTATGTGACAGGTCATAGGCGTAGGAGCCGGGGGCAAAGGAGCGGCCCCCATGTTTAGACAGGGGTAGGGGAGTATACTTTTGCCCCAAATAATTCTCAAGTGCCAACATAAAAAATGAAAACCAAATGACAAAGACACAGAAAGAAAGGCGAAAGGGATTTGCACTCATTATTATTATTAATTTATTTGTTGTCGTACCTGTAATTAATTACATTTTTTGGTCCCACATTATCCGTCAATAAAGTCAATTGACCTGTTCTTAACTTCAACTGTAAACAATCGGATCGTTCGTATATACTCCTCTTATTCCGTCAGGGTTCGGAGTTTAAATAGCTGAGGTGTTCCGAGTGCAATCGGATAAATTTCCCCGCACTCGGAACACCTCGGTAATTTTATAAATTTTAATAACCAGCAACTGGTTCCCCCCCCCCCATAGAGTGGAACTCTCGCCGAGAACATCGGCTATTAGGCGACTTAGCACACCGTCCTGCTTTTGTCTACCCGACATCTCTGCTGCAGAGATAGATTCCGCCCAATTAGAGTTGGCCAAGCAGGATGCAACTGACACCGTTTCCTGTCTTCTTTGCTCCGGAATCCTTGTCAGGGCATCAACGTTAGCATGTACCCGGCCAGCAAGGTGTTCAATCTTAAAACACTATTCTGCAAGTTGGGTCTGCCATCTACATGTAGTTACTTGACCGTCAGGATCCTTAAAACTCCACAACCATTTCAACGCGCAATGATCTGTGTGAACTCAAAACTGCCTGCCAAGCAGCTATGGGGGAAGATTCATGAAGTAACCTACGACAAGACGCTCATGCCTTGTTGTGGAGTAATTTCTTTCTGCTTTTGAAAGATTTCGACTCCCATAGCTTATTACATTTTCCGCTCCTTCTTGCATGTGCGAAAGCACGGCTCCAATTGATTAATTACTGGCATCCACGTCAAGTATAAATTCGTCGTGCATGTCGTAAATGTACAGTCGGCTGAACGGTCATTCGGACTGAAAGTAGACTATAACTAGGTACTTTACTTTTTATATGCTGGTAGGGTGGATGAAACGTAGCAGTTTTTATAGGCTTCAAACGCCATATTACATTGTTCTGATCACATAAAGTCCTCCTTCTTTTGCAACAGTTTATTTCATGGAGCAGATTATTCAGCAAAATTTATTGATAAATATCCCATAGTATGACGCCAACCCGAAACTTGGCTTTATCTCCGAAATAGTTTTTGGCTTTGGCCAGTTCAGAATTGCCGAGATCTTGCTGGGGTCTGTAGCAATCCCCTGATCCGAAACAACATGCCCAAGACATATCACACTATTTACTTTTCTTCGGCTTCATTTTGAGATTGGCCAGCCTCAATTTGTCAAAGACTAACCTGATACTCGAAATATGTTGGGCAGTTGAGACATCTCACTAAACACTATTACATCATCGAGATAAACTATGCAAATATCGTACTGCAGTACCGCTAGCACAGAATTAATTAGCCTTTGGAAGGTACAGTGTGCCCTAGAAAGACAAAAGGGAATCACATTGAATTCGTAGAGCCCGTATGGAGCCCGTATGAAGACTTCTTTGTCTTTTTGGTCAATCTCCACTTGCCAATATCCGCTGGCTAAGTCCAAAGTCGAAAAATAGCGGACTCCTGCTAACGATGTTTCACCAATCCTTGGAATAGGGTATTATCAGCCTTTGATGCTTCATTCACTTTCCTAAAATCAACATAAAACCTTGTGCTGCCATCCTTCTTTGTGACCCTTCTTCGAGAACCCCATGTGCTAGCTGACGCTTGAATGATACCCTGTTTCTTCATGTCTGAAATCATCCCTTTAACCTCCCCTTTACCAAGAATGGGGACTCTGCGGGGTGCAAGTCGAATAGGCTTTGCATCAACCGTCCTGATTGTGTGCTAAATCAGACCAGTTCTTCCAATGTCATTTGGTCCACCTGAAAATAAGTCGGCATTTTCGACCATCATTTGTTCAGGTTTTAACATTTGGTCTACGTTCAAGTCTGATCCTGCGATGTCACATTCTGCGAATAGTGTTTGAGTCTCCCATTTAGCTTGTGCAGCGTACACACTCCTTGAGCTGCCAGATGCCGCTCTGGAGGTGCATCACTGAGATGTCACAGGATATTGATAGGGTCCCCTCACCCGATGTTACATTGATCTTCCTCTATTATTACAGAAGACAAAGTGCCGATATAAGGGTTCTTGTTAAGCATTATATTCTCATCTGGCAAAATTGATCAGTCTAACTGGCACTTGATTTTCCTTCGATGTGGCTAATAAGCGAGCCACTAGAAGGACATCACGTGTAAAGAATTATTTCTGCGGTTGAAAAAACACCTGTAATAGATGGTAGTTGCACCCCCTCTCACTGCTTTTAACCTTCCCTGGTATAAGCAACTCATACCTTCCCGGCACCAGAATGGTCTCTCTTACTGCAGAGGCACCTCCCTTGCCCAACTGTAATATGGTTGCATGTGATTGAATTTGTATTGTTCCTGCTGAGAAATCTACACAAACCCCGTTTTCCCTAAATAGTCTGTTCAGCGATGTAATAGCGAAATCACAGAACCTGTGTCAACTTACATTTTAATATGTTTGCATTCAGTACATCCACCTCAGTATACTGACGCACCCAATGAAAGACAGTCATCTGTAGTAGGTGGGTCTTCATCATTAATGGCCGATGTGTGACCCCTTACCCCAGTCCTTGCTCGTTTACCTGAGTGCACTAAGCCTGCAAATGCTATGACTGTCCACAGTTACAGCATGATTTCTGACTGTATTCCCTGTTCAGGTTTCCAGTCTGGTCACAACACCAACATTTTGCATCTCAATGGCTCCTGTCATGACCCCTGCCCCTATAACTGACCCGACTTGATATTGGCCCCTACCGAGTTTTCTTTGTCCTTCAGCAACAGTGTCAGCTCTTTCATCATCTCCAGCATTTCTTGCGTAGTGTCCTAAGGAGAAATTGCACAGGACGTATTTGGGTGGCTACCACATGTTGCCCCCCTCCCACATTTGAAGTCTGCTGTGAGTCATTTTCTATCGCCTCCTACTCAATAGCGATTTGTATTGTGTCATCCAAGAACTTTGGAATATTCAACCGACAGTATTTTTGCGATTCATACCAAGGATGAACTGATCCCTGGCTATTTGATCTCGTTCTTTGGGCTCCATTCTAGGGTACGCTTACCGCACCAATCGGCGTAATGCGTTACAAAACTCAAGAAGGTTACCGTCTCACTTCGTCTTTTTACGACAAACTGTGATTTACATATTTCCTCTTGTTTGGTGCTTCTAAACCTACTAGACAATGTACTCACACGTGCTGTCCACTCTTTTTTCATCGCTTCCTCCATTTCAAGACCATCCCCTTCATTCTCTCTCCTAAACATAGGCATTTGGTGGCATCATCACACCCATTGAATTTGGCACATGTCTCGAAATTCAACCAATCCCCCAATTCGTATTTTACTCCGCCATGGAAGGGGTCCGGCATGATTATTGGGTTTATTACTGTGTCTGCTACTGCACCTGCAACTGGATCTCCCCGCTCCTTTTCTTCCGACATCTTAACCTATATGTTTCGCTTAAAATCCCAGCTACACTCTGAACAATTTGGATCAGATTATCCCACATACTCTTCTTTCTTCTCTATCGTTACCTTCACAACAGCAGCCCTGTCCTTCAGAGTAAATCCTTTTTTCAGACTTAATTCCTTTACGCAATATTTCAAACCACTTATTTTTGAATTTTGATTTTACATGGAATCCTTCATACAAGTGATTGAAATTGATTCATACTGCCACCCTCAATATACCATTACGATTTCTTCTCTTGGACTCCTTGGTATGCTTCTATGCAAGGACACAGTCATTCATCCTTTGCAAATCCCCGTCTGCTTGCTGGAATTCAATTCTGGTGTTAGATATTGATATTTTCTCGTCAAGCTTTTGCTGAAACTGCAAAATATCTCTACCCTAGTATTTTGATCTATGTACTTTCCATTCCTTGATTCAACATTAGATATGTTTCTGAAAGGACAACGTGGGTATAGTGGCAAAACCTATAAGAGCTTGAGGGCAGAATTCGTTCATCCTTCTCTTGAATATATCCTGAAAGTGGGTGACCCTTCGAAAGCAAAAGTAGCAATGCAAAAACAGAAAATTGAAGACTCGGTTTTATTGAGTCTGTTCATGAGTAGTAAATAAAAGTGCAACACTACTTACGCCCCCTTGCCACCGGCTTAAACAGCATTCAATTTTCAAAACTAATAACAAAAAACTAATGATCGCGAATGCCCAGAAAATACTGAGAATGAATTAAGTTAACTAGTTAATGGAAAACACTTACATCAATAATGTGTGAAAGTACTAGCTCTCTTCCTTCTGGATGAGATTCAATGCAAGTAAATGTATAAGTAGTAAAGTCAAGCAGGCAAAGCCACATACGAGAGGCAACCACTAATAAAACATCGATAGATAGCATCACACACACAACTACACACCAATACACACGCACATACGCGAGGTGAACACATAAAACATTAACACACAAGTACTAGAGATAAGCATTCCATATATGAACAGAAGCACAAGACAAACAAAAGTAAGGGTGACAAAGTGAGTACCGCCTTAACACGGTCAGTAGCAAAATCACCACTTGGGGTTTAAACCGGTTTACGGACGTCCTAACCTCACACTTCTCTCAAAGTCGCCCTAGCTTTACAAATATTGTAAATAAAGGTATCCCCGCTGGACTTACCCACAACAGTTTAATTAAAACATCATTTGAATTTATTTATAGACCAAAATCATTAAAAGTACAAAAATGAGTCATGCAGGAAATACCACATACAGAACAAACACTCGCCCGAACAGCAACACAAGGAAACAGCAAATGTACATGGGTAGAAAAAACAACAAGAGACGCACAAAGACAAAACAAACATTCAATAGGAGGAAGATGGAAGTACCGCCTTGGAACGGTCAGTGACAAAAGTCACCGGGGGTTTAAACCGGTTTATGGGCGCCCAACCTCACCCTTATTCCATCCCCATCCTAAAAGACAAACAGTGTAAATAAACGTATCCCCTCTCCGACTAATCTACAACCGCGACAGCAAATACAGTGGTAAAGTGCATGTATAACAAAAAAACATTTAATTGAACATACTGTATCCACCTATCGCTAGTGTACTCAATGATTGAGCTGCAAACAGAGTAACTGTAGAAAAGTAATAAAGGGTACGACAAAAATGAAATAGTAATACCAGATTTTTCATATATTTTATCACAGTAACGTTTTACTTGTCATTTGATCGTAGTAAGACAGGACGTCAAAAGTTCAGATATTTTAGTGGTACAACAACCAGAGTTGGCAATAAGGCGTGCCTTATAAGGTATATTTATGTAGTTTCGGAATCCAGTACAAAGTAGAAATATTCTGAAAATTGGTGATCCTTCAAAAGCAAATTTAGAACTGCAAAAATAGAAAATTGCAGACTCAGTTTTATTGAGTCTGTTCATGAGTAGTAATTAAAAGTGCAACGCCCTCTAGCAACGGCTGTAAAAATTCGCCCGCGTAACTCATTCTCAGTGTTGTCATATTTTTTGGTCCTTCGTGATTATTAGTTTTGATGTTAATAGTTTTGAAAATTGACTACTGCTTAAGCCGGTGCTAGGGGGCGTGAGTAGTGTTGCATTTTTAATTACCACTCATGAACAGACTCAATAAAACCGAGTCTATAAGTTCTCAGACTCCGTATTCAATAAGTTTCAAGGATCTGTCGTTCACTTCTACATGCATTAAATATCAGTTTCAAAACTCCAAATCTAACATCGTCACTGCTATGACCACCGACTCCAAAACTGGCTTCTCTTTCTCATGCCTTACATCGCTCAAATGTTCTTTCATTGACTCCCGAATTTATCTCTGTCTCGGGGGGGGGGGGGGTTACAGTGTATACATATATTCAAATACATTCACTCAACCAATTATACAATGTTAACATAGCCAAACATTGAAATACATATCTAAGATTTTATACACATTGTTTCAAAATTCATTGCCTGTTTCATTCTGCCTATTATGTTTACATGCAGTTATTAGGAATACGAGTAAAATATCTTACAAATGTCCAAAGATTCATTTCTTCATAATTGATATTTGATGATTTGTATATATCCCATGAAAGACATATGTAATTTTTAATTCCTTTCTCTACATTTAATATTAGTAGACACATTGTAAACTGATGGCTTAGTTGTGTCCCTAATACTTAACATTTCAAGAATATTGCAAGTAGTACAACTGTAACAAACATGAGACGTGTATTTTGACATGATAATCTTTGAAAAGGGTCCTTAGTGGTAGAACTATTAGATCAGATCTATTCAAGTATTTATGTATTATAAAAATGCCCGGTTTAGAATATGTTCGTCATTGTAAAGTATTCTTAACTTTTTACAAATCAAATAACCATCTTTTACCACCTCGACCTAGAGTTACATTTCGCTACTTGAAGAAAAACATTTCTAATTTTCATTCAGATTATGTTCTTGTTCCTGCTGACAAGGCATCAAACAATGTAATCATTATTTGAAGATTGTATTATGTTGATGTTTTAAAGAAGGAGCTAACTGATTCGAAAACTTATATAACAGTTCAAACACCTGAAAAAGATATAGTCTCGGAACATGTAAAAATGTGCAATGATTTTAAGTCTGGTCCTAACATAAAACAACATAAACTTTCTACTTTGTACTGGATTCCGAAACTACATAAAAAACCCTTATAAGTCGCGTTTTATTGCCAACTCTAGCTGTTGTACCACTACAAAATTATCTATACTTTTGACGTCCTGTCTTACTACGATCAAAGAACATGTTAAACGCTACTGTGATAAAATATATGAAAATTCTGGTATTAATGTTTTTTGGTCCATAAAAAAATCAAATGATGTTTTAACAAAACTTGAAAATGAACAGTATAACATTTCTTTACTGAGCTCTTATGATTTCTCTACACTCTATACTACTCTACCTCACCATCTTATAAAGGATAGACTTATTAAATTAATAGAAAAAACCTTTGCCAGAGAAAACAAAATGTTCATTGCTTGTAATGTTCAACGTTCATTCTTTTCGAATTCAGAAGTTGAACATTACACAATGTGGACTTGCCTTGATGTTTGTAGATCTCTTACCTTTCTTTTAGATAATATATTTGTACGTTATGGAGATACCATATATCGTCAAGTTGTTGGTATACCCATGGGTACAAATTGTGCCCCTCTTGTTGCAGCTTTGTTTTTGTATTGCTACGAGAGGGATTTTATGCTTAGCTTAAAACCTAATACACAGACCGATATTGTTAATGCTTTTAATAAAACTTCAAGGTATTTAGACGATATTTTGAATTTAGATAATCCTTATTTTGATACTATGGTTTCTTCAATCTACCCAAAAGAACTGTTTTTAAACAAAGCTAATCAATCTGACATTAATGCTTCATTTTTAGATTTGAATCTTTCAATTACAAATGATAAAGTTTCGTCCAAAGTATACGATAAAAGAGAAGATTGCAATTTTAAAATTGTTAATTATCCTTTTCTAGATGGGGATGTGCCACGTTCTACATCTTATGGTGTTTATATTTCTCAACTTATTAGGTTTGCCCGAGCCTGTTCTTTGCTTGAAGATTTTAACAGACGTAATTTAGTTATAACTGATAAACTTCTTAAGCAAGGTTACAGATATCACAAACTTCGGAAAACCTTTTCTAAATTTTATTATCGAAATTTACCTCTCATTAGTAAATATAATTGCAATCTACGGACGTTACTGCGACAAGGCATTTCTCAACCAGAATTTTATGGGGATGTTATCTACAAACTTAGGAAAATTCGGGGTCATATCCATTTTCATGATTTGTTTATAAAACGCATTAAAACATTTAAAAAGAAAGGTTATGATCCTATTATATTGCAACACACTGCATGTTTGGTTATCGACCCTTTTACAGTCGGTAGCTACGCTTCCCTCTTTGCTTGCGCGATGACAGGCCGAGGGTAGTACTATATGATGGTATACTATTAAACTTGGATACAGGAGGAGATTACCAGACTCATGTATTATTTTTTCCCTGTCGTGCCCTTAACGGCTTACCTGCAGGTGCTCTGACTTCAGCAAAGTCATTGAGTACATATTTGACGGATTGTCACAGTTATTATGCTATGTTTTACATGTTGTCCTGTGTTCACCGTCGTCTATGTTGTGGGTAAGTCCAGCGGGGATACCTTTATTTACAATATTTGTAAAGCTAGGGTGACTTTGAGAGAAGTGCGAGGTTAGGACGTCCGTAAACCGGTTTAAACCCCCAGTGGTGTTTTTGCTGCTGACCGTGCCAAGGCGGTACTCTCTTTGTCACCCTTCCTTTTGTTTGCATTGCGTCTTTGTTCTTGTGGTTTGTTCATGTTGTGGAACGTTTGTCCCTGGTTCTTGTGTCTCTTTGTGTTTTCTGTGTTCTTTCGTGTGTGTGTGTGCGTTTGGGGGTGTGGTTGTGTGTGTGTGTGTCATGCTGTCTATCGGTGTTTTGGTGGTGGTTGCGTCTTGCGTGTGGCTTTGCCTGCTTGACTTTACTACTTTTCCATTGACACAACTGTGAGTACGATCAGAGAGTATTTAACGCTAGAGGTTTTAATGTGCTGGTGCTGATTGCGTCTTGTATGTGAGTTTCTACTGTATGTGTGTGCATGAGTATAAATTGTTATGTAGGTGCTTTGGTGATGGTGGCATTTTGTGTGTGTCTTTTCCTGCTTGACTTTACTACTTTTTCATTTAAGTTACAAGTGCATACATATCGCTTCTTTTCTCCGTGCCCCCTTCCCCTGATAAAGTTTGGCCCCCTCAATGTTGAAAATGCTCCTACGCCTGTGCAAGTAGAAACACTGTCTCAATATAAATGAAATATAGTTGGTGTGGCGTCACACCTGAAGTCGCTGTGAGTGAGGCGAAGGTGTTTTCAAATGGTCGATCTTCATACACATCATGCAACTTGTGCTTGATCCAAATCTGTTGACATGACATCCTGCGAGAAAATCTTGTCTCTAAATCGTTCTACCAGATATGTAGCCCAAACATGTTGAATACCTCATACATGTGATAATCACAAAGCCAATATCTTGATAATATTAATTTATATATAGTCAATCGTATGCCGATTGTTCTACCCGGGTGCTTTAACGCGTACGGAAAAATGCAATTTGTTCCGTGTCGTGCACTGAAGAACCTCTTTGGTCGTCTCCCTCTACCTGTTATTAGCTGGGCAATGCGATAAGACTGAAATGCTGTTACACGCTACGTTAAATTTAACATATGGTTACATGTGTCTTTGTCAGTTATTGTGTGTAAAAACAATTCTTAGTTTCAGTGCCACTAACTTCTTTCAGTTAACACTTTCCCTCATATAAATGCAATTTCGCGACTTTGCAAATAGAGTACACAAGTTTAGACGGAACCTCTATAAACCGACTGATGAGGGTCCGCTCTAGTTGCTTATGAAATTATAACAAACCTTCACAGTTTCGGCAAATACTGACCACAACCTACGTACATATGTCATTATAAAAAAGTTAGCTAATAGATATTCATGTTGTCCTTATTTCTTACATGAAAAGTGAACAGGTAAATATAGTCTGAAAGTGGGAAATCCTTCGAAAGCAAAAGTATCAATGCCAAGAGAGAGAATTGCAGACTATGTTTTATTGAATCTGTTCATTAGTAGTAATTAAAATTGCAACACTACTCGTGACCCCTAGCTACGACTTAAGCAGTATTCAATTATTAATCAGACCAGATCATATAATAACACTGAGAATGTAGTACAGGGCGACTTCGTACGGCCGCCACACAAGTACTTAACACCTGCTGTTGTAAAGTAAATATAGTCTGAAAGTGGGCGAACCTTCGAAAGCAAAAGTATCAATGCCAATAGAGAGAATTGCAGCTCGGTTTATTGAATCTGTTCATGAGTTGTAATTAAAAGTGTAACATTACTCGCGCCATAACACCGGTGTAACGAAGTAAAGTGACCCCCATAGAATACTGACCCCTTGGTCACTATTCTTCAGAAAAAGCGACCCCTTTTCTGAAAAATATCTACTCCCCTCTGAAAAATAGTGACCCCCCTCCGCGACATCTATAAAATATTGACCCCCGCCCAAACTATTACTAACAAATTAGTAACCATTGCAAATACTTGAATATCTAATATTGTTGCGACTGCAGCTTTATTTTTGTTGTTGTCGCTGCAGCATCGGGTGGGTGGGTATGTGTGTTTTAGGGTTGGGGAGAGTTAAACGAAATTTAACGCAAACGCTTTTTTATTTAGAAACTGTCATTCTTTTTGAAAAATGTTGACACTAGCAGAAGAGTGACAGTGGGTGTGAAAGTATTAGTTGTATTAGTAGAAGTAGTGGTAATATTTAAGGGGACATTTACGATGCATTTTGAATATAACAACCTTTTCTGTGCGATCTAATAAATGGTTCCATACTTCTAACAGCGACCAACCTTACTTGTCAAAATTCTGAAGGGAGGTGATCCCCCGAGAGCAAAATTTGAAACACAAAAAGAGAAAATTGCAGACTCGGTTTTATTGAGTCTGTTCATGAACAGTAATTGAAAGTGCAACACTGCTCACGCCCCCTAGCACCGGCTTAAGCGGTATTCAATTTTCAAAACAAGAAGTACTGAAATTCATGATCTCGAAGGACCAGAAGGTATAACAGCACTGAGAATGAAGTACGGGGCGACGTTTTACGGCCGCCACACAAGCACTTAACACCTGCTGTTGTGAAGATTATAAATTCTGAAGGGAGGTGATCCCCCGAGAGCAATATTTGCAACACAAAAAGTCATGTTTTTAAATTTTTACAGTAAGTAAACTCTTCTTTTTATAAAGGCAAATACTACTACTTGTGTATTTTATTTTGCACCCTTTAGTAATAATTCACAATATAAAAGAACACAAATGCAAATTAACTTCAATTGAATATAAAATGATAAAAGTGGACGATTAATCTCAGTCTGATTGGCAAACTGTTTTGAAACTAAACACGTGCTGATATTTTCGATGTTATACATTTGAGTTACTTACTAGGCAGCCACAAAAAGGTGATGAACACACAAGGAAAACTATCTTCTATAGGTAATGAATAGAATATAAGATTCGTGTTTGTGATTTATTGGATCTATTAAACTCGTCCTTTTAGACAAAAATAAACACGCGACAAATTCTTGCTGTTGTGGTTTTCTACAAAGCTCGTTTAAATAAAAGTAAAAATCATTATGAACAACTAATCTAATGTTTATTACCTGCAGAGGCCTGTTGCAATTGTACACACTATATTGCTATGGTATATGTCACACGTGCTTGTCCTTTTATATAAGAAAATCAACAGCATCTCTTCGACAATATTTGACACAATTCTCTATAAATGAAATTGTATTCCGATGTTGTGTAGAGGTATGTGAATGCGTGGGTTCGTGCGGAAGGGTGTTTATTTATAAGTGATTGGATACGCGCATGTGCGTGTGTGTGTGCATGCGCGCGTGTGTGCGTGCTTGCTTGCGTGCGTGTGTGGGCTATTCTGTACGAACAATGATTACAAGTCGTATTGCTTGGCGTCCATTGCGCGCATTGGTCATGATATATTAAACGGGGATCAAAATGATATTACTAGGGGTCACAACATCTGTAACAATAATTTTTATGACTAAGGTTAAATATTTTTTTCGAAATACGCGAAACCCTTTCTTTAAAGTATACCTGAGGCAAATTAAATTTGCTGGTGTTGTTCAAAGTATTACGAAGGTGGACTAAAGCATTATGACCGGGGATCACTATTGTTTAAAAAATACTGACAGGGGTTAGATATTATTCAGAAAAAAAGACATCCATCCTTTCTACAACATACTTGAGTTCAATTAGCATTGGGCGAATTGGTCATTATATAATAAACGGGGCTAAATAACCTATGAAAGGGGGTCACTACATCTGTAAGAATGATAACCAAGGTTAAATTGTTTCGGGTAAAGTTAAACCCTTTCCTTAAATAATACTGGAGATAGATTTGAGTTTCAGGAAGTCGTTCAACATACCATGAATGTGTGTCGAAGCACTATGACCGGGGGTCGTTATTTTGTAAACAAAACTGACCGGGGATCAATATTCTTCAGAAAATGTGACCCCCTAAGTACAAAATACTTGGGTTCAAATTACATTGTGCGTATTAGTCTAATATAACAAACACGATCAAAATGCAATGACCGGGTTATCACTATCTGTAAGAATTATGACTAAGGTTAAATAGTTTACGAGTAAAGTTAAACCCTTTCTTTAAATTAAAATGGAGGTAGATTAATATATTCTGAAAATGGGTGATCCCTCGAAAGCAAAAGTAGAAATGCAAAAAGAGAAAATTGCAGACTCGGTTTTATTGAGTCTGTTCATGAGTAGTAATTAAAAGGGCAACACTACTCACGCCCCCTAGCACCGGCTTAAGCAGTATTCAATTTTCAAAACTAATAACACGAAAATGATCCCGAAGAACCAGAAATATAACAACACTGAGAAAGAAGTACGGGGCGACTTTTTACGACCGCCACACAAGCACTTAACACCTGCTGTTGTGAAGTACATATATTCTGAAAATGGGTGATCCCTCGAAAGCAAAAGTAGAATGTTCGCAGGAACTGTTCAACACATCATGAACGATTGAACGTGTGTCCAAGCACTATGACCGGGAGTCGCTATATTTTAAAAAATAATGACAGGGGGTCGATAGTCTTCAAAAAAATGTGACCCCCTATGTGCAAAATACTAGGGTTCAATAAGCATTGTGTGATTTAGTCATGATATGATAAGCACGGCTGAAATTGCTATGACCAGGGGTCACTACATCTGTAAGAATTATGACCAAGTTTAAATAGTTTTACAAGTAAAGTTAAATCCTTTCTTTAAATTAAACTGGAGGTAGATTAAGTTCGTGGGAACTGTTCAACATATCATGAACGATTGAACGTGTGTCAAAGCACTATGACCGGGGGTCGCTATGTTTTTAAATACTGATCGGGGTTAGATATTCTTCAACAAATGTGACCCCCCATGTACCAACTACTTGGGTTCAATAAGCATTGCGCGATTTAGTCATGATATAATAAGCACGGCTGAAATTGCTATGACCATGGGTCACTACAACTGTAAGAATTATGACCCAGGTTAAATAGTTAACGAGTAAAGTTAAGCCCTTTCTTAAAATTATACTGGAGGTAGATTAAGGTAAGTACAAAAATGAGTCGTGCAGGAAACACCACATACAGAACAAACACTCGCCCGAACAGCAACACAAGGAAACAGCAAATGTACATAAGTAGAAAAAACAACATACAATAGGATGAAGATGGAAGTACCGCCTTGGAACGGTCAGTGACAAAAGTCACTGGGGGTTAAACCGGTTTATGGGCGCCCAACCTCACACTTATTCCATCCCCATCCTAAAAGACAAACAGTGTAAATACGCTAAAATAACTCAAAAGACATGATGTCGAACCCCTATGTTGCCTCTCTTCCATGAGATTTATTTCAATTAATTTCAATAGGTGATAAATTATGGCATTGCACACAACATTGGCCATACGAAAATCCACTGCCAAATGAAGTTTTATTTAGTTTTACAGTGACTGACACAATTTTCCATCCACGAAATTTTAAGTTAGAACTTAGATTATGGAAATTTACGTTTTGTAAAGCGTCAGATAGAAGTCAATACAACATTTTACAATACATTAAGTATTAATACATCTCTTTATACATGCATGCTAGTACATGTGCTCCTACGTGCACGTGAGTGCGTGCGTGAGTGTTTAAGTGCCTCTATGTATGCGAGTGTTTCTAAGTGTATGTGTAAGCATCGGTATATGTGCGTGCGTGCGTGCATGTGTTCCGGTATGTGTGCGTGCATGTGTGCGTGTGTGTAATTGTGTATGTACATGCGTGTTGTGTGTGTGCGTGTGTGCGTGCATGTACATGCGTGTTGTGTGTGTGTGCGTGCGTGCGTGCGTGCGCATGCGTGCGGGTGTATGTTTTGTTGAAACAAAGACAGGGAGTCACTATTCTATGGGGGTCACAATTCTTCGTAAGGGGTAAGTTTTCTTCGTGTGCAGGGGTCGTAATATTATGACCGGGGGATCAGTGTTCTATGGGGGTCACTTTATTTTGTTACACCGGCTTAAGCAGTATTCAATTTTCAAAACTTATGCCATCAAAACTAATGATCCCGAAGGACCAGAAAATATAACAACACTGATAGTGAAGTACGGACATTGGGCATTGAGCATTGAACCATTGTTCAACACAAACATGTACTTAAAATCGGAAACCAGATCAACTCTGCAAAACTAATTTTAATCAAAATGAACTGACGATATACACAACTGGATCTACTTTTAATTCCGCCGCTGACGAATATTGTCGTCTGAAAATATTGTCGTCAGCTACAGTTTTCTATTACTTTTCTCCTTTGTTTCTTTACAAATATTACGAGAATTATTTGGATCCTGATGAGACGCCGAGATCCACAGTGTTTGGATAGGTAATTACAAATGCGACATTGGCGTCGAAAAAAAAATATTATCAATAATTTGTAAGGAGTTTATTAAGAAGGTTAGGAGAGGAAGCGCAGACAATTCAAAAACCAAGAAATGTCAATAAATAAATGTCAATTATTCCCTTATATTTAAGCCAATCATATTGAGCTGAAAGATTAGTATGAAGTTTGGTTGAAATACATCAAACCGTTTAGGAGAAAACATGGAGCCAACAGAAAACAAACAACTTTCTACAATGAAAAGCACATTAACACTTACTCAAAATGATATTCACAACAACCCTGGGTAAGAATATATGAAGCATTGTAAAAGTCCATCAAGTAGTAAGATCCATAGCTCCATCAAACTTAATACTATCATAATGAGTTGACGATATGCACAACTACCGCCACTTTGAAGTTTGGTTAAAATTTAAGAAACTCAGACAAAATTAGGCTTACAAACTAATCGTCTGATCAAAATTTGCACAATATACATTCTCGGAAGGGACATAATATCAAACACATGTTGCTACAATATCCATTTAGCAATACATAGGTTGATATTATAAACATTAAATGAACTGAGAACTGATAATTTACAATTTTCAATACCTCTCATTTCAGTTTCAATATACATTATTCATAGACCGTACAGGTATAGATACAGTTGAACTTCGGTATATCTAATTCGAACGTCGGGATAACTCGAAGTATAAGTTCGTCCCGTCCACAATTTACAATATGTTATAAAACGTAGCGCTTTACAGTTCTAAAAACAAAAACAGGACCTTTTCGCATTTGTTAAGGTTTGGATTAAGCTGTGCCATTTGGAAATAGTTCAGGTTAAAAATAGGATGAGTCGAAACTCTGTTATCTCGAATAATTTGTATTGTATCTTGAAGTTGGCGGTATCGGAGTTCACGCGTATAATAAAATGATCCAATATAAACAGGACGCGCTTACTAAATATTATTTAGATGGCAAAATCTTTTTTTCGAATTTCGTTTCGACTTTCGAAGATGAAAGGTGCTGTTAGGTATTCCTAAGTTGTTGACAAACACATTGCGACCACTTCTTTAACCACGGACGAGTGGCAATGCGAAACTATATAGTTTGGTGTTTAAGTTTTATAAAAGGGTTCAATATAAATCTTGAACGCCAGAACATGTATTCAATTGAAATAGATGCATATATAATCATGTAAAGACCAAACAAGTTTCGTCTTACAGATAAATGTTGAAACTATACGCGTCACGTGTATGTTCATTTGGTTTTTATGTCACTTGTATAACGCATTCATTGATCTTATTGTAGGCGTTTTAATTTGTGCATCCATCAATTCAACTGTCTAGTTATCAGTCCGTAAGTTTTGTTTAATATCGTAACTAACGTTCACACACATGGCACTTAGAGGTTTCCGTTTATTTAGATAAATTCTCCTTTACTTCCATTTCGTTACAGATAACATTTTGCAGGTGTGTCAAAATAACAACACCACTGGCTCAGTCGTTTATCTGGATTCAACAGGAGCACCAGTTGGGGACGAAGTAATTTGTGCATGCATTCTTACGCACTATCAAGACAGTCGTTCAATTAGAGTAGCTATAAATGTTCAAGCCAACAGCTTAGAGGGTATTCAATTTGATATCAATAATGATACATTCAAATATAGAGGTGATAAAACCACAACAGTGTTGGAGACAGGGACCTCTATACACTTTCGCCAGCAAAATCGAACGATTGGTGCACGGATGTGTTTGCAGATAGCAGCACTGTGTAAGTGTATTTCGACTTAAATGGAATATTAAGTTGTAAAAGTATCTTTACATATATATCCTTTAACATATGTTAAGATAATAGACAAACCGATTCAGTAATTTACTTGGATTGAACAGGAGCACTATTAAGAAAGGAACATGTTCGAAACGATTTTTAAACCCACTATTAGCCACGAGTGTATAGACTGTTTATTATCTCGTTAGAAATACCACATATGATGAGGTGAATTTAAAATTATAAGGCAGATATTAAAGCCACACAAAAAACGCCACCACCACCAAAACACCAACAGAAAGCAATTTATATAACAATTTATACACATACACACACAAACATACAGGAAAAAGTCACATACAAGACGCAATCACCACCAACACATCGATAGACAGCATGTCACACACACATACACGCACACAACTAAACACACGCAAACACACGAGAAGAACATAGAAAACACCAACAAAAAACACAAGCACCAGAGACAAACATGAACAAAACACAAGCACAAAGATGCAAAACAAACAAAAATAAGGGTAACAAAGAGAGAACCGTCTTGGCACGGTCAGTAGCAAAATCACCACTGGGGGTTTAAACCGGTTACGGACGTCCTAACCTCACACTTATCTTAAATGAAAAAGTCAAGCAGGAAAAGCCAAGTCACTCTAGCTAAACATACATTGTGAAAAAAGCTATCCCCGCCGGACTTCCCCACAACATAGAAGACAGTAATCACAGTACAAAATGTAAAACATAGCATAACAACTGCGAAAGTCCGTCAAACATGTACTCAATGACTTTGCTGAAGACAGAACAACTGCAGGGAAGCCGTTAAGGGCAAGACAGAGAAAAGGTTATACATGAGTCTAGTAAGCTCATCCCATTTCTGGGTTTAAGAGTATACCATCATAGAGTACTACCCTCGGCCTGTCATCGTGCAAGCAAAGAGAAAAGCATATCGACCGACTGTAAAGGGGTCGATAACCAAACATGCAGTGTGTTGCCATACACAAGACGCAACCTACACCAAAACAGCAACAGAAAAAAAGCGAAACACACAGGACCACACACACAACCCCAAACACGCGCCCGCACACACACGATAAAACATCAATAAACGCACAAGTACAAAGACATAAAGACACCGGACAAACATAAAAGAGTGACAAAGAAAGTACCGTCTTGGAATGGTCAGTGGCAAAACCACCACGGGGGGGTTTAAACCGGTTTACGGACATCCTAACCTCACACTTATCTCAAAGCAACTCTAGTTTAACAAACAGTGTAAATAAAGTTTAATAAACAGTGTAAATAAAGGTATATCCGTCAGACTTCCCTACAGCAAAGAAGACGGTACACAGGATAAAATATAAAACACAGCATACGAACAACCGTGAAAGTCCGTCAAATATGTAATCTATAACTTGTAGGGAAGCCACCAAGGGCACTACAGAGAACGGCTGTCTGGTAAGCTCATCCTATTTCTGTATTTCTATTAAGAGTATATCATCATAGATTACTATCCCCAGTCTTTCATCGTGCAAGCAAAGAGGGAAGCGTAGCTACCGACTATAAAGTAAATATTTCGAAAGACATTTAGAACACAAATTGTGCGGATGATTAGGAAACACTGCGTAAATGAATTATCTTTTAATGTCTGATCAAACAACAGAACATGCCTTCTTTTTCTATAATAAATAATGCAACATTCTTATCAGTATTTCATCCTTTGATTCTTTTATTATAGTCCTGACCTAGCACTGTATATGAGTGAGTGGATAAGTGCGTTTGGTTTTACGGCACTGCGACCCTGAATAGATCATATGGCGCCGATGAATGATGATCTCATTCGCTGCAAAACAACATACCTGCCTTCCTTTTAGTTCTTGGCAGGGGTAATCTACGTCAAGAAACAAAAACATCCCCTGTGAAAATATAGCCCCCCCCCACACAAATCCCAAACAACCACGGCAAGGAGGGGAGGAACTTTTGAGCACTGTATTTGATATCACCATGGATATGTTTTAGTAAATACCGTCACTTTCTGTAAGTGCAGAAAAAAGACGAGGCGGTCATTTCGAACCTGTGTTCTGCGTATGTAGCGTATGTCAAAGTAAGACTACTCATCGGCACTGGGATCGGGAGGTTGCAGGTTCGGTCATAGTCGGGACATACTATAGTCGTTAGAACAGAAGAAGCTGCTACATTATCATGTAGAACAAGATGTGTTTGTGAAACACTATGCCCCCTTGATATGATATTTGACCCTGAAGGATGACCTTGATCTTGACATGTCACCCCTCAAACTGTGCAGCTTCATGGATACACATGCATACCAAATATCAAGTCTGTATCTCTATTGGTTCAAATGTTATGTTTCAATGTTAATGTTGGTGACCTTTGACCATTAAGAATAACCTTGACCTTGACATGTCACCCCTCAAACTGTGCGGCTTCATGAGATACACATGCATACCAGTATCAATGCTTTATATCTACTGGTTCAAACGTTATGGCCAATGTTAATGTTGGTGACCTTTGACCTTCAAAGAGGACATTGACCTTGACATGTCGCCCCTCAAACTGTGTAGCAACTATCAAGTCTGTATCTCTACTGGTTCAAACGTTATGGCCAATGTTAAAGTCGGTGACCTTTTACCCTGAAAGATTACATTGACCTTGACATGCCACCCTAAACTCTGCAGCTTCATGAGATACAAATGTATACCAAATGTCAAGTCTGTATCTCTACTGGTTCAAAAGTTATTGCCAATGTTAAAGTCGGTGACCTTTGACCCTGAAAGATTATATTATTATTATACCACATTTATATAGCGCTCTTTTCATACAGGATATGTGCGTTCAAAAGCGCTTCACAAAGATACATTTACTGTACAATAATGCGTAAATTACAGAAAAATTTAAAACAAAATATATTTAATACTTATATATAGATAAGAATAATAATAAAATATAATTTATTTAGGACATTGGTAAATAAGCTAATCTTTTCCGTAAGTTTATCTGTCTGTGTCGTATTATGTTCTATTATAGTGTGTCAACGCACTCAGATTGTAAAAAAACATAACTTGAATGCAACATTCTATGCGCAGTGCCAGTACGTCCCATAATTTTGACCCAGACTCAACAGACTTGGGTACATTCGTTTAACATACAACACTGCACATAAATTATTGCCGGAAAATTGGGTAACAGAACAGATCAATTTGAAGTTCATGCATATAAACTAAGCAATACAAATACACAACTGTTATATACGCGCACTATGCAACCCCTCCAGTCGTCAAACACTATTCGACCCGCTATGGCAATGAGGGAGTACACAGCGTATCATATTTTAATAGAGTTGTAATTGGGTATATCCAAAGTTTAATTACAGAATAAAATGTCTTATTATGGGAACCCAAAAAGCCCAGCCAAAGTAGAGCTAAAGAAGGTATCACGTATACTGTTCCTGCAACATATCCCACCGGCTGCAATGGCAAAGGAATCACATCGGACAAATCGAGACTGACTGAGACACGCGATGCTGCATTAGACCGTACAGGCTTAATTTGCCCGCTGCCCATATATTACACGACCCAGTTCACTGGTAAGCAAAAATACGGAAACTGGGTCAGCTTAACAGGAATCCCTGGCACTGGTTAAGGACAGGGTAGCAAGTCATGCCAGCAAGACTCCCAATGTACCAGCGCGGAATTATACCGTAGAGGGTAGCCCTGTTCCACTACGGTGCTCCCTCCGGCATTGGAACTGGAGTTACCAGAGGTACCAAGCATATAGGGATGCCCCGTTTGAGAACAGTCCCTCGGCCACCGCAACAACTGGACAGCGGAATCCCGCTGACACAACACCCGCACGTTCAACAGCAAGGGGATTCCCTAGAAGTCCATAAAATATGGATGAGGTTTTTGTTATTCATTTATCTATTTTCTACATTTGTGGAGCATTATATTTGAAAAAGGGGTTTAAAAGTCCACAGTCATAAGGAAGTGGCAGGATCAACACTCTGTGGCCAATGCAGCAATTATGATAACCGACGATTAGCAGGTACGTTTTCTAAACTGCCCTAATAATATATGTTGAAGAAATGCGTTTTCAGAGATTTTTTGAAACATGCCAGTGAGCTTGCATCTCTAATGCCTGATGGAAGAGCATTCCAGAGTTTGGGAGCTGCATGCATGAAACTTCTCTCACCGTACTTTACCTTACGACTTTTTGGTACAACCAACGACAAAGAACTACTTGCTGATCTTAATTCTCTGCGGGGCCTGTACACGTCAAGCATGTCGACAATGTACTTGGCGGATTCATACATGGCCTTATACGTAAGTGTCAGAATTTTGAATTCAATCCGATGCTGAACCGGAAGCCAGTGAAGTTCTTTCAAAACCGGCGTGATATGATTATATCGAGAAGTCCTTGTTATGATGCGGGCTGCTGTGTTTTGCACTCTTTGAAGCTTCCGCAGTGTTTTGTTTGGAATTCCATGCAGCAGTGAGTTGCAGTAGTCTACCTTTGATGTAACCAGAGAGTTCACCAAAGTCTTGGTAGCAGCAGGCGAGAGATACTTTCTTATATGACCTATTCGTCGGAGCTGTGCATAGCTAGACCTACACACGGAATTGATGTGTGATGTCATATCCATTTGTGAATCGAGCCATGCGCCGAGATTCTTTACACACAGAGATGGCTTGATTTTAGAGGGTCCTACTTGCACATGAATCTCTTCAGGTACTTCTGTGTTTTTAGTATGAAACAGTATGACCTCGGTTTTGTCGGTATTGAGCTTCAGCATGTTCTGGTGCATCCAAGACACTAGCTCCTTGAGACAGTTCTCAACTCGTGATAAAGCTTCCTGTTGACAGGAAATGTCCTTGGGCTTAAATGATAGGTATAATTGTGAGTCATCGGCATAAAAATGGTGGTTGAGCCCATGGGTTCTGCATATTGAGCCGACAGGTTTTGTGTACATGATGTAGTGCTTCGGTCCTAGGACCGATCCCTGTGGCACACTATATCTCATGTTAACTGGAGTGGACAATTCCCCATCTATTGACACTTTTTGATAGCGGTCATTTAGATAGGAGGTCATCCACTCAAGAGGTTTCCCAATGATTCCGAAGTCTCTTTCCAGGCGTTTCAGCAACGTTTCGTGATCGATAGTATCAAATGCAGCCGATAAGTCAAGCATCACCAGAATTGTAATTTCGTTTCTATCTAGGGATTGAAGGATATCGTTTTGAACTTTCAGAAGAGCAGTCTCTGTTGAATGATGCTTTCGGTATGCTGACTGATGCTGCTCGTGTAGACTGTTTGAGGTAAGATGGGACTCAATGCGTTTGTCAACAACTTTTTCTAATACTTTGGAGACAAATGGCAGATTTGATACAGGCCAATAATTTTTAAGTTCATTTGAATCGAGATCAGGTTTCTTTAAAAGAGGTCTGACATATGACGTCTTGAAACTTTTTGGAACGCAGGCAGTGTCTAAAGAGGAGTTAATAATTTTTGTCAAAATCGGTAGGAGTTCATCAAGGCATGCCTTTAGCAGCCATGTAGGTATTGGATCCAGTTCGCAAGACTTACAGGGGGATGCCTTAATGATCTGTTCTACTTCTTCCACTGTAGCCGCATCAAACTTTTCTAAAAAGTTTGTTGAATGCTGCATCTCAGTGGTATTCGGCACACTGGATACAGTGCCTGATGAAATATCTGCCCGTATTTTGTCCACCTTTTCAACGAAAAAGTCACTGAAGTCTTGTGCAAGTTGTTTCGAGGATGAATTCTTAGGCAATGCGATATCATTAGTTGAACCTAGCAGATGCTTAGTGACTTTGAAAAGACTTTTCGAGTCTGCCTGGCATGTTTCAATTTTCTCTGAGTAGAAATCAATTCTCGACTTTATCAGCAGCTTGTTGACTTTGGCACACTGTTCTCTGTATAGCTGATGGTCTATTGTGAGCCTGGACTTTTTCCAGTTCCGTTCCAATTTGCGCTTTACATGTTTTGCATCGTGCAGTTCCTGGGTATACCAAGGACATGATGGTCTGAGTGTTATGGTTTTAGTACACAGTGGTGCATGTTTATTGACAAGTGCTGCCAGTATCTGTGTATATGATTTAACCAGCTCATCAACATCTGCCGTTTGCATACTTGTCTCGATGGGTACTGAGTCGAGGAGGTCCCTTTTGAATGATTCGATATTAATTGCCCTAAGTCTCCGAAATGAAACAGTTTTCCTCACTGTTGGAGGTTTTGCGGCCTTTGCCTCGAAAGTTACAGAAAAATGATCTCGCGAAATTTTACCACTACTGTCGGACAGTCCAGGGTCCGTGACTTCAATGTTTGACACACTGTCATCACCATCTCGTGTAATAACAACATCAAGAGTATGTCCTCCCACATGAGTGGCTTCATTTACATGCTGTCGCAGTCCAAATGATTCGAGTGTACTAACAAAGTTAGCAGTGTTTCTGTCATTTGGAATGTCAAGGTGGATATTTAAATCCCCTACAATGACGACCGGTTTATCGGTGGTCACAAGTTTAGATAAGAAAAATGGCCACTCACTCTCGAGGAAATCTCCGGTTTTTAGACCATTACCACGAGATGGTGGTGGTCTATAAGCAACTACTAGGCGCATATTGAAATCTCGGACACTGATAATGCAGTCCATGTACTCAAAGTTTGAGAAATCATTATCTCTTGTCGATTTATGGAGGCGAAGTCCTATTGAAGCCTTATGTATGATTGCAACCCCGCCGCCACGGTTGCCATTGCAGCGAGGGACATGTTGGATTCTGTAATGAGTAGGAACCAGTTCACATAAGCAAGAATTGTCAACAGAACTACCGAGCCAGGTTTCCGTAATGGCTACCACATCAAAGTCATTTGAAACGATATAGTCGCAAATAGAAAGAGCCTTGTTTTTGACTGATCTAGGGTTTATACTGCATACTTTTACAAAGGTCTGAATTCTCACAGGCATTGGAGGTTCGCGTTTTACATGAACAACAGTTTTCGTTTTCTCAGAAAGGGACACTGTCGAGAATTTACTCGCGTACAGGTTAGGTTTCGAAACAACGGGGATTACCTGGGGAAACTGTTTCAAATGACTGAGATTTACGCCATCAGGTGAAACCTTACATTCTGTCGGACGGTTTCCAGAAACAATTGGAATTGACTGAGGTATTTCCCTTAATCTGTTTAAATGAACACCTTTATTTTCATCCCAAATACGCTTCGGTTTTGAGTTGCCCCCTCTGGAGCCTCTGAATTTAGCTAAGCCAAACTGACCAAAGTTTAACAGCCCTAACTCTTTCAACCTGGACAATACTAGCTTGTTGGGTTTCAAAATAGGCGATAATTGCCCTATAATGGAAAGATCGCACCTGGTATACTGTAACTGTAACTGTGGCCGTGTTGTACTAATCCGCTCTTCACCTGTATATCCTAATGCCTGAGGCACACACATTTGAATTTAAAGATCCAGTAATGCACAAAAAAAAATAAGATTTATTAATTTCACTTTTTTCCGTCAAATCACACAACAGAATCACTTAAAAAGTACACCAATCTATTAACACTTCCTTCTTGCACAATAGTGTCACGTTTCAGAAAGTTTTTCGAAGTATTTCACTCTTTAAACTATGCAAAGCATCAGAGCAAAATGAATGCAGCCTTCACACTTTTGGCGCATCGGTACATGCTCAAGATGACATTGACATTGACATGTCACCCCAAAACTGTGCAGCTTCATGAGATACACATGCATACCAAATGTCAAATATGTATCTACAGGTTCAAAAGGTATGGCCAATGTTAAAGTCGGTGACCTTTGACCCTAAAAGATTACCTTTACCTTGACATGTTGCCCCTCAAAATGTGCAGCTTCATGAGATACACATGCATACCAAATATCAATACTCTTTCTCTATTGGTTATGGCCAATTTTAAGTTGGTGACCTTTGACCCTGAAGGATGACCTTAACATGTCATCAAACTGTGCAGCTTCATGAGATACACAAGCATGCCAAATATCAAGTCTCTATCTCTACTGATCCAAAAGTTATGACCAATGTTAAAATCGGTGATTTGACCCATATGTTTGACCACTGAAATTGAAGGATGACCTTGACCTTGACATATCACCCCTTAAAATGTGCGGCTTTATGAGATACATATTCATGCCAAAAGCAAGTCTCTATCTGTCTCTATCTTGACCAAAAGTTACAGACAAATAAACAGACAATTTGACATTTGACCCTGAAGGATGACCTTGACCTTGACATGTCTCCCCTAAAAATGTGCAGCTTCATGAGATACACAAGCATGCCAAATATCAAGTCTCTATCTCTACTTATCCAAAAGGTGTGGCCAATGTTAAAGTCTGTGATTTTACCCATATATTTGACCTCTGACCTTAAAGGATGACCTTAACATGTCACCCCTCAAAATGTGCGGCTTAATAAGATACATATGAATGCCAAATATCAAGTCTCTATCTGTACTGGCTCAAACGTTATGACCAATGTTAAAGTTACAGACAAACAAACAGACAATTTGAACTTTGACCCTGAAGAATGACCTTGACCTTGACATGTCTCCCCTCAAAATGTGCAGCTGCATGAGATACACAAGCATGCCAAATATCAAGTCTCTATCTCTACTGGTCCAAAATTTGACCAATATATTTAACCTCTGACCTTGAAGGATGAATTGACCTTGATAATTAACCCCTCAAAATGTGCGGCTTTATGAGATACATATGCATGCCAAATATCAAATCTCTATCTGTACTGGCTCAAAAGTTATGACCAATGTTAAAGTTGCGTTAAAGTTACAGACAAAGAAACAGACAATCTGACCTTTGACCCTGAAGCATGCCAAATACCTAGTCTCTCTCTCTACTGGTCCAAAAGTTATGGCCAATGTTAAAGTCGGTGATTTGACCGATATATTTAACCTCTGATCCTGAAGTATGACCTTGACCTTGACATGTGCAGCTTCATGAGATACACAAGCATGCCAGATATCAAGTCTCTATCTCTACAGGTCCAAAGGTTATGACCAATGTTAAAATCGGTGATTTGACCCATATATTTGACCTCTGATCTTGAAGGATGACCTTGACCTTGACATGTCACCCCTCAAAATGTGCGGCTTAATGAGATATATATGCATGCCAAATATCAATTCTCTATCTGTACTGGCTCAAAACAGACAAACAGACAAACGGACACACAGACAAACAGCCAAACAAACAGACAGGGCAAAAACAATATGCCCCCCAGATCTGATCTGGGGGGTATAAAAATGAAATATGACTGGTAGGCCCATTTTATCATAACACTTGGTGTGGAATCATACCGTGTGTCAACAGAAGGATATCGCAATGAGACAGCACTACATCTATCTCAAATACACACTGTTTCTATATAAACTGGTACTGTATACTGACACAGGCACATTCAGATACAATTACAGACACACACATACACAGAGACACAGGCAGAGACACACTACACCTTACGTACACACAGACACCCACATATACACACACAGACATTCAGACAAACAGGCATATATGGACACAGACATAGCACCCACAGATGCACATACACATGTAAAAGATGTGCATTATCATTATGTCAATATTAATCAAATTAAAACTCCGTGATGCGCTTAGTTGACAAGACTTGAATAATTTATGTTTTTATATTTTGATGTAGCTAACAATAACACTATTACTGTGGAATGTAAAGCCGTAAAGATGACCACCGAGAAAACATCACAACAAACTTCCAGTCAGTCGAACACAGTTTCTACAACGGCCACAACAGAACCTGTCATGCAAACAGACCGAAAACAGGGCAACTTAGCGAATTTGACCGTAACTGGTAAACTAATATTGAAACCTTGAATGTTCTGACTTTCTCTTTGCCTTGCCTTGTCATATCTTCATCTTACCATCACACCTGGACATTTTTTCAGGACATGGTTACATTATTTTCCGAATACTGTCTAATAATTCCAATTCCTACATTGACTTAATTGTCGTTGAATATGCTTCTGTTCATTTGGCAAAAACTGTCCTTTCCAGATGGCAAACATTAAAAGTAATTAACACAGTTATTCTTGCAATTACTCATTATTCGTTGGTGGCACTATCAAACATTTTAAGTGTAACAATTAATTTAGCTAAAAAATAACAAATGTATTGTTAGTAAAATGAAGTTCTGAAATTCTATATTTCTTAGTCGCTTCTTCAGTACTTACTCACATGGCCAAATGCTGGAAATACATATACTATAACGAGCAACAAGTTAATAGCTGGTTTAGATCAATACATTTCTGTTGACTATCAATTCATTTAGATCCGTTTGACTTTCTGACTACTCTTCTTTATAAAATAGATGTTACATTAAACCTCCTAGATCAATACCAAGACAAAGGCAAAACCCCAAAATGCAGGTAGATGATAGAAATTCAAACTATTGATGTGATTACTTCTTTGAAAGAGATTTCGGTTAAATTTGAACCTAAAACACATTTTCAAGAATGATCGAAATTATAAATTTTGATTGTAGACTCGGTTGGGGTCATATCCATTTTCATGATTTGTTTATAAAACGCATTAAAACATTTAAAAAGAAAGGTTATGATCCGATTATATTGCAACACACTGCATGTTTGGTTATCGACCCTTTTACAGTCGGTAGCTACGCTTCCCTCTTTGCTTGCGCGATGACAGGCCGAGGGTAGTACTCTATGATGGTATACTCTTAAACTTGGATACAGGAGGAGCTTACCAGACTCATGTATTACTTTTTCCCTGTCGTGCCCTTAACGGCTTACCTGCAGGTGCTCTGACTTCAGCAAAGTCATTGAGTACATATTTGACGGATTGTCACAGTTATTATGCTATGTTTTACATGTTGTCCTGTGTTCACCGTCGTCTATGTTGTGGGTAAGTCCAGCGGGGATACCTTTATTTACAATATTTGTAAAGCTAGGGTGACTTTGAGAGAAGTGTGAGGTTAGGACGTCCGTAAACCGGTTTAAACCCCCAGTGGTGTTTTTGCTGCTGACCGTGCCAAGGCGGTACTCTCTTTGTCACCCTTCCTTTTGTTTGCCTTGCGTCTCTGTGCTTGTGGTTTGTTCATGTTGCGGAACGTTTGTCCCTGGTTCTTGTGTGTCTTTTGGTGTTTTCTGTGTTCATTTCGTGTGTGTGTGTGCGCGTTTGGGTGTGTGGTTGTGTGTGTGTGTCATGCTGTCTATCGGTGTTTTGGTGGTGGTTGCGTCTTGCATGTGGCTTTGCCTGCTTGACTTTACTACTTTTCCATTTATAGGGTCTTTTCATGAACATTTATTTAAAGTACAATACAACTCACGCCCCTAGCACCGGCTCACGCGCCATTTACTTTTTATAACTAAAATCATTGAAATGGATGATCCCAAAGGACCAGGGAATATAATAACTCGGGGAAACTCGAAAAGGAAATACGGGGTGACTTTTTACGACCGCCGCGCAAGCACTTAGCACTTGCTGGTGTGAAGCACATAAATTCTGAAAGTAGACCTTGCGAACTAAAATCAGCAATGCGAAAAGACAATTGCTGACTCAGTTTTACTGAGTCTATTTCTCTCCCTACAACACATTAAAACCGTACTTTTCCTATATTATACACTATTTGCCTAAAATGGTTATATTAGCGTTTCCGCTATTTCGGCCATATAATGAGTGTCAGGAATAAGCATTTGTATATTTATTTACGCTGAATTATAGTATGAATAACATGGCGTAAGCTAAAGTGACAAATTGTTCACATTTCACATCAAATGGATAAGACATATACCGTTCCAAGGCGGTACTTCCATCTTCCTCTATTGTATGTTTGTTTTGTCTTTGTGTGTATCTTTATCGTTTTGTTAGTATGTACATTTGCTGTGTTTTCTTGTGTTTTTGGTGTTCGGTCGGCTGTTTGTTCTGTATGTGGTGTTTCCTGCATGTATCATATTTGTACTTATATAAAAGTAAGCGTGAGACCAAATTGGACAGAATAAAATTATCTAAACGTTAATATATCACATAAATATATAATGTTGTGGTAAAATATACCCACAGATAATATTCTGGAATATAACAAACAGTACCAAAATAAAATATTTTAAACCATTGTTATGGCATCTTAAAAGCTTCCACGCAAATAAAGATCTATATGCCAATTGCAGCGTAAGTTACATTACTCCATTGTTATGTTATTAGTCGTTGTACCAGTTAGGCTATCAATACGTCTTTTACCCCTTTGCAAACGGCATAGACCCAGACAGAGTCTGCTCCGTTTGCTTATATAATAATATACATCTAATTATTCTGCATCTACCAGGGTCAACACTTCATGCGTCCATATATATAGTATTATAGCCATGCTAGTATTATTTATTACATAACAGGTAAACAAAACATAGATATGAAAAATATCGTTCTTGTAACCTCTTAAACTTTTTGTAACCTATTAAGTGTACACATGTAAGAGTTAATGAATAAGACAGTATAACCGTCGTTTTAACATGTGGCATCTGAAAATCGTATTAAATACTAACAAAAACATTTTTTCTAAACCATGTTGGTCCAAACATCGACATTCCTATCAAAAACGACATTTAGAATGTATTTAAATGTGTCAGTTTGAATTATTTTAAACAGCGATTACAGAACTTTTGAAAGTAGAAGATCCTTCGAAAGCAAAAGCAGCAATGAGAAAGATGCAGATTCGGTTTTATGGAACATTTATTAAAAGTGCAACACTACTCAAACCCCCTAGCACAGGCTTAAAAGGTGTTCAATTATCACAACTAATAATATCGGAACTAATGACCTCGAAGGACCAGAAAACATAACGACGTTGTGAATGAAGTACGGGGCGACCTTTTAGTGGCGAAAGCCATCTTTCGGACTAAAGTTATTGTAATTGACCAATATGTAAGATATTATCATGTCTAGGGAACGGTTGCATACAGTTTAATGAGTTATTCAGTATTTTAATTTTATGACCCCTGAAAGTCTGCGTCCTGCTACGTTTCTTTTGATTTTAGATCGATGCAAGATATAACAAGAACTATCTTTAAAAAAAGATATTCATCGGCATTCAAATATTGACATAATGTACAAAACAAAACAATAATGGTAGTTTAGTTTAAACATATTTTATTACTCATATTTTCACAGTTGTACATACATGCCTTTTACAAATGACCTCAATTAGATATACAAGTAAATGGATTGGACCACGAGTTCTGGCAACATTAGAAAAGGTCCTCCCCATAGTATAATTCTTTGTAAATGTTAGTGGTTTGATTTATATAATGTATTAAGTGTACTAGTAATACATATGTCTAAAGACAGAATAACAGAAAGAGGAAAGGCAAAGGAAAGTAGCAAGATGAATGAACAGGAATAAGAGAATGAAGAAAAAGCTAAAGAAGAAAGACTGAAATTTCTCATTACCCAACTGATGATGCTTCACAGCAGTAATAATTAAACTATCAGTTACTGTTTAACTCTTTTGATATCCTTTATATAGTTTTGTACCTCGGTAAAGGATTGTATTATCAGAATCAGACATACTGTTTATTCCTAATTCCTAATAGTAACTTATGGCAACTTATAGGGTGATATCTACGAGTAGACTGGAAAAAGTTTATAACGTGCATCTGAATATTTATTACACTTAAAAAAGTAATGTTCTGCATCTTCTTTTTCAGCCCCACAATCGCATTTCTCGTCATATCTCAAATGTTTTTTATTCTGATCGGAATTTAAATTACTACATTGGTTGCGTATTCTAGCATGGATAGCAGAGTAAAGTCTCTCTCCTTTGAGATAAAAGGAGGTACATGTGCAGATTTTAAAAAGGTGCCCTTAGTTCGTGTTTGAAATGTGATAAGGTTTGTAAATGTCTAACATTTTCAGGCAGTGCATTCCACAGAGAAGTTGATGAAGGAACTACGATGTAACAATGTAAGATCTTGGGCATTTCTTAAGTTATACGTATTCGTCGATTGGACTATATCTGGAAATATTTCAATTAAATACGAGGGCGTTAAACTAGACAGTCCTTTGTAGGTGGTAACAAGTTTTTGTTATTTTCGACGGTCCGAAAGAGAAAGCCAACCAATTTCCTTAAACAATTTTTCAAGCGGGACAGATCTGGTGAGACCAGTTACTACTCTTGCAGCTTCATTTTGAATTTCTAGATTTTCTTTTTCGTACAGTGTACAACCATCCCAAACAATTGATGCATATTCTAAAAGCGGTCGTAAAAAAGATATATACATGTATATATATTTGGTTGAGTGTTTTTCTCTTTACTGAAAAATTAATTTTTCTTAGCATGCCTAACACTTTGACGCTGATTGAATCACATTGCCATTTTGCATTGTTACTAAAAGTGAGGCCTAAATGCTTGTGATGATTGACAAATGTTACTGGTATACCTTCAAAAACTATGTCTGGATGATTGTAAGTTCTGTGAGGTCAGAAATATAAGGACTCAGTTTTGTTTGGATTGAAATCAACCAGCCATTGTTTTGACCAAGTGGAAATAAGACATAGGTCATGATTTAAAATACTTTCAACATCATATTTGTTCCTTGGCGTATATGTATGTATCATCCGCAAAGAGGCGGGTTATATTTAATAATTTGTTAACTATATCGTTTACATTTATTAAAAAGAATAATGGACCGAGTACAGATCCTTGCGGCAACACCTGCGGATATCTGCAGAGTTTTTGAAACAGACGAGCCTATATATACCTTTTGAGATCTGCCGCTAATGTATCTTTCAATCCAAGATAAAATCGAACCATTAACTCCATTTTGTCTTAGTTTAAAGATCAGACCTTTGTGCCAAACACTATCAAATGCTTTTGCTATATCACAAAACACCATACAGGTATACATTTTTTAATCAAGATACTTAGTAATTTGGTGATACATATCTAGAAGTTGATAGACAGTAGAATGTCCAGTAAGATACCCAGATTGTTTGGCATATATAAGATTGTTTGCCAGTAAATTATTATAAACATGTTTATAGATTACCCTTTCCATAAGTTTACCAAGACAGCTAAGCAGCGATATTGGTCGCTAATTTGTGACTGAGTTTTTGACCCCCTTTTTAAAAATAGCATAACGATAGCTGATTTCCAGGTTTTAGGATATATACAGGTTCTTAAAGATTTTTTAAATAGCATATGTAACAGTTTAACAATAGAATGGCATATATTTTTAAGAACTTTGTGGCTGTTCTGGTCTTCTCCTACTGCTTTATTGGTCTTCAAATTCTTTATGGCATCTATAACTTCCTGTTCTGTGAGTAGAATATTGTTCAGTTCGTGCTCTGTGAGAAGCGTACATGGAGGCAGTAATGTATTTGAATCATCAGTCGTCGAAATAATCATTTAAACAAGTTGCCTTTTCTTTATCTGTAAAATGTTTCACAGATAAGGTTTCAGTTTCCTGAACTGTTGTTTTCAGTGGTGGAATAGTTTCACTGTTTCTATTTTCTTTAATGTTATTGTAAAACTGTTCTGTTGCATGTCGTTTTAAATTGTTCACTTTATTACGAATATTTCTATATTTTGACCACTGGCGTTCGTTATTTAATTGTATTGCTTTGCGCTTTTGCCTATCTCTTATTCTTGAAAATCAGAATCGTACCATTTCTTATCGTGTTTTCTTATTGCAACTTCTTTATAAGGTATACACTTACGCATAAAGCTCAAGAGTTTATCGGTAAACATTTCGGTTGCGACATTTGTATTTTCGTCGTTAATAAATAACCATTCTTCTGATAAAATCATTTCATTCAACTTATCAAAATCAGCCCGTTTATATATCCAGGCCTTTCTTTTTATACAATTAGTAGTTTTCAGGGGAAAGTTGCAATTTTTTAAGTTGCTTTATGATCACTAACATAAGCTGGAATATCAATTACACCACTTTGTAGGACATCAAATTCATCTGAAAATAAGAATTGTGTCTATCAATTTGATGACGTTCGTGAAATTTGTGTAGGTTCTGTAATAACATTTTTCATATTATTCCGAAGTAAAACTTGTTTTAATTTGGTATTACTATTAATTAATTGGTCTTCGTTAATATCACCAAGAACGATTATTTTTGGATTGTATTATTGAGCCTGTTCTATGTTTATATTAAACACGTCCCAGAAAGACACAGGTGTATTTGGCGGGTGGTAAACAGTACACACCAGAAATGATTCGCTATGAACTTTCACTTCGAGCCATAACATTTCTAAATGATCACTTTCCCAATCAGGAAGGTGTTTTGAAAATAATTCATTTGATATATAGCAGAGCAATCCACCTGGAAAGTGTGTTTTGTCATTACGGTATAATGTTGTGTTTTCCAAAAATATGTCATTTGAATTTATAGTTGCCGAAAGGTGTGTCTCTGTAAAGCAGAGAATATTGTGATCAAACAGGTCCGATTTTATAAATTCTAGTTTATTTAATAGTATTAAATTCGATGTTTCGAGATTTATAGAACAGGGAACTAGATCTATGAAGGGTTGCTTGTTATCATAATAGCAGACAGGCGTGCAACGGAAATCACTTAAGCAAAAGGCATTATTTCATTCAATAAACGTGATGGTTTTGGGTTTTTTTATTTAAAAATATTGCAACGAGTTGGAGCCTTTGGTTGTCTGTATATTTTGTTTTTAGGCGATTATAATGTTTGAAAAGAAGATGTGAACGTGGAGTAGAAGAAACAATTATTGAAAGTTTTCAAGTGATTTAGATAAGAAATCACTATTAAAATGTACATGTAATGCAAAACAACCACAGCAGCATTGCAAAGGTGTCTTTGGATGACCTCCAGAAAATGTCTGAAGCACGTTCGGAGTATTATTTCGAAGCGCGTATATTTATATTGATATGTAGATACCAAATAGAATACGCGTTTGGGTGTGTGGTTGTGTGTGTGTGTGTCATGCTGTCTGTCGGTGTTTTGGTGGTGGTTGCGTCTTGCATGTGACTTTGCCTGCTTGACTTTATTACTTTTCCATTTAAAGCATATAGAATGTAGTTTTTGTTTGTGCAAAGTCTGTAATTACCTAAATAACGGTATTTAACTAGCTTAGATCAACGCATTAATCATTAGTGACATCATTAACCGAATCTATTTCTAAAACAATATAAGTTAGCAACCTCAACCTTCTTCCACGATCCAAAGTCTCAGGTGGTAGAGAGCAAACACCTTCAGTAAGTAGATTAAAATCACAGAGAGCCAACAATAGTAATTAATACTATTAATGCCACTACTTTAATATATTGAACAACATTTCTTTTTTATTTTCTATGATTATTGACAGTGGATTATGGTGTTTTCGTCAAACTACCGGTTCGTCAAACTGGATTTTACGATCAAATGTGGTATTAAAATTGATAGCAAATTGCTAATTTGATATTAAAAGTTTTAAAGTTTGGTAGTGGTTTTTTAAAACTGGGAATAATGCTCACCAAGTATAACCATGAGGTGATAAGAACGATAATTAGTTAGGAACTGGTAATTGTGGCACCAGTTTGTTGGCATTAAATAATTATTTATTTATTTATTAATAATGATTATAACATTATTTATTTGTGAGAATTTATCAAATGTATATTTAATGATTTTTGATTACTATTAAGAGAGTTTATTTATACTCATTTCATTCTAATATTGATGAAACAAAGACCTATGATAACATGTTATAGGTCTTTAGATGAAGATGCTGAATATATTATTATTGTTGTTGTTATTTGAAATGATGATGATGTGGATGCCTCAAACTTGAGCTGTTGGAAATACTATTTGACCCTTTAAACTCTAGTAACGCTTATATGCATGACTTAAAATAAGTATACCTATATAGAGTACACTATTGAGTACACTGGTCCTGTGCTATGTAGACTCAGATCTATTTTGGCTGTTTAAACCGGGCACATTTCACAAAACGGTTCCACAAAAAGGTATATTTACCTTAAAATAATATGTTGAAGCTTTTAAATACTGTCAGGTGGTAGTGTATATGTTGAACGAAGCGTGTCAACGGTATTACAGTAAACCCACTGCTTAAAGCAATGTGTAAGTAAAACAGAAAGCTCCTTTACATGCCCTTCGTATACGATCAATTTTAAGTGGTCGTAATAGAGGAGGGGAGCAAAGCTGTACCCAGTTTGACGAAAAGCTTTTCGTTTACTATGTTATATCAGTTTGAGGAGCCGGTAGTTTGACGAAACCGTCTGTTTGACTTTGCCCTGAACGGCTTACCTGCAGGTGCTCTGACTTCAGCAAAGTCATTGAGTACATATTTGACGGATTGTCACAGTTATTATGCTATGTTTTACATGTTGTCCTGTGTTCACCGTCGTCTATGTTGTGGGTAAGTCCAGCGGGGATACCTTTATTTACACTATTTGTAAAGCTAGGGTGACTTTGAGAGAAGTGTGAGGTTAGGACGTCCGTAAACCGGTTTTCATTCTCAGTGTTGTTATACCTTCTGGTCCTTCGAGATCATGAATTTCAGTACTTCTTGTTCTGAAAATTGAATACCGCTTAAGCCGGTGCTAGGGGGCGTGAGCAGTGTTGCACTTTCAATTACTGCTCATGAACAGACTCAATAAAACCGAGTCTGCAATTTTCTCTTTTTGTGTTGCAATTTTTGCTTTCGGAGGATCACCACCCTTCAGAATTTAAACCCCCAGTGGTGTTTTTGCTACTGACCGTGCCAAGGCGGTACTCTCTTTGTCACCCTTCCTTTTGTTTGCCTTGCGTGTTTGTGCTTGTGATTGTGTTCATGTGTGGAAATATTTGTCTCTGGTTCTTGTGTGTCTTTTGGTGTTGTCTGTGTTCATCTCCTGTGTGAGTGTGCGTTTGGGCGTGTGGTTGTGTGTGTATGTGTGTCATGCTGTATATCGGTGTTTTGGTGGTGGTTGCGTCTTGTATGTGGCTTTGCCTGCTTGACTTTACTACTTTTCCATTTCCGAATCACTGGAAAATTGTGAAATTGCTGCCTAAATATGCCAACCTATTTTGGAGACCTCGGTTATCTTCGTCGTGTTCGTCATTTTTTTTATTTATAGGGGAATTTCCCTGTAGCATCTATTGTAAGAACAGATCTTTCGACAGCCTTCCATGCTAAATATAAGCGTAAATATGACTTTCTGTATTATATTGCGTTTTGACTGAGCTCTGAGAAGTTTATAGAAAAAGTCTGTATAACTGAATGCCTAATATTTGGTGTTGTTAGGTTAAAATGGATCGATTGCATGGATTTCAGCTTGCTGATTATCATAAATGGAAAAGTAGTAAAGTCCAGCAGGCAAAGCCACATGCAAGACGCAATCACCACCAAAACACCGATAGACAGCATGACACACACACACACACACAATCACACACCCAAACGCACACACACACGAAAGAACACAGAAAACACCAAGAGACACAAGAACCAGGGACAAACATTCCACAACATGAACAAACCACAAGCACAAAGACGCAAGGCAAACAAAAGGAAGGGTGACAAAGAGAGTACCGCCTTGGCACGGTCAGCAGCAAAAACACCACTGGGGGTTTAAACCGGTTTACGGACGTCCTAACCTCGCACTTCTCTCAAAGTCACCCTAGCTTTACAAATATTGTAAATAAAGGTATCCCCGCTGGACTTACCCACAACATAGACGACGGTGAACACAGGACAACATGTAAAACATAGCATAATAACTGTGACAATCCGTGATAAGCATGGTGTTTTGAAATGACTACTCGGTCGTAAGAAAAACCCCAGGATTGTCATCACATTAGCTGACTGTACCTGCATTTTGTACATCTAGTTTGGCCATGTGCAGAGGCATTGTAAAAGGGTGTATGCCAGTCTAAGTATTACTGCAATACACAAAACAATACAAAATATAATTTATATGTGTGGCGAATAAACGGTTGTATATTTAACTTATTGAAAATTACAATATTTGGACCGCCGACAGATTCGGTAATGGGAAAAACCTCCAGCTGATGTACAATTAACTTACAATTCAATCAACCTCCAACTGAGGTACAATCAAGTCACATAATCATTGCACAATTCAATAAACCTCCAACTGAGGTATAATCAAGTCACACACAATCAATTCACAATTCAATATACCTCCAACTGAGGTATAATCAAGTAGCCCAATCAATTCACAATGCAATAAACCTCCAACTAAAGTACATTCATAGTCCAAATTCAAGTTTAATTTCGCAAGCAATCCATGTGCCAAAACAACAATGTATTGGTTACCAAAACCACATAAAAACATATAACGCGCGTTTCATTGCAAATTCTAGTTCATGCACAACTACTAAATTGTCTATACTTTTGACTTCTTGTTTAACGAAGGTAAAGAAACATGTAAAATTCTACTGTGATAAGACTTATGAAAATTCTGGAATAATTCTCTTCTGGTCTATTGAATGTACAAAAATGAGTCATGTAGGAAACACCACATACAGAACAAACACTCGCCCGAACAGCAACACAAGGAAACAGC
The DNA here is from genome assembly GCA_963576725.1 of Azorinus chamasolen. Classification (NCBI taxonomy): domain Eukaryota; kingdom Metazoa; phylum Mollusca; class Bivalvia; order Cardiida; family Solecurtidae; genus Azorinus; species Azorinus chamasolen. Next base: position 1,908,949 of record OY755237.1, read on the forward strand.
AAATGTACATAAGTAGAAAAAACAACAAGAGACGCACAAAGACAAAACAAACATACAATAGGAGGAAGATGGAAGTACCGCCTTGGAACGGTCAGTGACAAAAGTCACTGGGGGGGGGTTAAACCGGTTTATGGGCGCCCAACCTCACACTTATTCCATCCCCATCCTAAAAGACACACAGTGTAAATAAACGTATCCCTTCTCCGACTAATCTACAACAACCGCGACAGCAAATACAGTGGTAAAGTGCATGTATAACGAAAAAACATTTAAGTGAACATACTGTATCCACCTATCGCTAGTGTACTCAATGATTGAGCTGCAAACAGAGTAACTGTAGAAAAGTAATAAAGGGTACGACAAAAATGAAATAGTACAGATATCCGACGTTCTCCTTCCATTTCTGGATTTAAGAGATCGCCTTCATAGAGCCATTATCAGACAGATCTGCAAGGTAAACTGACTGGCTACTGACAGATCGAGCGAGTTACTGGCAAGACTTGGTATTGAGGACCTTGATGCCATCCTAAGGGAGAAGAGGTTACGCTGGTTTGGGCATGTAGAAAGATCCAACGGAGCGATCAACAATGTCTTCAACATGGAGAAACGGGGAAGACATCGGCCTGGACGGCCCAAGATGACCTGGAGAGCACATACAGATAGAGACCGTCGTGAGTGGGGACTGCAAGAGGTTGACGCATGTGACAGGGAAGCCTGGAGAAGATGTGTTAAATCTGCCATGCGTGCAGCGAGCCATATACCTGGAAGGGAGCCCACTGAAGTGGAAGATGCTCCTGCACCTGCATGAAGAAGAGAGTACTAAACCTTTCTTGTCGGCAAACATAAAAACTCTTCAGAAGTCTTAAACAAACTTAACAAAAGGTATCTTGCATCCACCGTAAGCACGTACGATTTTTCAACTCTGTACACAACTCTTCCTCATATTTTAATTAAAGATAAGCTTACTAACTTAATCCAGAAAGTATTTGCCCGAGAAAAAACATTATTCCTGGCATGTAATGCTGAAACAGTTTTCTTTACTGACGAGCAAATGAAATATTACACTAATTGGATGTGCTCAGAAGTTTGCGAATCACTAACCTTTCTTTTGGATAACATATTTGTACGTTATGGGAATGCTATATACCGTCAGGTAATTGGTATTCCAATGGGTACGAATTGTGCACCACTTGTCGCAGATTTATATTTGTACTGCTATGAGAGAGAGTTCATGTTGCGTTTGAATCCTCAAACACAGGAAGATGTTATAAAAACCTTCAATGAAACTTGTCGATATTTGGATGCTATTTTTAACTTAGATAACCCGTTCTTTGATGTTCTGGTTCCTACAATTTATCCTAAAGAACTCAAATTTAATAAAGCTAACCCGTCCGACAATTATGCAGCGTTTCTTGATCTAGACCTTAAAATTGATAATGGAATGATTTCTTCTAAAATATATGACAAAAGAGATGATTTTGATTTTAATATTGTAAATTTTCCTCATCTTGACGGGGATGCTCCCCGTGCTCAATCTTACGGGGTTTATATATCTCAACCTATTCGTTATCCTAGAGCTTATTCATCTATTGACGATTTTAACAGTCGAAATCTCATTTTAACTGAAAAACTGCTTAAGCAAGGATATAGATACCATAAACCAAGAAAAACTTTCTCTAAATTTTAATATCGAAATCTCTCACTTATTGGCAAGTACCAATGTAATCTCAAGGCACTTCTGCGACACGGTATTTCACATCCTGCATTTTATGGTGATGTGATTTACAAACTTCGTAAAATTATTGGACATACCCATTTTCTCACTTTGTTCATCAAATATGTTAAAACATTCATTAAAAAGGGATATGATCCTGTAGTACTACAACATACTGCATGTTTGGTTGTCAACCCTTTTACAGTTGGCAATCACGCTGGCCTCTTTGCATGTACGCCGACAAGGTTTAGCATTCTATGCAGGCGACCTCTTAAATCCAGAAACGGAAGGAGAACGTCGGATATCTGTACTATTTCGTTTTTGTCGTACCCTTATTACTTTTCTACAGTTACTCTGTTTGCAGCTCAATCATTGAGTACACTAGCGATAGGTGGATACAGTTTGTTCACTTAAATGTTTTCGTTATACATGCACTTTACCACTGTATTTGCCATCGCGGTTGTTGTAGATTAGTCGGAGAAGGGATACGTTTATTTACACTGTGTGTCTTATAGGGTGGGGATGGAATAAGTGTGAGGTTGGGCGTACATAAACCGGTTTACCCCCCCCCCCACACACACACACACACTGACCGTTCCAAGGCGGTACTTTCATCTTCCCCCTATTGTATGTTTGTTTTGTCTTTGCGTGTCTCTTGATGCTTTTATAGTTATGTACACTTGCGGTTTCCTTGTGTTGCTGTTCGGGCGACTGTTTGTTCTGTATGTGGTGTTGCCTGCATGACTCATTTTTGTACTTTTAAAGATTCAATTTTGCCTTCAGACACGTGTACCTTTAACATCACAACTAGTAACATGGTTTGTATTTAAAAGCACAATTTTGACACTGCTTACTGCACACGATTTGTAAATTAATCTGACCCTTGGATACAGAAGTAAGGCTAAATTGTCCTTCAAACAGACTATAATATTTTTCGCAACCGCAGATGGACTGTAGATATAAACCTCTCTGATGAAACTCTCGGAAACTGATGAAAAACCTCTCTGATGAAACCATCGGAAACTGATGTAAAACCGTTCTGATTAAACCCTCGGACAAACAGTCTTCATGATCTGAAAATATTTACATATAGTGTTTTTAACATGGAAAGGGAACGAGGATTTTGTTGTGAGTAAAAATTCATAATTTTAACCGGTAAAATCATGTGAATCATGAAACTAACAATCTCGTAAGAATCATACGCGAATCAAATCACCAACCATATTGTCCTCACAGTAAATCGCAGCTGTACATCAGTATATAGCTGCTATTACTGTGGATGCAATACACAAAACAATACAAAATGTAACTTATATTTATTTATATGTGTGGCGAATATATGGTTGCGGCTTTCACTTATTAAACATTACAATATTTGGACTCGGTAATGGCAGGCCAAAAACCTCCATCTAAGGTATAATTAACTTACAGTTCAATCAACCTCCAACTGAGGTACAACCAAGTCACACAATCAATGCACAATCAATAAACCTCCAAACTGAGGAACAAGTCACGCACACAATTATTATTATTAGTAGTATTAGTATTATTATTATTATTATTATACCACATTTATATAGCGCTCTTTTCACACAGGATATGTGCCTTCAAAAGCGCTTCACATGATCAAATTGCATGTACAGAATTGAATATATATAATGCGTATAGAATATTTAAAACAAATGAAATTTAAGATAGAGATATCAATAAAACTGAAATTTAAGATAGAGATATCAATAAAACTATCTAAAATTGAATTAATTTCAGAATTATAGATACAAACAAAATCATCCTTTTCTGTACATTTTATGTCCGCAATTAAAGGGAAACAGACGCACACCGTCACTACCGGCATATCGTGTCCGCTCACTCATGTCACCAAAACTCAAATGAAACATTATATGTTCAGTGTCAGTACATCAAACAGTTACGACTGTCGTAACCTCTGGTATGTTTTTATTCTTTACATAACTTTTCTTTTAGTTATATATGTATGTCGTTGTTTACGGAAGGGTGCTACAATTACTACATAAATTATGAATAGTCTCCCTATACTTAAAATTACAAACTTAAACTTACACTCTGTGTCTTCTGTTCAGATACCTAATAACCTGGCTAATTTCCAACCACTGCATCCGTCAGTTTGTATTAAACATTCTGAAGGGAGGTGATCCCCCGAGAGCAAAAATTGCAACACGAAAAGAGAAAATTGCAGACTCGGTTTTATTGAGTCTGTTCATGAACAGTAATTGAAAGTGCAACACTGCTCACGCCCCCTAGCACCGGCTTAAGCGAAATTCATGATCTCGAAGGATCAGAAGGTATAACAACCTCTAAAATCGTCTTCTGCTTCGTCTTTTCATGTTCCCTCTTCTGCTATTAATAACATTTTTCATAATGGACCAAAACTCGTTAAAAGCAATCTATCCTTCGTTATAGTAAAGCCCATCTAAATTCACATTATTTGAACAAAAGACATAGCGTGTATCCAATAGTTATGTCTCCCCATATTTATATGGGGAAGAAATATTGTTTTTGTGAGAGTTGTCTGTCTGTCTGTCCGTCACACTTTTTGTCCGGACGATAACTTTAATATACCTGAGGCCAGTTGATTGAAACTTCATATATGGAAAGAGCATAATAAGAAGAAGTGTCATGCACAAGGGCCATAACTCTAGCTTCACTAATAAAGGAGTTATTGCCCCTTGTAAAAAATACACTTTTTTTGTCCGGACGATAACTCCTATATGGCTCATGCCATTGTATTGAAACTTCATATATAGAAATATCATGACGAGAGGAAGTGTCATGCACAAGGTCCATAACTCCGGCTTCACTAATATTGGGCTTATTGCCCATTTTTAAAAAAATCTAATGTTTTTACCGAACGATAACTTCAATATGCCTGATGCCAGTTGATTGAAACTTCATATATGGATAGAGCATAATGAAAGAAAGTGCCATGCACAAGGTCCATAACTCTGGCTTCACTAATATAGGAATTATTGTCCCATGTAAAAAAATCACATTTTTTGTCCGGACGATAACTCCTATATGGCTCATGCCATTGGATTGAAACTTCATATATGGAAAGATCATGACAAGAGAAAGTGTCATGCACAAGGTCCATAACTCTGGTTTCACTAATATTGGAGTTATTGCCCTTTGTATAGAAGATCACAATTGTTTGTCAGGACGATAACTCCTATATGGCACATGGCATTGAAGTGAAACTTCATACATGGAAAGGTCATGATAAGAGAAAGTGTCATGCATAAGATCCTGAACTCGAGCTTCAATAAATTTAGAGTTATTGCCCCCTGTGCATTTGTTTAACTCTTTCTTGTTCGGACAATAACTCCTACATGGTTTTGCCATCGTATTGAATACATGGAAAGAGCATGATGAGAGAAAGTGTCATGAACAAGGGCCACAACTCTGGCTTCAAAACTTTTGGAATTATTGGCATTTGTTACATTTTTTTGCCGATCAATAACTCCTGTTCGACTAATGCTATTGGAATGACATTTTATTTTTGGAAAGAGTATGATAAAAGTAAGTGTCATGCACAAGGGTCATAACTCTGGTATCAGTATTTTTGGAGTGATTAGCTGTTATCATTTTCTTCTTGAAAAATGTGGTGTGGAAAGCAAATAATGAGGGGAAGTATCATTCATCAAGTCCATAACAGTTTTAGTGTTTTCCCTTTACATATTGTTTTTATTAGAGGGGAGACATCCGTTTTGTAACAAAAACCTCTAGTTACTAAGTGCACTAGTAAGAGGTGTATGTGTTGCAATTTTATTTCTACTAGATCAACAATTAAATCTCTTGTTAATGGTAGAGTGTTTAGTGTGAAGATTAATCCTGATTTAGACTGAAACTCATCTACTATTATTTATGTTCTTACATGAAATGCGCCACGCTGTGGCATTCAATATGTAGGTCAGACAGGACGTACTTTAAAACCTAGGTTTCGTGAACACAGTTACTATTGCTGGATCAAAAAAGTACGCAATTTTCTTTACCAGCATTTTCGTCATACAGGACATTCTTTCAAATATGTTTCGGTTCAACCAGTAGAACAAATTTATTATGATTCTAAAACTACTAGCAGTTTAAATCTAAAGCTCGTTTTATCACAGAGCTAGACTGGATAAAGAGGTTACAAACACCTTTTCCTTTAGACCTTAATGATAACATTTTCCAAAGCGGCAACATTTCTAAAGATCCAAACATCAATATTTTCTCTATATTTTCTATTCGAAAACGTAAAAGTGGATCACATGGTAGACGTAGAAATGGTAATATTAAGCATACATTACGTCGTAATATGTCTATTCATGATTTACATACCATTCTAAAACAAACTGGCAAACATTCTATGGTATCTATTTATCGTCTTTACCCTTTTCCTGTCTCATGTCCATAGACGAAGAGGCTGATAAAATCTTTATGCGTACAGATCCGTTAATTAATACTGCCTCACTTATACAAAGTTACACACAGCATGTTCCACGTCCTCGTATTGATAAAGAATCTGAACATAAAAGACATTTTCTGAAACTTCAATTTCTAAATAAAGGTATCGATTTTATTGATATTCAAAGTATATTTCGTGATAAGAATGTAATCGATACTATTCCCAAATATTTCATAAACTCTGAATCACCTATCATCTGTTATACATATAATAAACCTATTAGGAATGTTATTTTTAACTACAATAAAATTGTCTCTGACTTAAATATTGATGTCAATACCCCTATTACTTGAGATTGTAGCATTCTAGCGTTTGCTATAAACCAGTTTGTCATGTCATTACTGGTAATTTTGATATCATTAAGGATAAACGTCTCAGGACCCTCCTAACTAAAGGACCTAAATAAAGATGACCTTCCCTTATTGATTTTGACGCTTGTCGAACTCATATTGCGGAAGCTATTCAAGAATTCTGCATCAAATGGTGTCGACGAGAACATGCTGATGTTAAAGCACTTTCGGATTGGAAGAAATGTATTTTTGATATTACTGATACGCGTATTACTTTTTACAAATCAATTAACAGCTTTTACCACCTCGACCTAGAGTTACATTTCGCTATTTGAAGAAAAAACATTTCTAATTTGTATTCAAATTATGTTCTTGTTCCTGCTGGCAAGGCATCAAATAATGTAATCATTATTTGAAGATTGTATTATGTTGATGTTTTAAAGAAGGAGCTAACTGATTCACAAACTTATGTAAGAGTTTAAACACCTAAAAAAGATATAGTCTCGGACCATGTAACAATGTGCAATAATTTTAAGTCTGGTCCTAACATAAAAGAACATAAACTTTCTACTGTGTACTGGATTCCGAAACTACATAAAACCCTTATAAGGCGCGTTTTATTGCCACCTCTAGCTGTTGTACCACTACTAGAATATCTAAACTTTTGACGTCCTGTCTTACTACGATCAAAGAACATGTAAATCATTACTATGATAAAACATATGAAAAGTCTAGTATTAATGTTTTTGGTCTATAGAAAATTCAAATGATGTGTTAACGAAACTTGTAAATGAACAGTATAACATTTCTTCACTGAGCTCCTATGATTTCTCTACACTCTGTGCTACTCTACCTCACCATCTTATAAAGGATAAACCGATTAAATTAATACAAAATACTTTTGCCGGAGAAAACAAAATGTTCATTGCTTGTAATGTTCAACGTTCATTCTTTTCGAATTCAGAAGTTGAACATTACACAATGTGGATTTGCCTTGATGTTTGTAGATCTCTTACCTTTCTTTTAGATAATATACGAGTATTTGTGCGTTATGGGGATACCATATATCGTCAAGTTGTTGGTTTACCCATGGGTACAAATTGTGCCCCTCATATTGTTAATGCTTTTAATAACACTTCAATGTATTTAGACGATATTTTGAATTTAGATAATCCTTATTTTGAAACTATAATTTCTTCAATTTACCCAAAAGAACTGTCTTTAAACAAAGCGAATCAATCTAACATTATAGCTTCATTTTTAGATTTGAATCTTTCAATTACAAATGATAAATTCTGAAGGGTGGTGATCCCCCGAAAGCAAAAATTGCAACACAAAGAGAAAATTGTTTCGTCCAAAATATCCGATAAAAGAGAAGACGTGTTAATTATCCTTTTCTAGATGGAGATGTGCCCCATTCTACATCTTATGGGGTTTATTTTTCTCAACTTATTTGGTTTGCCCGAGCCTGTTCTTTGCTTGAAGATTTGTTACAGTCGTAATTTAGTTATAACTGATAAACTTCTTAAGCAAGGTTACAGATATCACAAACTTCGAAAAAACGTTTTCTAAATTTTATTATCGAAATTTACCACTCATTAGTAAATACAATTGCAATCTACGGACGTTACTGCAAAAAGGCATTTCTCAACCAGACTTTTATGGGGATGTTATCTACAAAATTTGGGGTCATATCCATTTTCATGATTTGTTTATAAAATGCATTAAATCATTTAAGAAGAAAGGTTATAATCCCATTCTTTTGCAACGCACTGCATGTTTGGTTATCGACTCTTTTACAGTCGGTAGCTACGCTTCCCTCTTTGCTTGCGCGATGACAGGCCGATGGTAGTACTCTATGATGGTATACTCTTAAACTCAGATACGGGATGAGCCTACCAGACTCATGTATTACTTTTTCCCTGTCGTGCCCTTAACGGCTTCCCTGCAGGTGCTCTGACTTCAGCAAAGTCATAGAGTACATATTTGACGGATTGTAACAGTTATTAAGCTATGTTTTACATGTTGTCCTGTGTTCACCGTCGTCTATGTTGTGGGTAAGTCCGGTGGGGATACCTTTATTTACACTATTTGTAAAGCTAGGGTGACTTTGAGAGAAGTGTGAGGTTATGACATCCTTATACCGGTTTAAACCCCCAGTGGTGTTTTTGCTACTGACCGTGCCAAGGCGGTACTCTCTTTGTCACCCTTCCTTGTTTGCCTTACGTCTTTGTGCTTGTGATTCTGTTCATGTGTGGAGTGTTTGTCTCTAGTTCTTGTGTGTCTGTTGGTGTCTTCTGTGTCCATCTCGTGTGTGAGTGTGCGTTTGTGCGTGTGGTTGCCTGTGTGTGTGATGCTATCTATCGGGGTTTTGGTAGTTGCGTCTTGTATGTGGCTTTGCCTGCTTGACTTTACTACTTTTTCATTAATAGAATAGGTCAATTTGTAGCTATGCATATAAACAAACACCATGCAATTACAACAATTACAAACAAACCACCAATATATACACCCCGTATGCAAAATTGGCAAAGGAGTATCGTAATATCAATTCAACCGACACTGAACGAGACAAACAATGCCGTACCAAGCCACGACCCAGGTGGTTTCAAAGAGATTGGGCTATCCCTACCATCAAGATCCACCACCCAGAGCAAAGCGACTCACACATCAAGTGCCTACGAACTGTGCCAATCCAAACAACTGATAGGATACTCCTTGACCAATAATTTGCAAGTAACAAAATGCTCGAGATGGGAGGGGTTCGAAAATGCCCCGACAGTCACAATAGAGTGGCAGGCTCGACACTCCGTGGCCAAGGCAACAATCATCATGATTGATAATTATTAGCTACGTTCCCCTAATTTCCCTAGTAATTTCCTAGTAAACTATGCCAAAGAAACGCGTTTTTCAGACATCAACTGACACTGAATGAGACACACAATGCTGTCCCGAGCCGCAATCCGAGTGGTTTCAAAAGAGATTTGGCTATCCCTAACGTCAAGCTCCACCACATAGCACAATGCGACACACACAGTACTCTCAAACAGTGCCACACTAAATAACTTAATTACAGTTAATTACTCGACTAATATCTGCCAGTCCTATAAAAAATATGTTGAAGAAATGCGTTTGAGACGTCTTTTAAAAGATGCCAGTGAGGTGGCATATTTGATGCCAGACGGCAGAGCATTCCAAAGTATTGGAGCTGCATGCATGACACGTTTATCCCCGTATTTTCGATCCAATGTTGAACCGGAAGGCAGTGAAGTTCCTTCAAGACCGGAGTGATATAATTATATCGAGAAGTCTTGGTTATGATACGTGCTGCTATGTTTTGCACCCTTTGAAGCTTTCGTAGTGTGTTTTTTTTTAAATTCCATGCAGCAATGAGTTGCAGTAGTGAAGTTTTGATGTATCCAGTGAGTTTACCAAAGTTCTGGTAGCATCGGGGGATAGGTACTGTCTTATATGACCTATTTGCCGGAGCTGTGCGTAACTAGATCTACACACGGAATTCACGTGCGGTGTCATATCCATTTGTGAATCAAGCCTTTCACCAAGATTATTCACACACAACGATGGTTTGATTTTAGAGGACCCTACTTGCACATGCAAGGTACTTCTGTTTTTTAATGTGGAACAAGATGACCTCAGTTTTTTCGGTATTGAGCTTCAGCATGTTCTGGTGCATCCAAGAGACTACACTTTTAAGACAGTCCTCGACTCGTGTTACAGCTACTTGTTGACAGGAAATCTCCTTTTGCTTACAGGACATGTATAACTGCGAGTCATCGGCATAAAAGTGGTGGTCAAGTCCATGGTTTCTGCAGATTGAGCCGACAGGTTTTGTGTACATGATATAATGTATCGATCCTAGGACTGTGGCACGCTACATTTCATGTAAACTGGGGTGGACAATTCTCCATCTATTGAGACTGTTTGGTAGCGGTCTTTCAGATAGGAGGTCATCCACTCAAGGGTTTTTCCAATGATTCTGAAGTCATTTTCAGGCGTTTTAGCAACGTTTCATGATAAATAGTATCAAACGCAGCCGATTAGTCCAGCATCACCAGAATTGTAATTTCGTTTTTATCCAGGGATTGAAGGATGTCGTTTTGAACTTTCAGAAGAGCAGTCTCTGTTGAATATGATGTTTTCGGTATGCAGACTGATGATGCTCATGCAGATTGTTTAAGGTCAGGTGGGACTCTATGCGTTTGTCGACAACTTTTCCTAACACCCTGTAGACAAATGGCAAATTTGATACAGGCCTATAGTTCTTAAGTTCATTTGAATCCAGTCCCGGTTTCTTTAGTAGGGACCTGACATATGACATCTTGAATTTATTTTTGGAACGTTGGCTGTGTCTAAAGAGGAGTTTACAATTTTTGTCAAAAGCGGTAGCAGTTCATCAAGGCATGACTTTAACAGCCATGTAGGTATTGGGTCCAGTTCACAGGACTTGCAGGGGGATGCCTTAATTATTTATTCTACTTCTTCTGGTGTAGCTGGATCAACACTATCTAAAGAGTTTGTTGAATGCCTCATTTCAGTGGTAACTGGACCACAATTAGGTACAGAGCCTGATGCAATATCTGCCCGTATTATGTCTACTTTGTCAATGAACTATTCGCAGAAGTCTTTTGAAGAAGACGTTTCAGGCAATGTGATGACATTAGTAGCACCCAGCAGATGCTTGGCTACGTTGAAAAGATTATTTGGGTTCCTTTGGTATTATTCTACTTTCTCTGAGTAGAAATGAACCTTTGACTTTGCAAGCAGTCTGTTCTCTGTGCGGTTGATTATCTACTTTGAGTCTGGATTTTTTCCAGTTCCGTTCCAACTTGCGCCTTACCTGTTTAGCATCGTGCAGTTCCTGGGTATACCATGGACAAGATGGTCTGAGAGTTATGGTTTTAGTACACAATGATGCATGTTTATTGGCATGTGCCGCCAGTTTTCGTGCATATGTGTTGACCAGCTCATCAACATCTGTCATTTGCATACTTGCTTTGATGGATCCCGATTTGAGGATATATCTTTTGAAATGAATCGACGTTAATTGCCATAAGTTTCCGAAAAGAAACGGTTTTTCTCACTGTATGAGGTTTTGCAGCCTTTACTTCGACGGTTACAGCGAAATGATCACGCGGAATCTTACCACTACTGTCAGAAAGTCCTGGGTCGGGGACCTCAATATTTGACACACAGTCATCACTCTCTCTCGTAATAATGACATCAAGCGTATGTCCGCCAATGTGAGTGTCTTCATTCACATGCTGTTGCAATCCAATGTACTAACAAAGTTAGCCGTGTTTCTGTCATCTAGAATGTCAAGATGAATGTTTAAGTCTCCCACAATGAAGACTGTCTGTCTGTGATCGTATATTTAGATAAAACAAGATGTGTTTGTGAAACACTATGCCCCCTCGATATATTTGACTCTAAAGGATGGCCTTGATCTTGACATGTCATCCCTCAAACTGTGCAGCTTCATGGGGTGCACATGCATACCACATATCAAGTCTGTATCTCTACTGGTTCAAAAGTTATGGCCAATGTTAAAGTCGGTGACCTTTGACCCTGAAAGCTGACCTTGACCTTGAAATGTCACCCCAAACTGTGCAGCTTCATGGGATACACATGCATACCAAATGTCAAGTCTGCATCTACAGGTTCAAAAGTTATGGCCAATGTTAAAGTCGGTGACCTTTGACCCTGAAGGATGACCTTGACATTTCATCCCTCATACTGTGCAGCTTCATGAGATACACAAGCATGCCACATATCAAGTCTCTATCTCTACTGGTTCAAAAGTTTTAGGATGGAGTTGACCTTGACATGTCACCACTCAAAATGTGCGGCTTTATGAGATACATATGCATGCCAAATATCAAGTCTCTATCTGTACTTGCTCAAATGTTATGACCAATGTTAAAGTCGGTGATTTGACCCATGTGTTTGACCTCTGACCTTTAAAGATGACCTTGACCTTGACATGTCACCTCTCAAAATGTGCGGCTTTATGAGATACATATGCATGCCAAATATCAAGTCACTAGCTTATGGCCAATGTTAGAGTTACAGACAAAGAAACAGACAATTTGACCTTTGACCCTGAAGAATGACCTTGACTTTGACACTTTATCCCTCAAAATGTGCAGCTTCATGAGATACACACGCATGCCAAATATCAAGTCTCTATCTCTACTGGTCCAAAGGTTATGGCCAACGTTAAAGTCGGTGATTTGACCCATATATTTGACCTCTGACCTTTAAGGATGATCTTGACCTTGACATTTGACCCTCAAAATGTGCGGCTTTATGAGATACATATGCATACCAAATATCAAGTCTCTATCTGTACTGGCTCAAAAGTTATGACCAATGTTAAAGTCGCGTTAAAGTTACAGACAAAAAAGACAATTTGACCTTTGGCCCTGAAGGATGACCTTGACCTTGACATGTCACCCCTCAAAATGTGTGGCTTCATGAGATACACAAGCATGCCAAATATCAAGTCTCTATCTCTACTGGTCCAAAAGTTATGTCCAATGTTAAAGTCGGTGATTTGAATTCTGAAAGGGGGTGATACCCGAGAGCAAAAATTAAAACACAAAAAGAGAAAATTGCAGACTCGGTTTTATTGAGTCTGTTCATGAACAGTAATTGAAAGTGCAACACTGCTCACGCCCCCTAGCACCGGCTTAAGCGGTATTCAATTTTCAGAACAAGAAGTACTGAAATTCATGATCTCGAAGGATCAGAAGGTATAACAACACTGAGAATGAAGTACGGGGCGACGTTTTACGGCCGCCACACAAGCACTTAACACCTGCTGTTGACCCATATATTTGACCTCTGACCTTGAAGGATGACCTTGACCATGACATTTCACCCCTCAAAATGTGCGGCTTTATGAGATACATATGCATACCAAATATCTGTACTGGCTCAAAAGTTATGACCAATGTTAAAGTTGCTGACAAACAAACAGACAAACAGACAAACGGACAAACAGACAGACAGGGCAAAAACAATATGCCCCCCCAGATCTGATCTTGGGGGCATAAAAAGTGGCAATTCATTCTCAAGAAAATCTAGTTTAAAGACCATTTCCCCGAGATAGTGGTGGTCTGTAAACAACTGATAGGCGCATATTCACAATTCAATAAACCTCCAACTCAGGTACAATCAAGACACAATCAATTCACAATTCAATCAACCTTCAACTGAGGTACAATTAAGTAACACAATCAATTCACAATGCAATAAACCTCCAACGGAGGTACATTCACAATCCAAATTCAAGTTTAATATCGCAGGCAAACCATGTGCCAAAATAACTTAAAGATTCAATTTTGCATTCAGAAAAGTATACCTTTAACATCACAACTAGTAACATGGTTTGTATTAAACAATCACAATTTTACTCTGCTCACTGCACACAATTTGTAAATTAACCTGACCCTGGGATACAGAAGTTAGGTTAAATTGTCCTTCAAACAGACTATAATGTTTTTCGCAACTGCCACATGGAATAGATGAATAGATTAACTCGCGATTGTGCAGCCGATATCTGATTTAGAAAAAACACAATTGCCTATTTTAGTCAAATGCACAACATACGGCTGAAAAAGTGGTTGGTTGACTACCTGAAGATTGGTATGCTGTTAATAACAACCATTTTTCAGCAGTGAAAAGGTTTGCAAAATTACAAGAAGCTTTATTGAGAGTCGGTTATGTAAAACATAACATTATCTTTACTGCTAAGAATTGATAACACGTCTGGGGTTTGTCGTCAAAATGAATGTATAACCAGCCAGGAACCTTTGGCGGAACAGAGAAGTTGCCATTAGATTTACAAAACAAGCCCATATATTCACTTGCGGGATTACAACAACCTTTCATTTGACTGTCTGATCAGGTTTGGAGAAACGATTATTCCCCAGCTATAACATGTACCTCTGAATTACAAGGAACTGCACGCTTGAGTTTCTGTCCTGACATAGTTAACTCGCCCACTCTAAATAGTCCAAAACATGCCAGTGCATATGCAGGAGAAACAACCTTGTTTCATAATTGTTGGTACAGACTGCTTGAAATTTGGTTGTAACTCGGACAGGAATACCAGGTCTGATAGGCAGACCAGTGTCAATACCACTTACATGTGATCTACGGTTGTGTTCTAACACTTTGGTGACTAAATGTTTAATTACATCTCGAACCTATTTTATTGTACAAAAGAGCTCACACGTGCTATATTGGTACACATGTTTTTTACTGAGAGGCCTTAAAACGATACCTAGGCTGCAAAGTCGCCAAACTGAACCATTTCACGTACTTGAAGATGTCAAACGTCTTCCTAATCGTAAACCCTGTGAAAAAACGCAAACTTTGAAAGGCCTGATTTATATATACAATTGCATATTTGGAGCTAAATATATAATCAGGAGTATGTTAGCTTCATCTTGCACAGAAGCGTGTGAAACCATTCCTGCACATATGCTAAATTTGCCTCTGGCGACACATGTTGAAATCGTGACCACTGCTTGCGAGAAATAGAATCAGCTATATCATTTAAATATCGAAAGCGTATGTTAAATTTTATTGTCAGCAACATAAATTGTCTCGCCAGATATATCAGACTGGTAGCCCTACTTGATTGTTCATTCAACACTGTATAATGGGCATACTGTCCTTTGCGTATTGAGTAATGGCTCACTGATGGTCAGTCTCTTTTGATGTACTTCGACCAATCATATCACGAGGGACTGACCTTTAGTCCAACCCCTGGAGAATATGGGAAGGGTATGAGAGAGAGAGGGGGAGAGGGCAGAAGTTAATAACCTTTAGACCAAACAACAGCTAAATTCTTTGATTGATAAAGAAACTTGATTCATCGATTAAAACTGAAAATTGAAATATTTTGTGATTGAGCTAATCCCCAAACCACAGACACACTACATGGTGGAGAATCCAAACGATATTTCGGACTATACTACAGATCAAAATGTCTGATTGAAACTTGAGACTTACTATAAACACATTCAATGGATATATCAGTGAAGACGCGCAACAATTTTTTGGACGATTTTAATGCATACTCTATGTTTCACAACATTAAACACAACAATCCAAGGAAGGTGGCAACATTTCAGCTGTACCTCAGCGGGCCAGCAAAAATATGGTTTTTATCTCTGACAGCTTACGAAAGATCATCTTGGGATGATGTACGTACTGCATTTGAGACACAGTACACGGCAAACAACACGTCCAAAATATTATAAAACGCCGAACAATTCCAGCCAGTGCGTTTTGCAATCCATGAAAAGCTTGAGACACTTTTTAGTAAAATATGTGACAGTGGACGGAAGTTGGAAAAATCGGACATGGAGATCATGATGAAATTAATTGAATGTTTACCAAGAGAACTGGTATTCTATGTGCGAGCCGGCAATCCCTCAACTTCCGCTGAAGCTTTCAATGTCGCGAAAATTGGTGAGGCCTATGGCTATAGGTCTCACTGTACACCACATGACGTATTTTCATCCCCTTGATCCTTACCAGTGGGATCAGTTCTGGACCAGAAAGTCGATGAAATATCACGACAAGTTCAAGCCCTGAAAACTACTGGTTCCGACGAAGGTTCCGCATGCTTCCGCTGTGGTGGCCCGGACTACATACGACGTGATTGTAACTGGACTTGGGGAGCACACAATATGGACACAGTGTGTCAGCTGTGTGGACAACAAGGACATTCCGCCATTGACTGTGGCACGTTACATGCCAGAAAGTGTCAGTTGTGCAACCGCACAGGACACTCCGCTTTGGATTGTTACCAACGTTCGGGAAACGGGAGGACCCCAAGTGGCAGAGGGCGCGGCCACATGGGGGACGCTCAGTGAACAGATGCAAACGTAGCCCACCACCAACACGCGAGCAAAATACTGTGACAATCGGTACGGTGCAGGACGAAACGTGACAAACAACGTAACAATGCCAAATACATTCATGTATTTACCCATTCAGATAGGTGCTAGTATAAATATTCAAGCTTTGCTTGACAATGGCAGTGCAATCAATTTGATATCATATGACTTATATGACAAAATCACATGTAAGTAACTCTTATGTAATACTGAGCAGGACATTATTTTAGCAGACGACCAGAAAGTTAAGGTATTTGACAGTAAAGGACCCAAAAGCATGACTGCTAATAGGACAGGTACCATTTCAAAGCATGTCATCTCTAGCAAAATCTTGACATCTACCCATTAGCAGACAATTGGTAATAACACCACTTTCCGTTGAAATAGCAATCACAGCCAATATTAGCTGTACCAGCACTGTCAGGGAACAATTGCAAAGTTTCATTGCTAGACCAAACTTGTTCTGGCATATGCATAACCACATTAAAGTCTGTCAAAATTAGTGCAAGTGCCAATATCTTCTTTGATTGTCTGAGAAAGACGGATCTTGTGGTAAAGTTGTTTCAACCCTTTAAGAAGATCATAAAACCTACGAAGGAAGGCACGGCTTGAACGGACTACCCTACAAATAAAATTTAGCTTTCCAGCCAAGCTCTCCAACTCCCTAAGTGAAGTAAGCTGTTATAGAAGCGGATCAAGTTTAACTTGAGGTATTCTTACATCAGCCAATCTGAGTCAAGCTCAAGACCAAGAAACACAATGACTGCTGTTGTAGGCCCCACTGATTTATTGGGCTGCAATGGGAAGCTTCAGCTCCTCAAAGGTAACATAAAAGCATGAAGCTATCTCCTGACAATGCAGCTCCAGCAAAGAAGAAATCATCTCTACATAATGATCAAGTGTCTGTTTTGGGGTTTTATGGGAAATTAACCAATGAAGAAAAAAGGAAAACATATCAATAAGCCGACAAGAAAACTCATTGGCAAGCATTGGTCTATGTAACATTACCCATCCATTTACCTAGCAAATGAAAATCACCTTGGTGTATATAGACGAAAAACAGATTGCACATACAGTACAGGCAAATGATTCATCTTAAATGTAAAAACATGCATTATTTGAATATAGTAGTACCAGACCATCTGTTGTGTAGGTACAGATAAGATACGTAAGTCAAAACATTTTCAAAAATATCTCCTTTACAGAGAAAGCTTCCATAAAAACATTCTGTATTAAGTTCATCGCGCATTAAGCTACCATCTACACAGACTTGGGCTTCTTTTGAGTGGGCATTGTAGATGTGATTTTACTAATAAGCTAAGCTTGTAATAATTAACAAAATGTCCTTAATCATTTCATGATGATTGGACAGGGAAAGCTTAACCCTTTCCCTTATGTAAACGCCTTTTATCGCATTTGCAAACAGAGTAGACCCATATCAAATGGAACACAAGCAAGGTTTTACGCAAGCGTAAAATGACTGCGTAAAGCATGTTTAAGCAAGATAGGAGATAAAACAGAGAGTATTATTATTATTCAGTAATTTTGATTATGCAAGGACATAAAAAGTTCTGACCAAAGACAATCAACTGACTTCTGAAACATAGGCAATTGTTCCTCTAAACAGGTATGAGTTTTGTTCCAGCTCCCTTTTGATTTGGTTCTTAGCATTTAAACAGCCTTTGCAAACAGTCTAAACCTAGATGAGACGCCGAGAAACTTGGCACCTCATCAGGGTTAAAACTGTTTTTCACTCGGACATTTATTTTTGAATAGATATGGAAGGAAGAAAAATGAAGCAGACGACAATATTTGCAGACATTAACCCCTTCATTGCCATGAACAGGTCTGTAATATCATATGTAAAACAGTTTGGATCCAGATCAGACGCCGAGTAACTCGGCCTCTCGTCAGGATCCAAACTGTTTGACACACTGTTATCTTTTTTATAAAGGCATTGAAGAAACGTCCATTCTAAAACTTGAAGCAGACGAAAATATGTCTAGCAGATGGCAATTCTCAGGCAATAAAAGAGTCAATTGCTAAGAGTGCAGAAGGTAGTTGGAACACACGTATATGTGCGACCGCTGGGGAAAATATATTACAATGCAGTAAATAAATTAAATAACATTTAAATAAAAACTAATCCCGCAGTTTTAATCATGGGATCTTTCAATTCCTGTATAAGGATGGCTGCAGCTATCGCTGCACCCAATGAACCTTTGTAGTTGAAATCATAGCAGAAACCACAATCAAAGGTATCGATATTTGCAACGGGTAATGCATAAACAACAACCATAACTCGCTATCAATCACTGCCCAGGATATTGATTGGTCAAGAGCCATGCGAAGGTGGAATTATTCGTCACAGTTACATCGTCCAAAGCTACCATGTTGCAATGACGTTAATAATACGTCATACGCCATAACATCACCGGACTGATAATTCAGTCATACGTCATGTAACATAACCCGACTGATCTCAGTCCTTGATGAAGTATCTGGCAAAGTGTCTCTGGCAACTGGCATCTCCACATGAGGGCTCAGTGGAGGCAGGTAGGATGGAAGCTGCATGTCTGGTCCTTTTCCCCTTTGATCCATGCTGTTCACTGGCAGTGGTCGCCTTTTTCTTTCTGTTGCCATACCAAATAACCGATGCATACTCTAGGACAAATAACTATATATTAGAATGCAGAAAGAAATATTACCAAATGATACCGCAGATCTATTTCCATTCTAATTCTTAAAGTTAATTTTGTTACTCTGTCAACCCTACTCATGCTGAATCTTTGCTCTAACCTTATCCCCTCATGAACACTAATAGATACTATCTTCAAGACTGTAACGCTTTCCCGACGTGTTCAGCCATGTGATCTTGGCAAACTGTGCTGACCCCAACCAGACAGCTTCTCTAAAACTACCTAGTATTAGGTCTACACTGTTAACAATAAATAGCAACATATGGGACCAACATAAGAAGGGTTACCTCTACTTGATCTAGTAGATAATTATTTATATTTTAGTAGATACTGTATTAACGTAATTTAACCTCATGCGATTTTGTATTTTTTTATATAATTATGTAAAATAATGAATATTATTCCTCATGCATAATGTGTAAGTCGGCTTTAAAAGTCATTCAGAGCTTGTGTTTCATTATTCACTTTGTGCTAATCATTTGTAAGCACGATTTTATAAATAAATATTACTTGATAGCTGTGTATAAATACACAATCTACGGTACTTAGCAAACTGACACAGGCTAGTAGTCACGAGACAAACACATGTTTACGTGTATGTGACGTCATCGCCTATATGACGTCACATTTCGTTCTCTGCTTGTTCAGTATTGATTTTATTTATTATTATTATTGTCATTATATTTAACTGCAAAAGTTTGTGATGTTGACAAACTCTACAAATAATCAAGAAGTGGAAAGGTTAGCTATGTTTATTGAAAATTTTTCAATAAACATAGCTAACCTTTCCACTTCTTGATTATTTGTAGAGTTTGTCAACATCACAAACTTTCAAAAGGCGTTTGCTATCAAATCAGCTGCATATGCAATCGTTATTTAACACTACTGGTATGGAAATACTGCACCAATTGAAATCCAAAGAATCATAAGCACACATATTTCTATTTTATATATGATTGAGATTTTCTAAATTTCAAATGTCGTTTGATATGCGACATCAGAGACTCGGATTTCAGTTGGAAACCAAAGGTTTTGGACGCCAGATAAGATATTTTATTGGTTCAGGTATATGCAAATAACATTCCACATTATCTGTTGATATGTATGAATATGTATATTCAGAGCTACTGAGAAAGTGTGTTAAATGCATGTGAAGTAGTAAGAGAGGTTCTTTGCTGAATGTACTATTTCAAACATGCACTTAGCTCAAATAATATGTCTGCAATTTAATACGAATATTCGTATACATAAGTTATGATTAAAAATGCCAATATTGCACATTACGTTTCGACTGACTCTTCAAGCAACTGTTCTTCCATTATATGATTAATATGGTCATAATTACGCATTTGATACATGAACAACTGTATATATATTGCATGATATACTTGCATTTATCACATAATCTGCCCTGGGGGAGTGCCGTAACGGAGTGCCGTAAATCGCGCAAATGTACTAGTGCATTAGTGCGTTTTTTATGTAAATTAGCAATCGTTAGCCTACGGTTTGTAAGGAATGGCTGAAACAGCCGTCAGCTATAGCCGGTTTCATTTTCTATTGCACTTTTAAGGCTTTTGTGATAAAAAGAATCGTACATTAGTGTTCATTACATGTTGTTTTCGTGGAGCTCGTTTGCTGTTATGAATGTGACACTCGCTAAAGCTCGTGTCATATTATTATAGTTGGCTGGTTTCGTTGAAGCAGTTTGTAATGAGCACTCATTTAAGATCCTCTATACAGTTAAACTCCAGATGTGTTGCAAATAGCTGTGCTACATTAAGCTTATCTTATCAGAGTTTATTAATATATGAATGAGATTTTACAATAAAAATGATACTATTCTTTTCTAAGATTTAATAATGACTGATCCGCCAATAATCAACGCAAATAATTTATAAAAACGTGCTAATTATCTATCAAACTACAATTTAAACTATTTCGGTAGTTGATTCATTTCTTAAATTCCCAGTATTGAAAAACTTTGGACAAACTCATTATTTAGTTGTTTTAAGTATAATTATTTCATTGTTTGATAGGGTGTCTGAAATCATACTTATGTCTGTAGTAATTTCACGAGCAATATGCTGAACTAAACCTTTGAATGATTGCCTGATTTTATTAAAATAATGCCAATCAGTGTATATTTCCATGTAAAAATATTTCATTTGTCTGCGTTTATATATGACAACATATAAGTATCATGATCACTGATATTCTAAGCATTTTTGTTTCACATTAGATTTTGACAAAACCGGCATGGCTGTTCTTTATAATGGCGCCCTTTGATGTTTACATCAATGCTTTTCTTGTAGTGTAACTCTAGTCACAATATGATGGCAAGCACATTATAAAAATGCACTTATCTTATCTCAAACTTTTAGAAGCCCTATTAATGTACCCTAGGTTTTAGCAACCTTCTCCAGAAAAAATACATCACTGATGCTTTTATGTATTGTTATGTAAGTTGTAGTTTTGTCAGTTATAGTTTTGTCAGTTATAGCTTTGAATATATGTTTAATGTGTATACTATGTATACACTTCCTCATGGGCCGATGGCCTTATGGATTTGAATAAAGTTATATTATTATGTATTGACACAAAGACAGTGCTGAAAGCTTTAAAGTCACATGCAAGCTGGAAATATGAACAATATTATGTCGAAGCGATCATTCACATACAATACAACTAGATTAATGAAATTTATTGCAGGGTATTTCTTTTGACCGGTTTCACTGTCGATTGAAACACGCGGTCGCAGACAACAAATTGATGTTCTGTCAAACTTTAACTCGGGGGATCACCCCCTTTCAGAATTTATAATCTTCACAACAAGCAGGTGTTAAGTGTTTGTGTGGCGGCCGTAAAACGTCGCCCGTACTTCATTCTCAGTGTTGTTATACCTTCTGATCCTACGAGATCATGAATTTCAGTACTTCTTGTTCTGAAAATTGAATACCGCTTAAGCCGGTGCTAGGGGGCGTCAGCAGTGTTGCACTTTCAATTACTGTTCATGAACAGACTCAATAAAACCGAGTCTGCAATTTTCTCTTTTTGTGTTGCAATTTTTGCTCTCGGGGGATCACCCCTTTCAGAATTTATAATCTTCACAACAGCAGGTGTTAAGTGCTTGTGTGGCGGCCGTAAAACGTCGCCCCGTACTTCATTCTCAGTGTTGTTATACCTTCTGATCCTTCGAGTTCATGAATTTCAGTACTTCTTGTTCTGAAAATTGAATACCGCTTAAGCCGGTGCTAGGGGGCGTGAGCAGTGTTGCACTTTCAATTACTGTTCATGCACAGACTCAATAAAACCGTGTCTGCAATTTTCTCTTTTTGTGTTGCAATTTTTGCTCTCGGGGGATCACCCCCTTTCAGAATTTTTAAGAATAAATAATAGCTTAGAAAGAACTGAGACAAATAAACCACGCCTCAACATGAGGGTCAATATTATACTAATATCAGAACGATACCCCACAAATTGAACAATGACACCTTCTAGTGTAGTTGAAATCGTCGGCTACCAAACGTCAATCTCCTTGAGCAAAATAGCACTTGGTGCACAGAAAAAAAGGGCGTTTTTGTTGTGATTTAAATTTCTTAATTTTAACCGGTAAGAATTATTTGAATCATGAAACTAACAATCTCGTACAAATCACACGCGAATCAAATCACCAAACATATTGCCCTCACAGTAAATCGCAGCTATATAACATTATATAGCTGTTATTTTAACTACAACACAGTTTACTACAACTTACTAGTGGGTCATATGCAAATTACAATGTAACATATTTTTTGATTGGTGATAAACTAGAACAAGAATGAAAATAGACAACTAGCCAACGTTTAACCCTTTCCCTCATACTGTCGACTTTTGACGACTCTGTAAAAGTCACTTTCTGAAACCATTGTGACAAATAGAGCATTTGCTCCTATAGGAGCAAATGCTCTATTTATCACAATGGTTTCAAACTATGAAATTCTAAAATTTTCCTTTTCTCTAATTAATGCTCATTTTCGGTAGATTAATTCAAAGATGTTGTATCTAAAAATAGCCTATGAGGTAATGGGTTAAGTTAGGAACAAACCAACAACACAAAAGACAGAGAGAGCAAAAACAATATGTCCCGATGAAGGAAAAGTCATAGAATAGCTAGGTGACAATATAGAAAACGGGGTTTACACTGCTGTTGTGGTATATTTAGTAGTATTTCGTGAATTGTACCTACTGTGATACCTTAAACCGCTCAAATGCACAGTATGGATTTTTTCTCATAAATTACTAATATACATAGCATGATATTGTACAAGTACATCGTTATATGATTTATGATCACTCTTCTTTATAAAAACAGGTGCACCAGGTTCCACAACAATTCCAGAACATGCACAAGACAAAGACCACGATGGTAAGCAAACTACAGGTATGAAATTATAGTGATGTCATTTCTTCATTGAAAACGAATGTCTTTTAATTTGTCACCTAAACCAATTCATTAAACCATTGGTTTATTGGATTTGTTGTTCTTTATATACAATATTCCTAAAACTACGGTTATACTCTCCAATGATTTCGGCTGGAATTTGTAACCATACAGCAATTTACGAAATACGCATTATAATACATTGTATATTAACTTACGCCGAACTACGGTATGATTCTTTACAAAGAGAAACATGTTCACTTTTCATACCAAATAATAAAAAAAATGTATTAAAAGCATACGACCAAACTGGATAGAATAAAAAATATAGAGATGTAGGAGATCCTTCGAAAGCAAAAGCAGCAATGCGAATGTAGAACATTACAGACTTTTCCATGAACACTTATTTAAGTGCAACACTACACACACCCACTAGCACCGTCTTAAGCAACATTCAATTTTAAGAACTAGTAACATCAAAACCAGTGATCCAGAACACAAATTGTTGTGGTAAAACATTCAAATTAATATAATAAATAGTACCTAAATAGATCATTTAAACAATGACCATGACATTCCGCAATTAGCGTACCGTTCCAGAAACCTCTTTAAAACAGTCACCCAAAAGAAGACATGTGACAATTGGTAGCTTAATGCAGGTCGAAAGACAGTAATACAGAAAGCACCAGCTTTCTGTTTTGCATTTTGTCTTCAGCAAGCAGCCATCTGCTTAAAATGAATATAGTGTTTATACATTTAGTGATATACTGTATTCGGTTGCAGGGATCGTTGGTGGGGCTGCAATCGGTGGCGGTATTCTAATTATAATGGTTGTTGTTTTTGCAGTAGTCGTAGTTAGACGAAGGTAAACCACTTAAGTCATGTAAATTTGTACTGTATTCATGTAGTTTAATTGCCAACTTGTAGTAATTAGTTGAGCATTCATACATATGGCTTATTACAATATTGTTCAACAGATGTCCATCGAAGCCATCATCAAATGTTTCTATCAAACGTGTCATGAGACAATAATCTGTGTTGTAAGGCATTAACATTAGTTTCATTATTTATTAATGTGAGATCAGTATCAGTAAAACTTCGTTTGTAGAGAAAATTTATTGGTGATAACTCCTCTTGTAACCATTATCAATTATAGATCTGACAAGATAATCACATAGGTGCATACCGTATTATGATTGGTATAATATATCTCACGCCTGTGAAAATATTTGTAAAGTTAGGGTGACTTTGAGAGAAGTGTGAGGTTAGGACGTCCGTAAACCGGTTTAAACCCCCAGTGGTGATTTTGCTACTTACCGTGCCAAGGCGGTACTCTCTTTGTCACCCTTCCTTTTGTTTGCCTTGCGTCTTTGTGCTTGTGATTTTGTTCATGTGTGGAACGTTTGTCTCTGGTTCTTGTGTGTCTTTTGGTGTTTTCTGTGTTCATTTCATGTGTGTGTGTGTGTGTGTGCGTTTGGGTGTGTGCTTGTGTGTGTGTGTGTGTGTCATGCTGTCTATCGGTGTTTTGGTGGTGGTTGCGTCTTGTATGTGGCTTTGCCTGCTTGACTTTACTACTTTTCCATTGATGCAATATGTACCATAATATCACGAACATACGGTTGAGGACGATTTCATTTATCATTATTATTAATTAGATCCCCAATCTGATGCTTACATATACCATAAACTATCTAGACTTTAGAACTGTGAACACTTATTTTAACTCTGACAAATTATTATATATAAAGTAGTAAACATTTATTTCATTTCAGGAGAGCGAGCAATGAGAAAAAAAGAGCTGATAAAGTAGGGGGAAATACTGCTAAATATGTGAACACAGGATTTCATGTCACTCATTTCGCGGCATCTGATAAAGCTCTTAAAAATATACATAGTACCAAAAACCACGACGTTGATGTTGAGGCGGTCGATAATCGATATGAGTGTCTCGATCTTCCCACTGACTATGAAATTATGGAAAGCTCTCGTGTGATTATGGAAACAAACAATGCCGAGCCGCATTGTTATGACAACCAGCATATGGCAACATCAAGAAATGTTTACGAACTGCTTTATGAGAACAAACCTGGTGATGCAAACTATGAATCTTTGAAAACGATTTAATATTGAAATAGGAATGCCACTTTAATAACAGCACGTATAATAATTCAAACTGATACTTCAAGTCCCCCAGTAGCCATTTTTTTTATTGCTTTTGGCTGCTGACCGTTCCAAGGCGGCACTCCTGCTTTCACCCTACGGTCAATTTTGTTTTTTAATATGCTTAATGTTTAATGTGTTTCGTCTTGATATGCGTCCTGTTATGTTTTGTCTTGTGGCTTTATCGTTTCTCGTTAGATGGTGTTTGATGCGGTGTCATTCCGTGTGTGGCTCTCCCTGTTTGACTATTTTTCCATATTTACTAACTTTCTTAGGTATGAAACATATTTAGCATGATATAAGGATTGTTGTTATGATACGTCTTAATTATTACTGGAACAGTCATATAGTTTTGAAAATGGTCGGTCTATATTATTGAAGAGAATAATTTAGATACTTTTTTGGCGGGTGGCTGCTTAATGCATCGTGAAAGAATGCAGAAATACCATAGAGGCGCTTACTGCATGACTTCTAGCCTGCATTCAGCTACCACTTGTCTCTTAGACCGATAATTATACTAAATTGAACGTCTGGTTAAGAGGGGTTTTACTGTTATTGTAAGTTAACCCTTTACCTGATGAATATGCATAAAATACATCATCCATTATGAATATTGATTACATCTTAAAATGTAACATTCATTGTTATATCAAAATGTACAGAATCAGTTATGCAACCAAGAAGTTATCAGAGCACAGCCTTGTTCTACACGCAAAGGCGTAAAACGGGATTATCAAATAAAGGTTAAATGTTCACTTTGCTTCGAAATGTGCTACATGTATACATATTATTCCTCGAAATCGAAGCCTTCCTGCTGTTGTTTTAAAACATAGATGGTTGCTTAATGCAGAGTCAAATATGATGCAGAAAGCTGGGGTATGAACTTTCTGCATTATTTCTGACCTTCATTAAACTACCTCCTGCATTACAGACCCATAATAAAATCAGGTTCCACTGTATATATTCGTACCGTTTAAATATATTCGTATAATATTTGTCTGCCTATTAAGACTTTTACCACAACAGAGCATTTTGACTTTTATAAAGTCGTGTGAATTTGTTACACTTTTAAAGTTTAAAATTACATAATTTTTGGATATAGTCAAGACCATACACAAAGGTCAAACCAGTGATAGATTAATGGCTGCTTCAGGTTCACCAATCTGTCGCAGATATGTTATATATATACATGTATAGAAGCCCTGGAGGGTACTTTTGCATTGTGACATGACTTCTGAGTTTATAACTTGTGATTTATGACTTCAGACTTTTTTTTTGGGGGGGGGGGGAGCAACGCCTACGACCGGTGATCACAATAGCTCGACTTTGCTTCGAAACAGACGAGCTAAAATGCATTTAGTTAAATTAGTAGGCCGACTGGACCCGATGCTATGGCCACTAACCACAGATGCATGAAGTTTGGACATTCATGTACAGTAAAAACCCAGTAGTTTGAATACTAAAAGTATTATTATCGTTTTTAATCCTGTTTCTCATGCAAACGTTTTTTCATGCATTTGCAAACAGAGTAGATCCACATCGGACGGCTCCAATAGAAGCTGTCTGATCAGGGTCTGCTATATTTGTTTTTGACATGATAACAAGGAACAATGTATACTTACCAAATCTGGCTATGTTGAGCTGTTGTCCACCATTACATTTATTTTGCGCCAAAATTAAAAATCACAAAAAAAGTCACAAGTCGCAAGTCAGAAGTCAATACTGCCCTCCAGGGCTTCCATATACATAACTTCATTTACACTGGTTTTATTGGTATTTGTAAACAATGGAGACGTCGCTTTGTTACCTGATATCTGACTAGTATCTACACTATTTATCACTCAGTAATTCTCTTTTCATGAATGTTTTTGTATGGAATAATGTATGTTTAAATATTTAATAGCTAAATTGGTATTAACTATTTGGGTATTGTACTTGTGCATTTGTTCATGTTTAAAATGTTAATCTCGTGTAATTGTGTGCGCGCATGCGTGTGTGTGGGTGCGTGCTTGCGTGTAGTATTGTGTTTGTGTGTTCCTTGTTTCCTATCGGTGTTTTGGTGGTGGTGGTTGCGTCTTTTCCTGCTTTACTACATTTTCATATAAAAAGGAGACTGCAGAATCAGATCTATAGAATTCAGTGAAATTTTAAGTAAACAAAACGGAGCTAATGTGTTTGCAAAGGTGCAAACAGGGCATCTATAGAGTAAATAGTTAACGGGAACATACGCGTTGCAACTACTCTTGACAACACTGCATCATTATCAAATTTGCATTCTAGCGCTACGCTACAGCTGATTCAAAAGGATAAGAGAAATAAAAACTTGAAAAAAGAATGGTAAATTACATACTCTATTAGGAGACAAATTACATTGGATAACACAAATGGTTTTGTGTAACGAAACTTTTTAATTTGATTTTAACGGTACGTCGTTCACGGCTTTTACCAGCACTATAGAGACTGACTCGCAGTAAACTGTAGAAATCGGCACAATTTGGATTTGAAAACGAATTAACTGACATTCGTAAACTGTGTACACCAATATCAAAAGTCTCCTCGAAGAACACTGATGAGCGCATTCACTTTTATCATTCCAAATCTAGAAAACATAATCCACCAGGCAGTTCCTTACCTGATAGAAATGTACATTAATCCTTTTAAAAACAGAGTAGATCCACTTCAGACAAATCTTGTGGCAATCATCTGATTAAAGTATGCTCTGTTTGCGTATTTAGTAACATAGATCCGAATCTGCAGTTTTCACATAGTCCAAACTACCTTTGTACATACATAATGATATTAAATGTTCATTATGTCATTATTTCTAACATGAATACTTATCAACTCTAGGGTGTTTTGTTCCACGTTGAACTTTGAAAGGGTTAAACAGAAGCGTTTGCACCATCTTTGAATAATGAAATTCACCCAGCACCAGCTTAAGCGGTATTCGATTTCCATAACAAAAACATTAAAACCGATGATCCCAGGGACCAGTAAATACAGCAACACTGAGAACAAAGTACCGGGATACTTTTTACGGCCACGACACGAGCACTTAACACCTTCTGTTGAGAATAACATAATTTCTGGAAGTAGGGGATGGGCTTTCCATGTTTTATGGACGTTCTCATTCTTCAATACAAAAAGCAATGACGATTAAAGACAAATGACGCGTTCATGACTCATAATTCAGTGAGCATACATGGTAATTGAAAACAAGTATTGGGTGATCTCATAATAACTATAAAAGTATTGGATGTGAGAAATTGTGGTTACCAGTTGATGTCATGATATGATAAAATATGCTATAGCTTTAAACAACATCGCAATCAGCGATGTAAAACTGGTATTATTTAACAGATATGACAATGATTTGCCGTATCCTCGTGCTAAACTGTTTGATACAACCTTTTTTCTGACACCGGCTCTTTCGTTATGCTGCATGAATAAAATGGCTAACTTTAGGGAAAAGTGTTTTCCTTAAAGTGTTACCTACCTGTTAACAACAAGCCAGATATTCATAAAACTAGAATATAGGTAAATGTATGTGTCGTGTAGGAAACATCACACTGCCACTCGAACAGCACCATGACACACAGAACAGCAAATAATTGTCTTTCACTCAGGAAAAACCATTGATTAACGCACATGTAAGATGTTTTAGCGCTAGCGGAATAAGACAATTATATACAGTGTATAAGTTAGACAATAACCATCATGTATCACGGGTGTAGCGTGGTGGTACTCATCACTGATTTGCATTCCAGAGATTCGAGTTCAAACATTGGTTGAGGCAAATGGTTTTCTTTCCTTTTTCATTCAATTGTATTTTCTTAATACTCAAGAAGCCAATACTGTAGCAATGTGTACACGTATAGTATATACTTACAAAGTATACACCTACACATGCTTTAAAAACAAAATTGGTTGGGGACTGGACGGATATCTAACTGTTTAAATGTCAGCAGTGTTTCAGTGTTTCAATTGTTCTTTTGTTTTGGTGTTTAACTGTTATCTTTATGCTACATTTCAATACAAGAATAACACCTAAACTTTCTCCTTGTTATTTGCACCCTAGAAATGTTGAGTTAAGTATGTTATCTTATACCCTGACTACAACCAGTTGCATTCAATAATGCCCTTCATATTTCATACATATCTTGTTAACTGATTCCCGACGCTAGATTGATTTTGTACCCATAAAGGGCATTTTCATTGCTTTTAATTTTTTGTTAATAAAAACCGATGTGAGACATGACATTTAGCAAGTAAAATTAACAATGTCACATAGGATGATTGAGCATGGATCTTCAATATGTTACATTAATGTCTATAAAACTACCTGCTAGAGTCACATAACGATAGTTTCTTCTCTGTCACTGCCATTCATGCCTTGACATTGTTGGTAAATGTTCAGATGGTTCAGATGACAAAAATGGAAATGCGTATGCTTTCTGGATGGGACCAATGGCATATTCTGAAACGTTTGGAAATAAGATGGTCATTTTATTGAAAAACAATCTTGCAACCACATTTTTCCTATCGGTTTCCACGGTTTATGTACTTTCAGTACTTTGATTGTGATATGCCTTGGGACTTTAATCCTTTACTTCATGGCGTCATATTAATTAGATTCATTTGTACATTGATATATGAACACGGGGAATTTTGGTCATGACCTAAACTGTAGTGTCTATATCATTTCATAACCAAACAGAGCAAACCCTAAATAAGCCGTTTGATTTGGGTCTACTCTGTTTGCAAAGTCGTAGACCCATGACTTCTGTCTTCTTGGCACTAATGAAGAGATCGCAAGTTTCAGAGGATATGTACATCAGTCTTTGGAGGCCAACTTGCTTCTGAGAAATTATATCAGCGTCGTCTGCATATAGCAAGTCCCTGATTGTGACCGGACGGACCTTGGTCTTTACAAGTAGTCTTGAGAGGTTGCACAGAAGTCCATAAGATCTGGAGCGCAGATAGACTCCATCTGTTGGGGGCTTGAAGGCGTGTTTCGGGAGTAGAGAAAAAAATCCAAAGAGGGTAGGGGCTTGTATGTAGCCTTGCTGAACACTGCTCTTAACTCTAAACTCTGCAGATGTCACCATCAAAATGCACTGTGCTCGTAAAATGACCTCACAATGCTGAGATATTTGGGTGGACAGCCTATGAGCGGAAATACCTGGAAGAAACTATCTCTGCTCACAAGACCACAAGAGCGTTCGGAGGAACACATGTGTCACCTGCCCGCAGAACAAACCCTGTTAATATACTAGAGCTTAATCAGGACAAAGGGGAATAACTCAAAATGTATTGCATGCAGAGTGATGTACCTTAGTTACATCAATGGTCCTAAGTTAGTGGAAGACACATGTGAAATTTGGAAGCTCTATAAGGATTAGTTTAGAAATCACAGGCACAAAATGAAGTGTGAACAAAGGGGAATAACTAAAAAGGTATAGCATGAATAGTAATTGACTATAGTTACATCAATGGTCCTCAATAAGAGGAAGACACATGTGAAATTTGAAAGCTCTATAATGATAAATTTAGAAATGACAGCCATACAAAGAAAGTGTGAAGGACAGACAGACAGACGTGCGACGGAAAAGTGATCCCTAAGTGACACACTGCCTCTCGGCTGGTGACACAAAAAGCCTTAGTTAGGGCGATGAAGATATATTGGTTTTGGTCTCTGTGCTTTTTCTGCAGCTGTCAATCTCTTTTAAAAGTGTCTCGATGATAGGTAGGCCGTCACGTTCAGGCATGACAGGAAAGCGTTCAATGGTATCAAGTACTGACTGTTGGACGATGTTCTCCTTCGAGTACAGCTCAGAATAGTGTTCAACCAATCATTCTAGCTGCTCAGCATTGTCAAAGATGAGTGCTCCTGATTATGGTTTTAGATTGGCTGTTTTACTTACCCTGGGTTAAGTGGCGTTATGATCTCCCGTCATACATATTCTTGATGCTGCCTGTGTATGCGTCCCTTTGTATGTTGCTGATAAGATAACATGAACAGGGGAAATGTTGGCCTTGACAGAAACTGTATAGTCTATATTATTCCATAAGCAAACTGAGCAGACCCTTTAGAATCCGTCTGATCAGGGTCTACCCTGTTATTAAAGGCGTAGAAAGGCGTATTTATGGAGAAAAGGGTTCAGGAAATGAGACATAGGTTAACACTACACAGTCTTTTCGACACGGTACAATAACATACCATGACATACAAATGATACGTTCTTCTGTATCCAAGCCTGCACTATTACAGTTAAATACATGTAGTAACAAAAGTACAAAAAATGAGTCATGCAGGAAACATCGCATACATAACAAACAGTCGCCTGAACAGCAACACAAGGACACAGCATGACTAATACATAACTATATGTTG
Source organism: Azorinus chamasolen (assembly GCA_963576725.1). Taxonomy (NCBI): domain Eukaryota; kingdom Metazoa; phylum Mollusca; class Bivalvia; order Cardiida; family Solecurtidae; genus Azorinus; species Azorinus chamasolen. The sequence continues at coordinate 1,941,047 of OY755237.1, forward strand.
TCCTGTGTTCACCGGCGTCTATGTTGTGGGTAAGTCCAGCGGGGATACCTTTATTTACAATATTTGTAAAGCTAGGGTGACTTTGAGAGAAGTGTGAGGTTAGGACGTCCGTAAACCGGTTTAAACCCCCAGTGGTGTTTTTGCTGCTGACCGTGCCAAGGCGGTACTCTCTTTGTCACCCTTCCTTTTGTTTGCCTTCCGTCTTTGTGCTTGTGGTTTTTTCATGTTGTGGAACGTTTGTCCCTGGTTCTTGTGTGTCTTTTGGTGTTTTCTGTGTTCATTTCGTGTGTGTGTGTGTGTGTGTGCGTTTGGGTGTGTGGTTGTGTGTGTGTGTGTGTGTGTGTGTGTGTGTGTGTGTGTGTGTGTGTGTGTGTGTGTGTGTGTGTGTGTGTGTGTGTGTGTGTGTGTGTGTGTGTCATGCTGTCTATCGGTGTTTTGGTGGTGGTTGCGTCTTGCATGTGGCTTTGCCTGCTTGACTTTACTACTTTTCCACATATAAAAACATCAGGAGACGCACAAAGACAAAACAAACATACAATAGGGGGAAGATGGAAGTACCGCGTTGGAACGGTCAGTGACAACAGTCACTGGGGGTTAAACCGGTTTATGGGCGCCCAACCTCACACGTATTCCATCCCCACCCTAAAAACAAAAACAGTGTAAATAAACGTATCCCCTCTCCAACTAATCTACAACAACCGCGACGGCAAATACAGTGGTAAAGTGCATGTATAACGAAAACATTTAAGTGAACAAACTGTATCCACCTATCGCTAGTGTACTCAATGATTGAGCTGCAAAACAGAGTAACTATAGAAAAGTAATAAAGGGTACGACAAAAACGAAATAATACAGATATCCGACGACCTCCTTCCGTTTCTGGAATTAAGAGGTCGCCTTCATAGAGTACTAAGTCATTCTTGTCGGCGTACATGCAAAGAGGTCAGCGTTATTGCCAACTGTAAAAGGATTGACAACCAAACATGCAGTATGTTGTAGTACTATAGGATCATATCCCTTTTTATGAATTTTTTAACATATTTCATGAACAAAGTGAGAAAATGGGTATGTCCAATAATGTTACGAAGTTTGTAAATCACATCACCATAAAATTCAGGATGTCAAATACCGTGTCGCAGAAGTGCTTTGAGATTACATTGGTACATGCCAATAAGTGAAAGATTTCGATAGTAAAATTTAGAGAAAGTCTTTCTTAGTGTCCCTCTTTACTTGCGCGATGACAGGCCGAGGGTAGTACTCTATGATGGTATACTCTTAAACTTGGATACAGGATGAGCTTACCAGACTAATGTATTACTTTTTCCCTGTCGCGCCCTTAACGGCTTACCTGCAGGTGCTCTGACTTCAGCAAAGTCATTGAGTACATATTTGACGGATTGTCACATTTTGTCCTGTGTTCACCGTCGTCTATGTTGTGGGTAAGTCCAGCGGGGATACCTTTATTTACAATATTTGTAAAGCTAGGGTGACTTTGAGAGAAGTGTGAGGTTAGGACGTCCGTAAACCGGTTTAAACCCCCAGTGGTGTTTTTGCTACTGACCGTAGCGGTACTCTCTTTGTCACCCTTCCTTTTGTTTGCCTTGCGTCTTTGTGCTTGTGATTTTGTTCGTGCGTGGAACGTTTGTCTCTGGTTCTTGTGTGTCTTTTGATGTTTTCTGTGTTCATTTCGTGTGTGTGTGCGTTTGGGTGTGTGGTTGTGTGTGTGTGTGTGTGTGTGTGTGTGTGTGTGTGTGTGTGTGTGTGTGTGTGTGTGTGTGTGTGTGTGTGTGTGTGTGTGTGTGTGTGTGTGTGTGTGTGTGTGTGTGTGTGTGTGTGTGTGTGTGTGTGTGTGTGTATGTGTGTGTGTGTGTGTGTGCGTTTGTATGCGCCTGAATCCCACTACGAAGTGTCTGATACACACCAAAAATCCCACTACATGAAAAAATCCCACTACCTAAGCACACGTAGTGGGAAGTAAAATTATTTTTAAACGTTATTTTTTGCATTCTTATTGCCAAAAATCGTAAAATTTTAATATGTTTCGGTTTCCGGTGTGTAACTGAAATTTAACTCGCACACCAACTAGGCCGTAGAGAGACTTTACACACTTTACAGCTTCAGCGGAACTGCAATCTGATCGCGCATGCGCATAACCAACTTTCAGAACACAATATGGCGGACAGGTTTAAACGGTTGCTCGTAGATAAATCTGTTGATGTTGAATCTGGTAAACAATATAGTATATATAGTGCGGACTATTTAATATACATAATCAGCACAGGAAGCTGTCGAAGATCCTTGAAGGAGTGCTCCGAAGAAAAACGGTGGAAACTGCCATGCAACAACAACAATATGGCGGACAGGTTGTGTGGAACCCAGGTAATATTTTCTTCCACTAGAGATCTATATACTCTTTTGATTAAGTTGAGATCGAGATATATGGAAGCATAGAGCATGTGTCGTTTCTATACTGCGATAATTTGCAATACAATGAAATGTGTGGAAATAACACGCATGTCATTTGTACGAATCTGGTAACCGTGAATGGAAATTTATGTCTCTTTTATCAGTATCTATAGTTATGTTTATTTGGAGTTATGCACGCCCTTATACCGGTATGTTCTTATAAATTTGGAGTCTAAAAATGAGAGTTATCTGAGGTTCCTGAACGGATAAGTATGCATACAGTTAAACATGACCTACTCTAATGTAAACAAAACGAAGCGACAGCGCTTCTTTATTTTTAAAAGCCCTAGCTTGCAGCAATTTTTTCAACATAGTTGTCTTGGTGCAATGGAAATGTATCTGGACTTGCATGTGGCGGTCTTGAGTTCGATTCTTACCAGTGACTAATTTTTTTTTTTTCATTAAAATACTGTCCGTACAAAACAACAATAGATATTAATAACATGTAATGAATTAATTATTAACAAAATATTAACATATAATTTGAAAAAGTATAAAATTAAAATTACAAATAGCAAATCAGTTTTTAAAGAAAAAAAAGTAAACTGCATAGCTTGAGATTCTAACCCACGGCCACCTGCTTGCAAGACTAGGTACATATCCATTAGACCAAAGCCCAGTACATAATAGGGCAGAGCAGGACTACATCAACTCGAACATCATGGAAGGTTTAGAAAATAATAACACTAAACCATTCTGGAAATACGTAAAATCGAAACGGCAAGATGCAGGAGGCATTGCTCCACTAAAAGAAGGGGCATCACTGGTGTCAGAGAGTAAGGGGAAGGCAGACATCCTGTTAAGACAATTTAAGTCAGTGTTTACGAAATCTTCAAACCGAGACCTCCCTTACATGGACATGAAAACAGAAGATATAGTCAAACCGATAAAAATAGATCAAAATGGATTGCAGAAATTATTGGAAAAGGTCAACCCATCTAAAGCATCAGGCCCTGACAACATACCAAACCGCATTCTTAAAGAATGCGCAGTACACCTAGCTCCGATCCTGAAAATCATAATGCAGGCTTCGATAGACACTGGTGAACTCCCAAACGATTGGAGAGCAGCAAATGTCTCCAGTATTTTCAAAAAAGGAGATAAGCATCTTGCCGAAAACTACAGACCAGTTTCTTTAACATCTGTTGTAAGCAAAATCTTGGAACACATAATATGTAGACACCTCATGACACACTTGGAAAGCAATGGAATCCTCACAAGTCTAAACCATGGATTCCGAACAGGCTACTCTTGCGAAACACAGCTCTTGACAACACTGAACGACCTCCTCCAAGAACATGACAGGGGGCACCAAACAGATGTCGCTATTCTAGATTTTTCCAAAGCCTTCGACACTGTACCACATGACAAACTCTTGCACAAATTACACCACTATGGAATCCAAGGGAGCATCCATACCTGGCTGGCAAACTTCCTAACAACCCGCACAATGCGAACCATAGTAGAAGGCCGACAGTCAGACGAAACATCGGTGGACTCCGGAGTGCCCCAAGGAACTGTTCTTGGACCGATCCTGTTTCTCTGCCACATAAATGACCTTCCAGACTGTGTAGGATCATCGGTACGACTATTTGCAGACGATTGCCTACTTTACCGAACCATCAGGAATAGTAAAGATCAAGAAAAACTTCAGTCAGATTTAACAAACCTGGAGACATGGGCAATTAAATGGGGTATGCGATTCAACGCCAAGAAATGTTACATCCTCTCCATAAACCAGAAGATATCCAAATTCTACCAACTAAACAGCCATATCCTACAAGAGGTACAAGATAATCCGTATCTAGGCATACAGATATCCAAAGACCTCAAGTGGAGTGTGCACATAAACAATTTATGTAGAAAAGCCAATGCCACACTTGGATTCTTAAGACGGAACCTGAGAAACGTTCCTGAAAAATGCAGGAAAACGGCATACATTTCAGTAGTAAGATCTATCATGGAGTATGGCGCAACCATCTGGAATCCGTACCTCAAAGGGGACATAGACAAACTGGAAAGAATTCAGAACCGTGCAGTCAGATTCATAAAAAAAAACTATAGAGACAGAGAGACAGGAGCGGTCACAAGGATGAGAGAACAACTGGGATTAGAGACCCTTGAAGACAGGAGACTAAGCCTTCGTCTAATACTTATGTATAAGGTAGTTGAGGGCTTGGTACCTGCTCTACCGACATCCACATTCACAAAGCCGGCAAAACCGAGAAGAAACATCAAAGCTACCAAGTTTAAAGACTGCGATGCAAGAAATATAATAGAAAACCAAGTATGCAATAACTCAAGAGGGTTGGCAGTCCCAAATGGCAAGACCCCTCAATACAGAAATTCATTTTTTGTAGACACTACGGTGCAATGGAACAAACTGCCTAACAGCATAGTGCATGCTGATTCCGTAGAGGCTTTCAAGACAGCCCTACGAGAACATCGCCAATTATAATGGCGTCTCTTCTCACCCGTCGTGTAAAAGCCTTAATAGGATTCTACGACGTATAGATACAGATACAGACAGATATGTGTCGAGTTACTAAAGTGTGGTGTCTGGCCCTGTATGTTTGTGCTGTTATGTAAACAACAAAATAACAACAAGTCTCAATATAGCGTGGTTTACCTGTATAGGCTAAGCAATAGTTAGTCTACACATCAATTAATGCCTGTGTTGGTTATGAATAATCAATTGTTGATTTCTGTACATTTACTATATCCTCTGACTATAATGACAATCATGTTTTAGTTTCTAAGGATAGATACAACAAGAAGCTTGAATTAATCGGCCATATAAACTAAAAAAAAATTCAAATACTCTTTATTTCCTCAGTTTGCATTTATGTACAAAAACATGAGAACTTTCCCTCATACACATTCAACATTTAGGTCAGGCACATCTTTTATAATATAAGAAATACATGTAGGATGATCCATTTAATTTCTTAACCTGATGACTTTCAGTTTTACCTGATAATTTTGAAAGGAAGAGAACAGCATATGTAAAAGTACTATTGTAGTTGGTAAATCTACATGGAAGGTCCCGAGGATATTCTGCTATTTGCAGTACTGTACTTCCCTGGACTTAGTCATGTCCACTCATTAGCATGAGGAAAGTGACGATATGTGTCGGATTCTGATTGGAATATAATTTACTTACAAGTATTCTCGAAAGTGTCATTCATAGAAAATGGATTTATTGTGCTGTTTTTCTAAAGGAAGTTGGATAGCTTACCGTTGACGGTCAAGGTAATGTTTGTTTTATTGTCTGTAAAGTGTTGAATGCATGCTTTTTTCCTTTCGTACCATGGGTAATTCGTCCCAGGTATAAACCGTTACTTGCACATTTCTGTCGGTTATTTCACTACCAGCTGATCTTTGAACTGTACAGTACCATAGCAGATTTAGTAAAAGTATTTTAGAATAGATCTAGATCATATCAATCTATATTATCTTTAGAACTATAATTCACAAAAAATTACCTTTTTAAATAGATCTAAATCGTTGGGGTTTGATTATGCTTAACCATAGATCTAATTAGCCAAAACATACCATAGTTAAATTATCTTCTATTGTTCGGGAAGCTGTTTAACAAATCATAACTTGAGACAATTGACACATATTGTTTGGTAGTTGTTTCATTAGAAGCTTTCCTGTTACGTAATAGCTCATAGCTTTGTTGATAAAACAGTGTGTGGTAGATGGCAGTTGTGTGATCACTGACCCTTGTCCCCTGCTGAGAAATTAGGGGATTTACTGACCATGATCTGGCACCTTTGATCGTTACTATTTTCCTAGGTCTAGTTAGTAAATTAGCAGTATTTCGGCTGAGTATGTCATGTAATAGTATAGTCTCAAACTGTCAAAAACAATTCATGGGGGAAATAAGTGTACTGACATAAATATTTGAAAAATGTAGACCCAGACAAGATAGCTTAAAAAGCAATCCTCTGACCAGGGTCTTCACTGTTTATTATTCAAAATCATATAGCAAATTTAAGTCTTATTATATAATGAATGGAATCTACAGTTAAACAATATGACGGGCCATTCCACCTTAAAATTTAAGCATTCAAAGATGTAACCCTTTCTCTAATATAAACATGTTTCCATGCATTTGCAAACAGCGTAGACCCAGATCATATGGCTCCTATATGAAATTGTAATAGACAAGACTATGTGTTGAAATGTTAGCAAATGAAGGTACATCGAACATTTGGATGTCGAGTATCAGTTAATGGACTGTTAGAATTACAGATCGAAAAGGATCTTAATTCTGTGACATACACCAATCTCAATTGTTGGTGTAGGCTTATAACATATAAAATATATTGAATCTAAAACTGTTGGGGTAAAAAGCAATTCATTTCAAATTGATGGAGTAACACTATTCTTGATACTCAATTGAAATTCTGATTACCCAGTTCCTTGAAAAAGTAAGGAGTAAATACCCAAATAACACAAAACCTTATCTGTAACCCTGGATAGCTATAGTATGTGTTCTCTCACTTCGGCTATTGATTGCCAAGTTGTTGAAATTAAGTTTAGTCAATCTTTTAACCTGCTGAACTCTTCGGATGTGTGCAAGACGTGCACTGGCAAACAATGAATATCAAAATATGAATATTCCAAGAGTCCCAGAGTAGCTGTCTAAAGAGGTCCGTTAGAGGGGTTTTACTGTATACTATATCATGAGCAAACAGAGCAGATCCTGATTAAACGGCTCCTTTAGGAGCCATCTGATCTGGGTATACTCTGTTTGCAAAGGCGTAGAAAGGCATATTAAGGAGAAAAGGGTTAAGCCTTTTATATCAAATGTATGTTAAAGTTAAGCACTGTTAATTTATAATTTTATCCCAAATGACAACTAATGTCAGCCGATATATGTCTCTGTTTTAAGTTTGTGGGACTGGGTAACCATGACCTCCAGACGACTCGGCACAGTGTGGGTATGCAGGTAGTGGACAAGATGGCAGAATACTTGAATGTCTCCCTCTCCAAAAACAAGAGTTGTTCAGGCTGTGTTGGGATAGCCAATATCAACAACATTGAGTTTGTAATTTGCTCAAGCCTAAGATACCTATGAATGTGAATGGAACCAGTGTAGCTACATGTAGAGTAGAACAGGTAATATATACTGTCCAGGAAGGATAACGATTATTCCTTTCCTTCATATAAAGTTTTTTTCATGCCTTTGCAAACACTAGACCCAGATCAGATGGCTCCTCAGTCCTATAGGAATCGTCTGCTCAGGGTCTGCTCTGTTTGCCTATGGAATTATCTAGATCTTATTCTATAGTTTCATCCAGAGCCAAAAACATTTTGTGTTCGTTCGCCACTAGCATTTTAAAAATCAGCAAATAAATATTCATGATGTCATTAAATCTTAGGTAAATATTCAAGAGAAAAAGGATTTAAAGCAAGTCTATGCAGAATTTCTTTTGATGGAGAAATGGCTACTCTGGGATTTGAAATAAGAGCCTTTGTCTATTGTTCCGTCATTGGTTGTAATGTTCTGTTTGTGTCTACATCAAGAAGCTTCATGGAGCCCTTTTACCTCACTGCTTTTCGAAGAACAATATACAGTTGAACTTGGATAACTCGAACTTCAAGGGACCGTACAAATTAGTTCGAGATATGAGGAGTTCAAGTCATCCGATTTCTAATCTGAACATTTTCTCAAGGCCACAGCTTAATACAGGTTTAAAGTATTGCTGTAGGAGCTTTCAGCATTACTTTAGACCTGTATTAAGCTGTCATATGTGTTTCTAGATACTTGTAGTGATAAATTTTAGAGCAATTCTGTATTGTAAGTTTTGCAGGGACTGAACTTTTTGTTCGAGTTATCCCAAAGTTCGAGTTTTCCGAGTTTGAGATATCGAAGTTCAACTGTATTAGCTATTGTTGTAACTCCAGCATCCACGTCACTGTCGTCCAGAAACTTTAACCTTGGTTATAACTTCTTTACTATCATGCAAATCTTATAAAACTTCACACCAGGGTTGGCAAAATGCCGGCATTTATGAGTATTTACCGTGCTGACGGTAAATACCGGGATTTACTGGCATTTACTGGTATTTTGAATTGTCCAGGGGCGTAGCACGTATTTAAACCATCCTAATGAGCTTTATTAGTTCTCTAATCATATATACAAGTTTTGCCTTATGTATTTGCAGTGTAAACAATCCAAAAAATAAAATAAAAGGTGTAATTAGGGCCCTGCTTGGAACTGCAGGAACCCTATAGGAATCACAATTTCTGTCCATCCGTTAGCACTTTTGATGTGACATGATAACTCAAACATTACTTCACATATTGGTTTCATATTAAGGCATAATTATGCTATAGTATCATCAGAGGAAGACGTCTATAGTTTTTGAATCTGATCACTATGTCTAGAGTTATCTGTCCTTGATTACAGGGCTCTCTCTCTCTCTGTGACTGAGTCAGTTTTCTAGTTTAAACTGAATTTTGAATGAACCAAGTTTCATGAAAATCAAAAGACTGGCAGTCAGTTGTAGAGAACTGAGTAACAGATATTAAGAGATACAATACTGGCCACCTTACCCACTGCAAATTACTGTCAGATCAGCTCTCAAAGCAACAGTTTTGACACCTCTACTGGCAACTATGGTAATTGTTGTAAAAACATATACACTTTCCATTTAAGAGATACACACAATGAACCATGAAGTGTCAAACACAATATTATATAGACAATTTGGAGGGGCAATGATTCAGATTAAACCAATCAAACTGCAGTATCAGACAAAGGCGTTGGTCTGTTGTACTGATGATTTTAACACATTATACCGGTAGAATCATGCCACTATTTAAAATTTAGAGCTATGCAGGACTTTTCTGCAAACCAGATGAAACTCCTAGATAAGATATATAAGCCATCTGATGAGTACCCTTGGCAGGCATGAAACAGTTTAAACCCTCAGTAAAATGATGGTTAGAAATCAATAAATAAACTTATCAATATTCCACTAACCAGCAATTTAAAACAGCCTTTATAAAAACAATAAACTTCTAAGAAATAATATATATTCCACCTTTTCTGGAGTATTTGCCAGTAAATGCCAGTATTGGCCATTTTGGGAGTATTTACCGGACCGGTAAAAACCGGTATTTACCAGCGGTATTTACCGCCCCCGGTATTTACCGCCCAACCCTGCTTCACATACTTATTCACAGTCACAATTAAGGGCTACATTCTAACAGACAAGTGTTGGCACCCGCATGAGGTGCTCTTGTTTTTCACTTAGTCTAATATTCTGATAAATTAAAATATGTGCTAAACAGACATTTGTGTTGATTTCATAGGTATTTTTCTCCCATTTTAATTCCAAGCAGGCTAACTAAAAGTAACTCAGCACTGTGTCACTATCCAAACTGTTTGACATTATGATACAAAACTGTAGATGAGAGAAATGTCTCATAAGAGATAAGAGAAATCAAGGTGAAATGTTTTCAGTACATGCATGTACTTCTTTGCCAAATCCTGTCTATCCTGTCTTACAGGTACTCAATAGAATTGCTTTGGACAGTTAGTTCTAATGACTATGAACTTGATGGTATGTAGCTGAGAAATAAAACTACGATGGCCATTGTTGTTTTTATTAGCTCACCAGAGCACAAAGTGCTCAAGGTGAGCTTTTGTGATCGCCTGATGTCCGTCGTCCGTCGGTGTGCGTCGTCCGTTGTTCGTCGTCAACAATTTGAACCTTTAAAGTTCTTCTCCTCTGAATCTACAGGGGTCTCAGCTTTCATCTTTGGCACATAGCATCATATGTAGGTCCTCTACAAAAGTTTTATAAATTATACCCCTGGGGTCAAAATTGGCCCTGCCCCAGGGGTTTTCAGTTTTCAATAGAAACATATATTGAAAACTTTGAACATCATCTCCTCTAAAACTAGAAGGTCCTCAGCTATCATATTTGGCACATAACTTCAACTTCAGGACTTCTACAAAAGTTCTATAAATTATGCCCCTAGGGTCAAAATTGGCCCCACCCTGGGGATTTCCAGTTTTTAATAGCTGACTACTTAAACAGCCTATGGGATCACCAGTTATGCATAGGAAAAACTTTAAAAATATTCTTGTCAGAAACTACATGTCCAAGAGCTTAGATATTTGGTGTATAGATTTACTTAGCATAACTTTATGAGTTTTATAAGTATCATAGTTCTGGGGTTAAAAGTGGCCCTGCCCTGTGTGTATATACTTCTTTACACCAGAAATTATATTCTAAAGGTTTCTCCTTAATATCACTCTTAGCTGATACCAGTCAGTGGGTCAGTTCTTATATAATCACCCTTAGCCTGATCAGTAGAGTAGAAATTGTGTTTAGACAAATAACACACACTCATTTAAGATTGAGAAAACTGTGGATAATTCTCAAAATGCAGAATACTCTTAAAGCTTTTTTTCATACCTATGCCCTGCATTAAGCTACCAGCTATCAATATAGAGCATATCTGTTGTGAATTTCAGCTTAACTCTTTGCATGCTGGGTAATTTTGTCATCTGCTAAATTGTTGTCTGCAGCATATTCACAAGTTATCCTAACTACACACTTTCTTTCTGAGTTTTTCAGAAGTTCAGTCTCATTGACAAACAGTTCTGATATCAGATCAGGCACCACATTATGTTGGCCCTGATCTGGATCCAAACTGTTTGCATAGGTCATTAGTGGCGGGAGAATCCCACTAAACACAGAAGTTCAGTCCCATTTACAAACAATTTGGATATCAGATCAGGCCCCACATTATGTGGGGCCTGATCTGGATCCAAACTGTTTGCATAGGTCATTAGTGGTGGGAGAATCCACCTCTAGCATCCAAAGAATACAAGTTCCAGTGGTCTAATGCTCTATCCATTCTTTCACTACATTCTTTTAGCATCATGTTCAGGTCCTCTACAAAAGTTATATAAATTGTGTCCCTGGGGTCAAAATTGGCACCGCCCCTGGGGTGTTAAGTTTTCAATAGAAATATAAAGTGAAAACTTTGAAAATCTTCTCCTCTTATTGTCTGGTGAGCGATGTCGGGGCCATTCTGGCCCTCTTGTTTCAAATATTTGTTGTGAATAATTATTGATATCCAGAGAATTAAAAAAAGACTAAGAACAGTGCAAACTTTATGTTCAGTGATATTTGTATATCTTTTTTATCAGCCCAATTTTTCGATGTGCCAACACAGAACATCTACCTGATGTATGATGACATAGACAGAGAGCTGGGCATACTATGCCTAAAGGAGAAAGGAAGTGCTAAGTAAGTACACAATCTTCTTGTTCTGAGCTACTGTAGTATTTGCTCACCGAATCGCCCGTCTATGTTTTTTAAAGCTGAGTAAGTCAGTTTGGCATTGTTTTGATAATGAGATTCATTTTGTAACAGATGGTGTGGACTGATTAACCCTTTACCTGTTCTATATTTATTTCAATTTCCAGTACCTACATGTACTGCATATTCATGGCCATAATAATTATACTGAAATATTGAAGGTGGAACATTGTAGCCATTTTAGAGACTAAAGACAACTTTTTCAAATTCTATTAGCAAACAGAGTAGACCCTGATCAGACAGTTCCTCTAGGAACCATCTGATCTGGGTCTACTCTGTATGCAAATGCGTGAAAACACGGTTATATGAGGACACGGGTTAACCCTTTCCCTGTTCTATATTTATTCCTAATTTCACCACCTACTGAATATTCATGGACACAGTAGTTACTACAATGAAGTATGGATGGTGGAACATTGTAGCCATTTTAGAAACCAAAGGAACATGTCTTATCAAATTCCATTAGTAACAAGAGGGCCAGAATGGCCCTGAAGTGCTCACCAGGTAATCAGGGGCAGATTTTCAAAGTTTTCACTATGTTTCTATAGAAAACTAGCCTGCCCTAGGGCGGGGCTAATTTTGACCCAAGAGGCACAATTTATGTAACTTTTGTGAGGATCAGAACATGATGCTATGTGCCAAATATGAAAGCTGAGAACCTTCCAGTTTCAGACTAGAAGATTTTCAAAGTTTTCACTATTTGTTTCTATTGAAAACTGGCTACCTCTGGGACGGGGCCAATTTTGACCCCAGGGGCATGATTTATATAAATTTTGTAGAGGACCTACACATGATGCTATATGCCAAATATGAAAGTTGAGAACCTTCAAGTTTCAGAGGAGAAGATTTTCAAAGTTTTCACTATTTGTTTCTATTGAAAACAGTTCACCCCTGGGGCCATAATTTATACAAATTTTGTAGAGGACCTGAACATGATGCTTTGTGCAAAATATTAAAGCTGAGAGACTTCCAGTTTCAGAGAAGAAGATTTTCAAAGATTTCACTATTTGTTTCTATTGAAAACTGCCCAATCCTGGGGCGGGGCCAATTTTGACCTCAGGGCCATAATTTATATAACGTTTGTAGAGGAACTGAACATACCAAATATGAAATCTGAGAACCTTCTGGTTTCAGAGGAGATGATTTTCAAAGTTTTACTATATGTTTCTATTGAAAACAAGGCACCCTGGGGCAGGGTCAATTTTGACCCCAGAGCCATAATTTATATAACTTTTGTAGAGGACCTGAACAAGATGCTCTGTGCCAAATATGAAAGCTGAGAGACTTCCAGTTTCAGAGAAGAAGATTTTCAAAGACTTCACTATTTGTTTCTATTGAAAACTGCCCACCCCTGGGGTGGGGCCAATTTTGACCCCAGGGCCATAATTTATATAACTTTTGTAGAGGACCTGAACATGCTGCCCTGTGCCAAAGATGAAAGCTGAGAACCTTCTGGTTTCAGAGTAGATGATTTTCAAAGTTTTACTATATGTTTCTATTGAAAACTGCCCACCCCTTGGGCGGGGCCAATTTTGACCCCAGGGCCATAATTTATATAAATTATGTAGAGGACCTAAAGATGATGCTATGTGCCAAAGATGAAAGCTGAGAACCCTGTGGATTTAGAGGAGAAGATTTTTAAAGGTTCAAATTGTTGATGACGGACGACGCACAACGCACGCCGACGGACGACGATCATCAGGCAATCACAAAAGCTCACCATGAGCACTTTGTGCTCTGGTGAGCTAAAAAAGACAGACCCTAATCAGACGGCTTCTATAGGAGCCATCTGATCTGGGTCTACTCGTTTGTGAATTTATGAAAAGGCATGAATTATATCAGGGAAACTGCTCATTTATACTGGCCATTATCTATGGACATATCAAATGAATCTATTTAGTATATTATGGGAAGCTTTCTGTAAAAAGGGATCTTACTTCATTGCAAACAGTTCAGACTGAGCATAACATACTTGATGAGGTATTGGACAGCGTTTTATGCTGTATGGATACATATATATAGAGAGAGAGAACCAATTAGTACTACAAGTTCTCTGCAGGATTTGCAATGCACTCAGATGTTTATCCCAGATAGTTGATCATACATGTTCAGAGGTCCAGATAAAGATGTGTAAATTAAAACATTCTCAAGAATAACTTATTTCCCCACCAAACCCTATGTTATGACGGTGACCACTCTTCGAGACAGTTCTAAAGAGACTGAGTGGTCATGGGAAATGACGGTTTTAGCACTTGAGTATGCATGTTTATCTGTTGCTCTGATCTGTTGTTTATCAGTTTGCTTCCTGTTTGTTTTACAGTGGTCACAATGGTGTGAGGTCAGTGATGAACTCTCTTAGAACAGAGGTAAGTGAAGTTTAAAAAATGTTTCCATAGTTCACAATTATTCTAATAACCCTTTACGCCATGAATATTCATGTAAGAAATGAAAACACATTGAATTTTAATTAGATTAATTTCTAAAATGGCACATAGATATAAGGATTTTAGGCCTTGTCAGAAAAGATAGAATTATATAGATCTACATGTATATCATTTCATAAGCAAACAGAGCAGATCCTGATTCAAGGGCTTCAACGGGAGCCCTCTGATCTGGGTCTTGTCTCTTTGCAAAAGCATCAAAAAGCATGTTTAATTTTTAGACTAAAGGGTAAAATAAACCCTGATGCACCCATTTGGAATCCAGGTGAAATGTCAAGTAAAATGGTGTCTCATCAACATCAAAACTGGTATTCTATTGTATTTTTTTTTTAAAAGTAACAGAAGAATTTTTGTAATCCTTCCTTTCATATATATTAATGCATTTTCATGCATTTGCTAACAGAATAGACCCAGATCAGAAGACTGTTTGTTTAGGGAAATTAATAGATCTGATTATGCAGTTTCCACAACAGTGAAAAAATCCCCCTTTTCATGTTATGTTTTATTAATTCTGTTCATGAATATTCATGAGGTGAAGAATTCTTGACTAAATGTTAACCAGGGAAAGAGTTAAAAGGTGATGTTTTGTGTTTTGCAGACATTTCCAGTCTTTCAGAGCTAAAATATTTCACCCACCAGCACCTATTCTAGGTCACACGTTCCCAACCTGTTATTTGCATATGCACATTCAGAATCTTGTATAGGATTATCAAATCAGGGTTCCCATGGACAGGGAAAAGTCAGGGAAAATAGGTTTTTTTTCAAGGTCAGGGAAAAGTCAGGGAATTTTTTAATTGGTCAGGGAAATTTGAAATTTGGCAAAAGTCAGGGAAAAGTCAGAGAAATTTTGAACCAAAGGATGAGGACTGAGGAAATATGTCAAAAAGGAGAAAGAATGAAAATAAAAGGCTAAGGCAGTTTCTTCAATTTTGACTAAACCAAGGATCTTAATACATCTTTGATAAGCTTTGTATATTTCACATGCAAACTTTATAGTATATTTGTCATGAAGTCTGTTAAAACAAAATCATTCGAGAATTCTGGAACCTCTGCAAGACTCCACCATCCTTTTTGACAGCAGTGCTAGAATATCTCAGCAATGCTAGATATTGGACATTCTACTGTAGTGTATTCACATGTTAGAACAGGCTGGGCAGCAATGCTAGATATTGGACATTCTACTGTAGTGTCTTCACATGTTAGCACAGGCTGGGCAGCAATGCTAGATACTTGACATTCTACTGTACTGTCTTCATTTATAAGGACAGCAATCTTTCGTTTGCTATTATGAAAACAGTGAAAATGCAGACCCTTTCTGGCGTCTAAGAGACCCGTTAAAAGGACCTATTTTTCCCAATTTGGGAAAAACATCCCAAGTGATGCAAATTTTTTATTAAATTGCAAAACAAAAGGGCCTGAATGCCCTGATATCGCTCACCAGACAATCGGAGGAGAAGGTTTTCAAAGTTTTCACTATTTGTTTCTATAGAAAACTAGCCGGCCCTGGGGCGGGGCCAATTTTGACCCTATTTTAATAGCATGCTATATCAGTGTCTTACACACTGTATGTACTATTTTAAAATTCAGCTTACACAGAAAAACTGAAACAGGGTTTTCCCTTGACCCCTTCAAAAAGACCATTCTGAGGGTCCTCTTGACCCCCTCTCTAATGAACAGACCCTCTTACTTTTGGGGGTCATTTGTAAAATTTAAGGGACATTTCAATAGAAAAAGGGGGTCAGGGAAAACCCTGCTGAAAGATTAACCCTTTCCATCATAGATACTAATTTTATCACCTTTGCGAACAGAATAGACCCAGATCAGGCAGCTCAGGACTGTAGGAGCTGCCTGATCAGGGTCTACTCTGTTTGCTTAGAAAAATATCATAAATCTGAGTTTTTACTTTAGTCTACTGCCAAAATATTTCTTAACTTTGCTTAAAAATAAAATTTTACTTAATTATACATGTATATATTCATAGTAGATGGAGTCTCTAATCAAAGTACTGACAGGTTTCGGACATAATATTATATTATATTGATTGTTTACTGTGGGTTTTCCAGAAAATCATGTCAGTAGTTTGGAAGACATTTAAAGAATTGTTTTATGTTCATGTCACACACAGGGCGATTCCAATATCTCAACTTGCCACTTTGTGCCAATAGATCCAAAATTGATAGTTTAATGTAGTATAGAGCCATCACTCCATTATTTGAAAGTAAGGGTCATACTTCTGCTACTTTCTGGTGGATAATAACAGTAATTAGCATGCATCATTCACTTATCCATACATACACGTCCCCCAATTTTAGACATATTCCTTATGATTCTAAATACCCTACAAATAATTGCCAAATATACTGTGGGGTGAAATTATCAATATGACAAATTATAAAGTAACAAATATATTTCAACTTAGCATGACAGGATACAAAAGGGAAAATAAAATTAACTAGAAAATTGTTTCCAAGACACTGATGCATCCCTCCCCCTAACAATAGTGTCTCTATATCAAGCACTTTTGACTATGTGTTATACAGTGAAGAAAATTTCAGAGTCCCATAACTCTGGTAAAATGGTCAGAGCAATAATTACATTCTTTAAGACAATCTTCACATCAAGGTTGACAGCTTATCATGGGTGAAAATTTGAAGGAAAACCTCCCATAGGTATATGGGTTGTTAGACACATAATATTGTTTCACTTTATATTATATAGTGAAGACGATTTAAGGGTTCCATATCGGGTACAATTGGTCTGAGCAAAAATAAGCCTTTCTATGCTTTTGCAAACAGAAAAGACCCTGAAGTTTATAGAATAGTTTATCCATGCCTATACTTTGTCTTTTTGGGTGATTGCATTGTATTTTCTTACTTTTTCCTGAGGAGACTGTGAGTGTGAGTCTGTAAAGGGCCAATTTGTGAGTCAGTGCTGCAAACAATACAGACCCCGATCAGTTACCACAACTGGTCAGGGTCTTCGCTATTTGCAGCATCATACATGTAACAAGTATATCAATAAATTATATAATTAAAAATAAATTATAGTCATACATGTAAATTACAGTTAGTGCTTTAGTAAACACTACAGACCCTGATCAGTAACCGGCGTCATAGAAATAAATGATATGAATAAGAAATAATATACATACACTACTATAAGATACTATAAGACACTATAAGATACTATAAGCCTGACACGTAAATCAATGAATGATGAAATGTATATAAATTAAAAGACAAGAAAGTGTTTTGTCTGATTTTGTTTGCCTTTCTCCTTTTTTCCTTTGAATGATTTTTTTAATAATATAAAGGATACAAAAACCCTTGTTTCCTTTTAATAGTAATTGTTAATACTACCATCCAAGCTACTTAAACAATAGAGGTTGACAAAGTGGGACACACTAGTTGGATTAAGATCTAATACCAAGTAACTGTCTGATCAAGATCTAAACTGTTTGCAACTTGTGACAATTTTGCCTTGGGTCAAAATGCCTAAAACTGATCTTTTAGAAATTCACATGATGACAAACCTGAAGCAGACGATATTACAGATCTCTACAGCTTGCTTAATCCTTACAATGCTGAGTGATTTTTCGTCTGCAACAATTGCCGCCTGTTTCAATTCTTCAATAAATTTTCTTTCATTTTAAGCAAAAATATAGTCAAGATGACAAACAGTTTGGATCCTGATGAGACACAGAATTATGAAGCCTCTCATCTGAATCCAAACTGTTTGCATAGGTAATCACAGTTTCACCGCTAGCGTGCAAAGAGTTAAGTGATGACCTCGAGAGATTTTAGCACGATGTAACAGTTGCCCTGCACTACTATCTGACCACCAGTGCGCTGTAACCTTTATACTGTAGTTTTTGATTTGATGTGAAGAACAGAAGAAGTCTATTTAACCCTTAATTTCCCTCATATAAACTTGTTTTCATGCATCTGCAAGCAGATTAGACCCAGATAAGACAGTTCCCATATGATCAGGGTCTGCTCTGTTTGCTAATGGATCCACCTTCCATATTTCATTATAAATATTTTGTAAGATTCCGGAACTGGATTGTAAGCCAAGCACTGCACATGCGTGTATTTTCTTAGGGGGATTCCCGCTAGGTAGAGCTCGTGCAATAGGGTTTTCCGTGAAAGTTTGAGAGGCAATCCATTTTATAAGGATTTCGGCAAAACCGAAACCCTAATAAAAAATCATGGAGGAAAGGGTTCAGAGGGGTAGAAAAGATTCAAGAGACTTTATACTTAGGGTGCATATTAGGACATGTTTGGCATCATGCATGTTACATTCAATATTGAGCAATTA
The DNA here is from genome assembly GCA_963576725.1 of Azorinus chamasolen. Lineage (NCBI taxonomy): Eukaryota > Metazoa > Mollusca > Bivalvia > Cardiida > Solecurtidae > Azorinus > Azorinus chamasolen. The sequence goes on from OY755237.1 coordinate 1,959,627, forward strand.
AAAATGAAAAAGTCAAAAAAATAAATAAATTTTAAATGATCAAAACACTACTGCTGTATATATAGTCATAAAGAGAGAAGTGGTAAGGATTGGCTGATGGGAAGGACGGAGGCCAACATTTATTGATCATGCTCATAAATGACCAATTAAACTACTTTGTCAAAAATCGTAAGGCCTAAGGCTGTTCTAGGACTGTTCAAATTTTGCCCATAGGGTTAAAATCAGCTCCGCCTCAGGGATCACAAGTTTTACAAAAGATTATATAGAAAAAAAAACTTTAAAATTCTTCTGAAACCGAAAGGTTTATAGCTGTGATATTTGGTATGTAGCATCATCTAGTGAGCCTTTACAAGTATTGTTCAATTGTTGCTCCTGGGATCAAAATTGGCCTTGCCCCGTGGTCACACGTTTTACATAGGATTATATAGTAAAAACTTCAAACATTTTCTTCTCCAGTAAAAATATCAAAAGTCTCCTTCTCCAAAACCAGAAGGCTTACAATATTTGTTTTCTGAAACCTCTTGCCCATAGATGACAGAAACAGACTTCAACAACCAAACCAAACCTCTTGTTCAATTTAAATATTTACCTTGATACCAGTTTAGTGATTCAGGGTCATCATGGTCCTCTTGTTTGGCTATAACTCCTGTTCTACTGATGCTTTTCAGATGAAATGTCATTTATGGAAAGTAGTTGATGAATGGAAGTATCATGCACAAGGTTCATAACTCTTGCATCAATACTGTGAGAGTTATCCCACTTTTCCACATTTTCTTTTCCTTCCGGCAGATAACTTCAGTTATACATGTACTTAAGCTTTTGAGATGAAATTTCATTAATGGAAAAAATTGGTGATTTGAAGTAGCATGATAACTCTTCCTTCATTACTGTGAGAGTAATTCCCATTTTTCAATTTGGAAAGGACTTGCTTAAAGCAAGCAAGACATGTGTTAAGAGGAACATCCTTCTAGTTATACCATTTCATTGATGCTTTGCAGCTGGTGTATCTGACCTAATAATAGCATGTGGGGGAAAGATTCTAGAAAAGGAGGAGCTTTCACAAACACACTTTGTTTCATCAAATACCTTGGTGATCCTACAAGAGGATGTTGATGCCGTCATTATGGAGGGTCAGTAGTTGTTGTTTCTATAAATGGCGTTTTTTTCCTCAATAGCCTATTACTGCTATAGTAACAAACATAGCAGAACTATTGAAGATGGCAGTTAAAACTTTATTTTAGCTCACCTGAGCCAAAGGCTCAAGGTGAGCTATTGTGATCGCTCACCATCCGTCTGTCCATCCATTCACATTTTACTTCAAACGACATCTCCTCTGAAACTAATGGATGGAATCTGATGAAATTTACCATGGATGTTCTTTGGATGGTTTTCTACCATGTATTGCTATGTCAACTTAAGCGAAAAGCTTAAAAAATCTTCTTTGTAAGACACCATATGGCCCAGAGTTTAGATATTTGGTGTGTAATATCATCTGGTGGGCCTTTAATAAGTATGTCAAAATCATAGCCCTGGGGTCAAAATTGGCCCCGCCCTGGGGGGCACAAGTTTTGCATAGAAAACACTTTAAAGATCTTCTCCACATGGCTCAGAGCTTAGATATTTGGTGTATAGATATACCATTTATATATTTGTAAGACTCAAATCGAGGGCCAATTCAAAATTATGGGTCGATCCAGAATCGGGAGCCGTTTGCTCCCAAATCGTGGGCTGATTTATAACCCACAAAAACATATCCTACCTGACAAAATATACAGATTACAAATTTGATATAGATCTAAGTGCCCACGGCAAAGTATTGGCATTCCAAGCTCATTAAAAACTGCAAATAGATCTAAAATTTAACAAATATTGATCTATATAGACTGGCGGAGTTAAAGAAAATAAATGATGGTGACGCGAAATGATACGTCAAAACGGACGACGTGTTGCGTAAATGATGTCATATTTTTTTATCCGTAGAGGTCAGAGTGATCCGGTTTGAGTCTTACATATTTAAAAATGTTGTAAATATGGTAGTCCTGAGGTCAAAATTGGCCCCACTTTTTGAGGAAATTCCTTTTTAGCTGGACTATTCGAAGAATAGTGGAGCTATCCTACTCCCCTCGGCGTCCGCGTCGGTGTCCGCGTCACACCTTGGTTAAGGTTTTTGTTAAAGTCCACTTTTTGCCTTTAACCTTTTGAATATAAAGCTTTGAAACTTGAAACACATGTTCACCACCACAAGCCTAATCTGTAGAAAAGAGTACATAACTCTGGCAAGCATTTTGACAATAATGGCTCTTTTTATGTTAGAAGTTTTGGTTAAGGTTTTTGTTAAAGTCCACTTATTTACAACCCTTTGAAACTTTGAACACTTGTTCACAATCAGATCCTACATCCTGAATACTGTTAAAAGATATTTTACTGAGACTTTGATTACTTGCTTATATAGTATCATTGGAAACTATTTTAGTCCACTATCAAGCATTTTTATGCCCCCATCGACGATAGTCGGGGGGCATATTGTTTTTGCCCTGTCTGTCTGTTTGTCCGTTTGTCTGTTTGTTTGTCAGCAACTTTAACATTGGTCATAACATTTGAGCCAGTATAGATAGAGACTTGATATTTGGCATACATATGTATCTCATAAAGCCGCACATTTTGAGGGGTGCCGTGTCAAGGTCAAGGTCATCCTTCAAGGTCAGAGGTCAAATATATGGGTCAAATCGCCAACTTTAACATTGGCCATAACTTTTGGACCAGTGGAGATAGAGACTTGATATTTGGCATGCTTGTGTATCTCATGAAGCTGCACATTTTGAGGGGTGACATGTCAAGGTCAAGGTCATCCTTCAAGGTCAGAGGTCAAATATATGAGGGGGCATAGTGTTTCACAAACACATCTTGTTACACTAACAATTCTGAGAATAGTCGAGCGTGCTGTCCTGTGACAGCTCTTGTTTATAGACATTTTCACATTGAAAACTACTACGTTTCATTGTAGCACATTAGAAAAAACACTGTACCGAGAGTGGCTGGGAGATATGTTACATAATATAGTCTCCCCAGGTCTTCCACAGTGAAACCAGCCTTATCATTACACTTATGTCATCTGCTTCAGAATTGTTATCTGCTTGCATTTCTCAAAAATAAGTTTTAGGCATGGACAAATTGCCACAAGTTTCAAACAGTTTGGATCTTGATCAGATAAAAATTATTTGGCACCTAAATTAGAACCTTATAATCCGTGTATCTATTGTGAAGTTCAGCTTAATACAAGTTGAACTGCATACTATTAGAAGAATGCACCCTCTCATTACACTTATGTCATCTGCTTCAGAATTGTTATCTGTTTGAATTTCTCAAAAATAAGTTTTAGACATTTTAGCCTTAGAAAAATTGCCACAAGTTTCAAACAGTTTGGATCTTGATCAAATAAAAATTATTTTTCACCCGATGATTAGATCAGAATATAAACTGTACTAATTTCATTCATTGTCAACAAAGACAGGGTTAACACTCAGTTTAAAACTGATAGAAATGTTGTCTGCTAAAAAATTAACACTGTGCTTTATATCGATATACTCAGGTGAGCGATATTGAGGGCCATGGCCTTCTTGTTATTATTCTGAACACTTTATGCTCAATGCATTATTCTAATCAGTTGTAATCTTTACTGGAAAATAATATAATGCATGGATTTATTAATTTCCACTGATAACGGTGACCAAGAAGCAAAAGTGAGAAAGTGTGATTATGGATTCACCTTTGACATTGAACTGATGACCTCAGCAAACGCGAATTAGATTCAACATTAAATTATTTTCCGTTATTTCTGGTACTCAAAACATACAAGATGTATACCATCCAAACTCGTGATACAGATATATATCAAGTCTGAATAAATATAATTATGGGCAAAGTGGAGACAGGCAAAACAGTTAATTTCACGGTATTTTTTGTTGTAAATTGCAGGGTGTTTTGAAGAGTACAAAACAGTTTGTTGGGAATGGATTGTGGATTGCATAACAATGTACCAGGTTTTGGATACCAAAGAATATATGAATGGGAAAAGCAGTAAGTAATATTGTTCCTTATAGACTGAATCATTATGTCTCCCCCATTTATGGGGAGATATATTGTTTTTGCCAGAGTTGTCTGTCTGTCCGTCTGTCCGTCCGTCCATCCGTCTGTCCGTCACAAACTTGTGTCGCACGTATCTCTGAAACCAGTTGGGCTAGAGTCACCAAACTTCACAGGAATGTTCACTAGCATGAGTTGTTGTGCACCTGGGGTTTTTGAATTATCTCCCCCTGATAATTTTGGAGTTATTGCCCCTGATGACTTAAAATTAGAAAAACTTTGTGTCGCGCGTATCTCTGAAACCGCTAGTACTAGAGTCACCAAACTTCACAGGAATGTTTACCAGCACGAGTTGTTGTGCACCTATGGTTTTTGAATTGTCTCCCCCTGATAATTCTTGAGTTATTGCCCCTGATATGAATACTTAAATTTATACAAACTTTCTGTTGCACATATCTCTGAAACCAGTAGGGCTAGAGTCACCAAACTTCACAGGATTGTTCACAAGCATGAGTTGTTTTGCTCTTGTTTTTTTTAATTGTCTTCCCCTGTTAATTTTGGAGTTACCTCCCCTGATGACTTAAAATTAGACAAACTTTACTTAGTGTTGTGCATATGTCTGAAACCACTAGGGCTAGAGTCACCAAACTTCAAAGGAATGTCGACCAGCATGAGTTGTTGTACAACTGGGATTTTTGAATTGTCTTCCCTTGATAACTTTGGAGTTATTGCCCCTGATATGATTACTTAAAATTAGAGAAACCTTGTGTCATGCATATCTTTAAAACCACTAGGGCTAGAGTCACCAAACTTCACAGGAATGTTCACCAGCATGAGTTGTTGTGCACCTGGTTTTTTTTAATTGTCTTCCCCTGATAATTCTTGAGTTACTGCCCCTGATATGTTAACTTAAAATTAGAGAAACTTTGTGCCGCACATATCTCTGAAACCAGTAGGGCTAGAGTCACCAAACTTCAAAGGAATGTTCAACAGCATGAGTTGTTCATCTGGGTTTTTTAATTGTCTCCCCCTGATAACTTTGGAGTTACTGCCCTTTATGACTTAAATAAGAGAAACTTTACTTTGTGTCACATGTATCTCTGAAACCACTAGTACTAGAGTCACCAAACTTCACAAGAATGTTGACTAGCATGTGTTTTTGTGTACCCGAGGCTTTTAAATTGTCTCCCCCTTGCACTTGTGTATTGGAAAGAGGATTGGAGGGGGAGACATCTGTTTTTGTGACAAAAACAAACCTCTAGTTAGTTATCTCTCCCCCATTTATAGGGAGACATACTGTTTTTGCCAGAGTTGTCTGTCTGTCCGTACACCCGTCTGTACAATGTACATCCGTCTGTCTGTCCGTCACAAACTTGTGTCATGCATATCTCTGGAATCAGTTGGGCTAGAGTCACCAAACTTCACAGGAATGTTCACCAGCATGCGTTGTTGTGCACCTGAGTTTTTTGAATTGTCTCCCCCTGATAATGACTTAAAATTAGAAAAACTTTGTGTCATGCTTATCTCTGAAACTGCTAGTAATAGAGTCACCAAACTTCACAGGAATGTTCACCAGCATGAGTTGTGCACCTATGCACCGATGTTTTTTTAATTGTCTTCCCTGATAATTGTTGAGTTATTGCCCCTGATATGAACACTTAAATTTATAAATTTATACAAACTTTGTGTCAAGCATATCTCTGAAACCAGTAGGGCTACAGTCACCAAACTTCACAGGATTGTTCACTAGCATAAGTTGTTTTGCTCTTGTTTTTTTTTAATTCTCTCCCCTTGATAACTTTGGAGTTACTTCCCCTGATGACTTAAAGTTAGGCAAACTTTACTTAGTGTCGTGCATATCTCTAAAACCACTAGGGCTAGAGTCACCAAACTTCACAGGAATGTTGACCAGCATGAGTTGTTGTGCACTTGGGATTTTTGAATTGTCTCCCCTTGATAACTTTGGAGTTATTGCCCCCGATATGATAACTTAAAATTAGAGAAACTTTGTGCTGCACGTATCTCTAAAATCAGTAGGGCTCTCCCCTGATGACTTTGGAGTTACTGCCCCTTATGACTTAAAAATAATAGAAACTTTACTTTGTGCTGTGTGTATCTCTGAAACCACTAGTACTAGAGTCACCAAACTTCACAGGAATGTTGACCAGCATGTATTGTTGTGTACCCGGGGTTTTTGAATTGTCTCCCCCTGACAATGTTTGAGTTATTGCCCCGATGACTTAAAATTAGACCCTGATAAGTTCTTCATAAGTTAGACATTACACCTGCATATTGGAAAGAGGATGGGAGGGGAAGACATCTATTTTTTGTGACAAAAACAAACCTCTAGTTCAACAAGTTAAGAAGACTTTCAGAAACTGTAAACATTATTATTTTGCGTGTATGAAGTGGGATTCAGGTAGCACAGAGTATTATCATTAATGTGTGTATGAAGTGGGATTCAGGTTGCACAGAGTACTATCATTAATGTATGAATGGAGTGGGATTTAGGTAGCACAGAGTATTATCATTAATGTGTGTATGAAGTGGGATTCAGGTAGCACAGAGTATTATCATTAATGTGTGTACAAAGTGGGATTCAGATAGAACAGAGTATTATCATTAATGTGTGTACAAAGTGGGATTCAGGTAGCACAGAGTATTATCATTAATGTGTGTATGAAGTGGGATTCAGGTAGCACAGAGTATTATCAATAATGTGTGAATGGAGTGGGATTCAGATGGCACAGAGTATTATCATTAATGTGTGTATGAAGTGGGATTCAGGTAGCACAGAGTATTATCATTAATATGTGTATGAAGTGGGATTCAGGTAGCACAGAGTATTATCATTAATGTGTGTATGGAGTGGGATTCAGGTAGCACAGAGTATTATCATTAATGTGTGTATGAAGTGGGATTCAGGTAGCACAGAGTATTATCATTAATGTGTGTATGAAGTGGGATTCAGGTAGCACAGAGTATTATCATTAATGTGTGTATGGAGTGGGATTCAGGTAGCACAGAGTATTATCATTAATGTGTGAATGGAGTGGGATTCAGGTAGCACAGAGTATTATCATTAATGTGTGTATGAAGTAGGATTCAGGTAGCACAGAGTATTATAATTAATGTGTGTATGAAGTGGGATTCAGGTAGCACAGAGTATTATAAATAATGTGTGAATGGAGTGGGATTCAGATGGCACAGAGTATTATCATTAATGTGTGTACGAAGTGGGATTCAGGTAGCACAGAGTATTATCATTAATGTGTGTATGAAGTGGGATTCAGGTAGCACAGAGTATTATCATTAATGTGTGTACAAAGTGGGATTCAGGTAGCACAGAGTATTATCATTAATGTGTGTATGGAGTGGGATTCAGGTAGCACAGAGTATTATCATTAATGTGTGTATGAAGTCGGATTCAGGTAGCACAGAGTATTGTCATTAATGTGTGAATGAAGTGGGATTCAGGTAGCACAGAGTATTATCATTAATGTGTGTATGAAGTGGGATTCAGGTAGCACAGAGTATTATCAATAATGTGTGAATGGAGTGGGATTCAGATGGCACAGAGTATTATCATTAATGTGTGTATGAAGTGGGATTCAGGTAGCACAGAGTATTATCATTAATATGTGTATGAAGTGGGATTCAGGTAGCACAGAGTATTATCATTAATGTGTGTATGGAGTGGGATTCAGGTAGCACAGAGTATTATCATTATGTCTCCCCCCATATTTATATGGGGGAGACATATTGTTTTCGTGAGAGTTGTCTGTCTGTCTGTCCGTCTGTCTGTCACACTTTTTGTCCGGACAATAACTTCAATATGCCTGATGCCAGTTGATTGAAACTTCATATATGGAAAGAGCATAATGAGAGGAAGTGTCATGCAGAAGGTACATAACTCTGGCTTCACTAATATAGGAGTTATTGCCCTTTGTAAAAAAAATCACGCTTTTTTGTCCGGACGATAACTTCTATATGGCTCATGCCATTGATTTGAAACTTCATATATGGAAAGATCATAATGAGAGGAAGTGTCATGCACAAGGTCCATAACTCTGGCTTCACTAATATTGGAGTTATTGCCCTTTGTAAAAAAATCACAATTTTTTGTCCGGATGATTTCTCCTATGTGACACATGCCATTGGAGTGAAACTTCATACATGTAACAATCATGATAAGAGAAAGTGTCATGCATAAGATCCTTAACTCCAGCTTCAATAAATTTTAGAGTTATTGCCCCTTGTACATTTGTTTAATTCTTTCTTGTCCGGACGATAACTCCAACATGGCTCTTGCCATCGTATTGAAACTTCATACATGGAAAGAGCATGATGAGAGAAAGTGTCATGAACAAGGGCCATAATTCTGGCTTCAATAATTTTGGAGTTATTGCCCTTTGTTACATTTTTTGGCCGATCAATAACTCCTGTTCGACTGATGCTATTGGAATGACATTTTATTTTTGGAAAGAGCATGATGAAAGTAAGTGTCATGCACAAGGGCCATAAATCTGGTATCAGTATTTTTGGAGTTATTAGCTGTTATCATTTTCTTCTTGAAAAATGTAGTGTGGAAAACGCATAATGAGGGGAAGTATCATTCATCAAGACCATAACATTTTTAGTGATTTCCCTTTGCATATTGTTTTTATTAGAGGGGAGACATCCGTTTTTTTGACAAAAACCTCTAGTTAATGTGTGTATGAAGTGGGATTCAGGTAGCACAGAGTATTATCATTAATGTGTGTATGAAGTGGGATTCCGGTAGCACAGAGTATTATCATTAATGTGTGTATGAAGTGGGATTCAGGTAGCACAGAGTATTATCATTAATGTGTGTATGGAGTGGGATTCAGGTAGCACAGAGTATTATCATTAATGTGTGTATGAAGTGGGATTCAGGTAGCACAGAGTATTATCATTAATGTGTGTATGAAGTGGGATTCAGGTAGCACAGAGTATTATAATTAATGTGTGTATGAAGTGGGATTCAGGTAGCACAGAGTATTATAAATAATGTGTGAATGGAGTGGGATTCAGATGGCACAGAGTATTATCATTAATGTGTGTACGAAGTGGGATTCAGGTAGCACAGAGTATTATCATTAATGTGTGTATGAAGTGGGATTCAGGTAGCACAGAGTATTATCAATAATGTGTGTATGAAGTGGGATTCAGGTAGCACAGGGTATTATCAATAATGTGTGTATGAAGTGGGATTCAGGTAGCACAGAGTATTATCATTAATGTGTGTATGAAGTGGGATTCAGAGAGGTAACCTTTGACCTGACATGTGCTATTACTTTAAGAGCTTTACTTATTTTACAATGTAACTTCCATGTTTTCAGTTGAAGACCAAGATTACGTTCCAGAAGAAAGTTTTGCAGAAGCCTTGTTGGAATGCAATACGTGTGACGATTTCAGTTCAAAAGGTATAACTTAAGGGAGAAGAGGGCAGGGCATTCATATCTTAGGCATATTTCTAGTTTGTAAGGATTATGATCTGAAATGCTGTAATATAATATAGAACTATCATTTGTTCTTTTATTTGTTCTTTTTTTGTGCACATGCCACCCTAACATCGTTGGGGGGGGGGGGGGGGGTTGATACTACTTATTGCTTTTAGTCTGTCTGTTTGTCCACAACTTCAAAGTTTTGAGAAACATATGATAAAGACTTCATACTTTCATACTCAAACCTTTCCTGAGCATATCTCTCTTGCTATATCATCCAGGATTACCAAACTTGATGTGTAGATCTATCTTGGGATTGCAGAGTGTCACATTCCACTTCCAGGTCACTCTGACCTTTTTTGAGTTGGGATTAGTGTCCCCTTGATCCCCCCAAAAATGGGTACATTCTATGAAAATGTATATAATCGAGTAATGATATATTTTCATTCATTATCGTGATGTTTAAACATTTCAATAGTCTCCAAAAATGAATCGGACAAACAGTTTTGAGTTATGATTATGATCAGCAATATCAACTTTTAATTTCTGAATTAGTCATCTAATGGTTGTCTTTTTTAGCTCACCTGAGCTTGCTCAAGTGAGCTATTGTCATGGTGCTCCGTCCGGCGTCCGTCGTCGTGCGTCGTGCGTTGTGCGTCGTGCGTCGTGCGTCGTCAACATTTGGCTTGTGAACACTCTAGAGGTCACATTTGTAGCCAAATCTTCATGAAACTTGGTCAGAATGATTGTCTTGAAAAAATCTCGGATGAGTTCGAAAGTGGGTCATGTGGGGTCAAAAACTAGGTCACTAGGTCAAATTATTCAAAATCTTTGTGAACACTCTAGAGGTCACATTTTTAGTCCAATCTTCATGAAACTTAGTCAGAATGATTGTCTTGATAGAAACTTGGATGAGTTTGAAAGTGGGTCACATACGGTTAAAAACTAGGTCACTGGGTCAAATTATTGAAAAACCTTGTGAACAATCTAGAGGTCACATTTTTAGTCCAATCTTGATCAGACTTGCTCAGGATGATATTCTTGATGATATCTCGATCAAGTTCGATCATGGGTGGGGCAGGATTAAAAAGTAGGTCATTAGGTCAAATCTTAAAAAAATCTTGTTTACACTGTAGAAGCCACAATTTCTGCCTAATCTTCATCAAACTTGCTCAGAATGATAACCTTGATGATATCTTGATCGAGTTTGATCATATGTGGGCTTGGGTCAAAAAGTAGGTCACTAGGTCAAATCTTAGAAAAATCTTGTTTACACTCTAGAAGCCACATTTTCTGCCTATTCTTCATCAAACTTGCTCAGAATGATGACCTTGATGATATCTCAATTGAGATCCATCATGGGTGGGCTGGGGTCAAAATGTAGGTCACTAGGTCAAATCTTAGAAAAATCTTGTTTACACCCTAGAGGCCACATTTTCAGCCCAATCTTGATCAAACTTGCTCAGAATGATAACCTTGATGATCTCTCATTTGAGTTCGGTTGTGAGTGGTGTGGGGTGAAAAAGTAGGTCACTAGGTCAAATCTTAGAAAAATCTTGCCTACACTCTAGAAGCCACATTTTCTGCCTAATCTTGATCACGCTTGCTCAGAATGATAATCTTATGCCGTGTGATTCTTGCTCAGAATGATAACCTTATGCCGTGTGATTCTTTAGCCTATTGGAGGGGCTGTATTCGAATAAACTTTTCAAGCTACAATAGTAATGTGTACCTTGTCTGCATAAGCCTTTCAGATTGAATAACTCTCTGCACAATATGGATATTTTCAATGTTATCAAATGAAAATTAGAAATTTTTATTAGCTCACCTGAGCATGCTCAGGGTGAGCTATTGTGATCACTTGAATGTCTGTCGTCCGTCGTCCGTCGTGCGTCAACAATTTTCAACAATCTTCTTCTCTGAAACTACTCGTCAGATTTAAACGATATCTGGCAGGAATAGTCTTTAGGTGGCCCTCTTGCAAGTTTCTAAAATTTATGATGATATCTCAAAAAACATGGCTGCCAGGGGGCGGGGCCACTTTTCTTATATAGTTATATAGAAAACTTTAAAAATCTTCTTCTCTGAAACTACCAATCAGATTTAAACAATATTTGGCAGGAATGGTCTTTAGGTGGCCCTCTTGCAAGTTTCTAAAATTCATGATGATATCTCAAAAAACATGGCCGCCAGGGGGCGGGGCCACTTTCCTTATATAGTTATATAGAAAACTAAAAATCTTCTTCTCTGAAACTACCAATCAGATTTAAACAATATTTGGCAGGAATGGTCTTTAGGTGGCCCTCTTGCAAGTTTTTAAAATTCATTATGATATCTCAAAAAACATGGCCGCCAGGGGGCGGGTCACTTTCCTTATATAGTTATATAGAAAACTTTAAAAATCTTTTTCTCTGAAACTACCAATCAGATTTAAACAATATTTGGCAGGAATGGTCTTTAGGTGGCCCTCTTGCAAGTTTCTAAAATTCATGATGATATCTCAAAAAACATGGCCGCCAGGGGGCGGGGCCACTTTCCTTATATGTTTATATAGAAAACTTAAAAATCTTCTTCTCTGAAACTACCAATCAGATTTGAACGATATCTGGCAGGAATGGTCTTTAGGTGGCCCTCTTGCAAGTTTCTAAAATTCATGATGATATCTAAAAAAACATGGCCGTCAGGGGGCGGGGCCACTTTCCTTATTTATTTATATAGAAAACTTTAAAAACCTTCTTCTCTGAAACTACCAATCAGATTTGAATGATATCTGGCAGGAATGGTCTTTAGGTGGCCCTCTTGCAAGTTTCTAAAATTCTAAAATATGATGATATCTTGTATATTTTCAAATTTTAGAAAAATCTTGTCCATTACTTGTGTGTAACATTGTTGTAACCAACACTTAACAAATGTCAGGTGAGCGCCCCAGGACCCTCAGGGTCCTCTTGTTTATTTTTTTAAAGAAAAGCAAATCTGCAAATCTACAAGCTCTGTAATAAATTCTTTATTGAGCCAAAAGGGGATTGTATTTCTATTGGGGGTTCTTACTATATCTACGGCGTCTCACGATTTCAGTTCGGACCATTTGTTTTTGGCAAAAATTTGTTCAAATTCGATTAAAATCATGCCTTCAAACACCTTGACGATCAGACTTGCGAATGAATTTTGTAGAAATAACTGTAGCATTTCATAGGCACAGTGTGGATGATTGGACAGAAGCAGTGTAGTCGCAATTGTTATCGTAGAGTCGTAATAGACACCCTAAGAACGCGGTGTGGTCGCCTGGTATTAAGTATTTTCTTTTTTTTTGCTAATAAACCATTTGGTTGCCCGTTTCTTTAATAGGTGATAAATTGAAACATTGATAAATAGTTAAAATGGCTGCTTCATCCTAACATTATGTCTCTTGCTTTCTCTCTTTTAGCACTGAAGGTCAGACACCACTGGACCATGGAAGAAAAAAGTGCACTGAAGAGGCAATTTATGCTGGCCATTGCTCATGAAACAACACCTGGGCAATTGGCCTGCATAAATGCTATTCGACGAGAGCCGTGTTTGGCGAATTTCCAGTGGCGGCAAGTGAAGTTTGCTGTTAAAAATTTAATAATGACATATAGACGGCAGGCACAGAAGGGTTTCTAATCTGGATTGAAATTATGTTTTTGTTGCAATGTAAAAGGAAGTTATGCTCCCTTAACCCTTTGCCCAGTAGCCAGTAATGTGAAAGTAAAGCAGAATGCTCCTTAAGGCACTTTCTACTCTACTTTCAGCCTGCTCTTTCGTTGGAACTATTTTTTTGAATGAAAGAATAAACTAATGCATTAATATGAGTATCTATGGGGTAAAGGGTTAAGAATCCACCTGCTTCAGAGGATACCCATTCATCCCCTTTCAGTGGCTACTCAGCACATGTTTGACTGGTACCCAACTTTAACACTGTCTACCTTCATGCACAACAAGGATATTTCTACCACTGGACTTGAGCATTCTATAGTTTAAATAACATTTTTTTTACAAAATTTGCTAAGTACCTGTCCAGTGGTTGTCCTTATCCAATTAGCTTTGTTTTATATCTTCTTTCAGGCATGTTGTTCCTTAAAGCAGGATGAAAATAAAGCAGAACGCTTCTGTATGAGCTTTCTGCTTTACTTTTAGCCTGCTTTTTCCCATTACCCATAGCCTGTTTCTAGTTTTGAAAACATGTTAATAATGTCAACTAAAGTTAAGCAAGATGCTCTTAAAGGAGCATTCTGCTTTATTTTCAGCCTGCTTTTAACTCCCATCTTGAAAGGTACTGGAAATACCTTTTGTATTATGTTTAGGACTTTCAAGCTAGGGACTACTTTTCTTAGTGTATGAATAATTAAAAGCATAAAAAGGTATTTATGGGGTAAAGTGTTAGGATATAGGGATGTAGGATACTATGACCATCAGGAAAGGAAAACTAATTTCTGTGTTTAAAAGACAAAAACAGAGAAAGAATGGACTGTTCAAATCTGTTAAACTAAAAGAATATCTGATCTAATATTTCGACCACTAAGGGCCTTTGTCAAAGATTATCATGTCAAAATACACGTCACATTTTTAGCTCCACTTTTTCAAAAAGTGGAGGTATTGTCATGACCCTCTCGTCGGCATCGGCGTTGGTTAACCTTTTTGTTAAGGTCCTTTTCTCAGAAACCATCAAAGATATTTGGTTCATATTTGGTATGTATGTTAACTATCACAAGGGGAACCCATTTCACAAGGGTAGGTAACTCTAAAATTAATTTTGCCATAGTTATGCCCCTTTTTCGACTTAGAATTTTCATTGTTGTTTAAGTTTTATGTTCAGGTCCAATGTCTCAGAAACTGTCAAAGATATTTGGCTCATCTTTGGTATACACATTAACTATCACAAGGGGAACCCATTTCACAAGGGTAGGTAACCCTAAAATTAATTTTGCCATAGTTATGCCCCTTTTTCGACTTACAATCTTCATTGTTGGTTAAGTTTTATGTTCAGGTCCATGTCTCAGAAACTGTCCAAGATATTTGGTTCATCTTTGGTCTACATATTAACTATTACAAGGGGGACCCATTTCACAAGGGTAGGTAACCCTAAAATTAATTTTGCTGTTGTTATCTCCCCTTTCGGACTTAAACTTCCACTACACTATCCAGCACTAAAGAAAGTGGAGCGCGTTGTCTGCGGACAGCTCTTGTTGTTACATGCATTCAGCAATAAAATCAAAGAGAATAATCCTCTTTGATTTTATGGCTGAATGCATGTAACAAAAATGTGACGTGTATTTTGACATGATAATCTTTGACAAAGGCCCTTAGCGGTCGAAATATTAGATCAGAGCAGTTTAAGTATTTATGTATTATATTAATTCCCTATTTTGGAATATTTACTTCATTGTAAAAGAATATCACCAAAAGTGTTGCTTAGTTGTGCTTTTCCGTAATAACATTGGCTGATATCGTGCCCTACACATACATGCAAATTAGAAGTAGTACATGTGTACCACGCATTAATTAATGGACATAAATTTTTGGGGTTTATGTATAGAACCAATCCAGCATCTAACATAGCGTATACCTAGCCTAGAGTTTGTGATAAAAGTAAGTTGTGTAAGTTGTATTTTTGTAGATTTGTTGTTTTTAGCTCACCTGAGCACGAAGTGCTCATGGTTAGCTATTGTGACCGTGCATCGTCAGGCGTGTGTCATCCGTGGTGCTCATCGAACTTGCTCCAAATGTTGTTCTTGACAAAATCTAGGTCAAATTTGAAAGTGAGTCATGTGGGGTCGAAAAGTATGTTTCTAGATCAAATCATATAAAACCTTGTGAACACTCTAGAGGCCATTATTTGGGCCAATCTTCATCAAACTTGCTCCAAATGTTGTTCTTGTCAAAATCTAGGTCAGGTTTGAACATGGGTCATGTAGGGTCAAAAAGTTGGTCACTAGGTCATATCATAGCAAAACCTTGTGAACACACTAGAGGCCACAGTGTTTACAATCGGTGAAACTGTGACAAACTATATATTTATATATAACTTTAACTCCTCAGATAATTTGGGTTATGGGCGAAATCCAAAGGTAAAACTATTTGGTTCATTATACTCAGGGGAGCGATCCAGGGCCATCATGACCCTCCTGTTACTTGTTACTAATTATCTGTTACCAAGTTATTTAACAAAGTGTCTCTGTATATGTTGTACAGTGAATTGGTACCATTATTATATCTCCCCTATTATGGGGAGACATGTTGTTTTGGCCAGAGTTGTCCGACTGTCCCTCCGTCTGTCTGTCCATCACAAACTTTTGCCGCGCGTATCTCTGAAACCAGTTGGGCTAGAGTCACTAAAATTCACAGGAATGTTCACCAGCATGAGTACTTGTGCACCTGGGAATTTTTAATTGTCTCCCCTGATAACTTTGGAGTTATTGCCTGATAACTTTGGAGTTATTGCCCCTGATGACTTAAAATTAGAAAAACTTTGTGCCGCGCGTATCTCTGAAACCGCTAGTACTAGAGCCACCAAACTTCACAGGAATGTTTACCAGCATGATTTGTTGTGCACCTATGTTTTTTTAATTGTCTCCCCCTGATAATTCTTGAGTTATTGCCCCTGATATGAACACATAAATTTATACAAACTTTGTGTGGCGCGCATCTCTGAAACCAGTAGGGCTAGAGTCACCAAACTTCACAGGATTGTTCACTAGCATGAGTTGTTGTGCACTTGTGTTTTTTTGAATTGTCTCCCCCTGTTAACTTTGGAGTTACTGCCCCTGATGACTAAAAATTAGACAAAACTTCACAGGAATGTTGACCAACATGAGTTGTTGTGCACCTGGGAATTTTTGATTGTCTCCCCTTGATAACTTTGGAGTTATTGCCCCTGATATGATTACTTAAAATGAGAGAATTTTTTTGTCATGCATATCTTTAAAACCTCTATAGGGGCTAGAGTCACCAAACTTCACAGGAATGTTGACCAGCATGAGTTGTTGTGCACCTGGTTTTCTTTTAATTGCCGCCCTGGATAATTCTTGAGTTATTGCCCCTGATATGATAACTTGAAATTAGAGAAATTTTGTGCTGCACGTATCTCTGAAACCAGTAGGGCTAGAGTCTCCAAACTTGACGGGAATGTTCACCAGCATGAGTTGTTGTGCATCTGGGATTTTTAATTGTCTCCCCCTGATAAATTTGGAGTTGCTGCCTTCTATAACTTAAAATAAGAGAAACTTTACTTTGTGTCGTGTGTATCTCTGGAACCACTAGTACTAGAGTCACCAAACTTCACAGGAATGTTGACCAGTATGTGTTGTTGTTTACCCGGGATTTTTAATTGTCTCCCCTTGATTATGTTGGAGTTATTGCCCCTGATGACTTTAAATTAGACCCTGATAAGTTGGAGTTTCAGACATTACACTTGTGTATTGGAAAGAGGATGGGAGGGGGAGACATCTGTATTTGTGACAAAAACAAACCTCTAGTTATTCTTATTTTTGCTGTGGCAGTTTTTGGTATATGGTTAATGTAATGAGAAACTTTGGTGCATTTGTTCTGGTGCATTCGGATGTTTTATAAACCACTTCCATGCCTAATAGTTTCTCAAGAAGACCAGTAGCAATGTAGACCCTGACAAGAAGCAATGGATTGTTGAGTTAGTAATTGCTAATACACAGTAAAATCTCTCTATAATGGCCACTAAATGGTGTTGATTATCTGGTATTTAGGGCATGTCGCTCCCAAAGGAGCATTCTGTTTTACTTCCACCTTGCTTTATTAAATTAATTTAGCAGCCACCTGCCTTAAACACCAACTATTTGGTGCAATTTATTGGCCGCTTAAGACAGGTTTTACTGTAACACCCTTAAGAGAATTACCTTTGGACAATGACCACTCAAAAGATGATTCTAAAGCTTGCAGTATAAGTTATAAAGAATGATTCTGTAAGAGCTTTCTGCATTAAGTTTATCCTGCTCATTGCATCCTAGCGACAAGTATACTTGTCATTTACAAACAGTGTACATATGCATAGTACACTTGACCTATGCAAACAGTGTATACCCTGATCAGAGGGCTCCTATAGAAGCCCTCTGACCAGGGTCTACACTGTTTGTCATTTTGACAATATATTTTAAAAGCACCCCTGAATAGTAAAAACTGGACTACACCTAATTTGAAACTGGAAGTGTCCAATAGAATTTCAGGGTGAATGAGTTTAGCTGCCATCTGTGTTCATTCTCTTCTGAGTGATTGTTTGACATAGGTTTTACTATACTTTCAAACAATTCTTTGAGTTAATTTGTTCTTTATATATTTATATGAACTAACCACAGCATTTTAGTCTTATATTTTGATATTGTATTTGTTTATGATTACTATGCTTGAACCAGTCCTTAGAATTAAGGAGTTTTTCTGTTTTACTTTTACCTTGCTTTTAACCGCCACCTATCTTCCATACAATTATCATTCCTTTAAGTGGTTGTAATAGAGAGGTTTCACTTTACAAATATTTTATGATCATTGCCTATTTATTCTTCAGCGCCTTTAGCTCTCTAATTGTGAAGAAGTGATAGCTTTGGAAACAATTTGGGTCCAGATCTGATGCAGAGTAACTCGCATCTAATCTGAATCTAAACTGTTTGAGTACATTTGATAGAAGAGGTGTCGGATATTCTGCTCAAAGAATTATGGCAGAGGAAAAGTTATTAAAATAGCTAGAGGTTAGCACTATGCCTGTGTCAGGTCAGATCTTAACCCTTTACTCCAGAGCTTGTTTTCATTACTAATGAGCATTCCGCTTTACTTTCAGACTGCTTTAAACTACTATCTGCTAGGATATAGAAAATATTCCTGACTGTAAATAGTGAATGAAGGAAGATATTAAATGTGTTAAAATGAGTATCAATGGAGTAAAGGGTTTAATTTAACAAATTCTTAGGCCTGACACTCAAATATTTTGGTTTGGCTCCCAGCCTGTTCAAATCTGGAAAAATCTGGGAACCAAACCAAAGAGTTGGAGATTAATTATGAACATCATGCCTGTGAATGTGTTGGTGAATTCAAGACTAGACCTTGTTACGAACTAAGGATTTTTATATTACAATGTATCTGAAAATAGAAGTTGGTTCTGTTATAGGTACATGTAAATTGTGACTACAGGCTTATGATTAGTATGCAGATACCAACGAGGCTAAGCTGTTTGTCAATACTGCTTGTTTTGTTACAGTCAAAACTGAAGAAAGTTTTTCAAAAAAGCCATCAAAAAGTGCTTTTTTCTGAGGAATTTTACTCCGATTTAATGTTGTTATTTCAAAAGGAGTATACTTTATTGAATACTGGAATTGCCAATTTGAAAGTTCCAGGGATGGAGTAATAAATTGTGGACAAATAAGCAGCAATGACACTACACCTTGCTTCCACTGGATGGTGACGTACCAAATTTACTGATTTGTATTTTCTTATTTTTCAAACATTTTTTCATAGATTCCTAACACTGAATAATGTATCCCAATTTCTTTCAATAAAGTTTTGTTTGGCAATTTATGTTGATTGTTATTTTGTTGAATTCCTGACAGAATACAGTTTCAATAGTTAACCCTTTACCCAATAGCCTGTTTCTGATTATGAAGACAAGTGACCACTTAAAACAGGTTGAAAGTAAAGCAGAATGCACCTTAAGGTGCATTCTGCTTTTACTTTCAGCCTGCTTTAAGCTACCACCGTCTAGGATGTAGAAAATATTTCTTATGCTATATGTTCATGATGGTATAAATTTGAACCATTTCTTAAGTGGAGGAATAAATTAAAGGCGCTTCTATAAGAGAAAGGGTTAACAGAATGATGAAAATGTGTTTTTTAGCTCACCTTACAGAAAAGACTCAAGGTGAGCTATTGTGATAACTCCCTGTCTGTCCGGTCAAATTTATTATTCCCCCCCCCCCCCCCCCCCCCCTGCAAGCAAGTTGGGGGAGGGGGTATATAGGAATAACCCTGTCCGTCTGTTCATCCTTGTAAGCGCAACTTCTCCTACATCCTTCATCGGATTTACAAAATAACTTCATAGGTTATAGAGGACAATGAAAGGATGTGCATGATGAAATTTCTTTTCGTTCCGACATTCCCAATGGGAGATAATTTAACTAATGTTTCATGCATCACAGGTCCTAACACCGCGTAAGCTCAACTCCTCCTACACCGTTCATCGGATTTATATAACTTCATAGGTTGATAGAGGACTATGGAAGGATGTGCATGAAGAAATTATGTCTCCCACCACGTAGTGGTGTGGGACACATTGATTTACTCCTTTCCGTCTGTCTGTCTGTCCGCCCGTCTGTCTGTAACAGAATCTTGTCCGCTCTCTAATTTTAAAAGTTCTCATCCAGTCTTCACCAAACCTTCGAAAAATGTTTATAGCTATAATATCTAGGCAAAGCTCGATATCCAGAAATATTGTTTCAGGAACTTCAGAGTTACGGCCCTTGATTTATCCAAATTTGGCCTTTTTAGCATTATCCGCTAAGTCAAGAACATCTCATCCAATTTTCACCAAACCTTATAAGAAGGTTTATGGCTATAATATCTAGGCCAAGTTCAATATCCAGCAAGATTGTTTCAGGAACTTTAGAGTTACGGTCCTTGATTTGTCCAAATTTGGCCTTTTTAGCCTTGTAATCTCCCTAAGTCAAAACTGTCTCGTCCAATCTTTACCAAACCTTATAAAAATACTTGTGGCTATAATATCTAGGCCAGGTTCATTTACGCTGCACATATATTATTATAATAAAGTCTTTATTATATCTTAATGAAAGTTGTTTCTTATAACAAAGTTGTGAGACTAGTTGAATTTCAAGTTTACGAATGTAGGTCCAAACATGCAACCAGAAGGGTGTTCCTCGGAATACATGTGTCGCCTGCTGTAAGCAACCTCTTTCCATAAACGAAAACGGGGAATACTCGCACGGTATTGACATATAGAGCTATAAACCTTGTGCAAAATTAGGCTGTAACTATTTACCGGTGAATCCAGATCGTGAATGGACGATATAACTGTATCCTATCGTGGGCGGAAAAAGGATTTGTATCGCAATTCAGCATAATGGTTTACATGGCCACAAAACGTTCTTTAAACTATATAATGATTATTAAAAATATTTACTCACAATTTGCACGCATAGGCTACACAACATATTAAAAGCAGACAACTGATTTTGCTTGTATCAGTCGGACATTTCGCGTCAATCTATTCTGCGCCATAGTACCCCGATTCAATCAAATGGTGCATTTTTAAGTCACCAAGGATCCGACGCACTAGCTGAAACTGCCATTTGAATTTTTAGTACATTCGACTCTTGTTGAAAAAAAATCATATCGATTCGCAATTTGACCAATTCTAATAAATTACAACCATATACATGTAGCCACTTCCAACTTCTCTAAGGAAAAATCAACACGGTTATCCCAATGAGTACGAATCTGCTGCAGACTGGATATGAAACTACGATCATGTAGTTATCTTTATTTACTAGTACGGTAAATAAATTGGAAAACCATTTGCCGTTGCTGCAGAATCATCTTGTTACTAAATATAACATATAAATATAAGCTCTTTCCATTAATGAAATTTCATCTGAAAAACATCAAGAGAAAGAGAAAGGCTCTTAACCGCTCATCTGAGTAGACAGTGTGAAACTGTAAATCTAATCCCTAGGATTATGTGAAAATGTGGTCTCTTAATACGTTTTTAACCAAACGTAACTCACATCCCAACTTGTCCAAAATTTTATTTAGTCAAATATTTTGAACAAGTTTCATTAAGATTTAATGAGATTTGTAATCTCTAGAGTGCTGACGAGGTTTTGTCCTATTGACCTACTTTTTGACCGGATAGGACCCACATTAAACTTTAACTTGCAAACTTTCTAATCGGTATTCATTGAAATCTACTGAGATTCGTAGTCTCTTTGATATTAATGTTTTTCTGTAATTTGACCTAGTGACCTAGTTTTTAACCGCAGATGACCCAAATTTGAACTTAGACCTCAGATTTATTCCAGAGCAAGAAAAATATAATACATCCGTCATGAACGGTATATAATACATCCGTTATGACAAGCGATACACAGTTGATTTAAATGAAGCAAATAACACTTAGCATGTTAAGAAGTTGTTGCAAGAAATAATTGAAATGAAACGGTTTATTCGAACATTCAGCATGTTGAAAATAAACTTCCCGAGGATTTTTTTGCTTAATTTTCAGTTACCTTTCGGGTCGTGTCCGACACAACTAAAGTCTGTATGTATTTGGTTATTTCGGACCCAAGTGTACGTCATATTGGACCCAGTGTATTTTATGGGAATAATTTATGGTTTTACAATATATCTATAAAATAGTTCGTAACCTCTACCCCCCCCCCCCTCTCTCTCTCTCTCTCTCTCTCTATCTCTCTCTCTCCCGATCTCTCTCGATCTCTCTCGATCGATCGATCGATTATTCAATTCAGATTGGCAATTATGTGCCGTTAGTCTAGCTGTGTATTTAGGTTTATAAGTCACCTTAACGCTTTGCTTGATTCACTATTTCGTCAGCTGCTTCAAACAATGATTTTCAAATTCATTTTTTTATAGATTTTTATTGATAGTAATTTTAAGATAAAATGTTCTAACATGTATCACTACGTATATCTAGAAACACATGTTACAGCTGAATGCATGTCTAAACTAATGCTGAACGCTCCTACAGGAGCTTTAAGCATTACTTTAGACTTGCATTAAGCTGTGAACTTGAGAATTTGTCCAGATTAGAAAATGGATAACTCAAACCTGTTATCTCGAAGTATTTTTTAATGTTCCTTTAACCCTTTCCCTCATATAAACGTGTTTTAACGCATTTGCAAACAGAGTAGACCTAGATCAGAAGTCTCCTATAGGAGCCATCTGATCAGGGTCTGCTCTGTTTGCTAATAGAATTTGATAGATCTGTTTCTTTGTTTTCTAAAATGTCTACAATATTCCATCTTTCATATTTCTGACGTGTATAACTATTTTGTTAAGAAATGTTCAGTATAGGTTTTGAATAGAATGGGGAAAGGGTTAAGTTCGAGATGACGAAGTGTAACTGTATCTAAAGTGACAATCTTAACCCATTACCGTATAGGCTATTTTAGACACAACCTCTTTGAATAAATCTATCGAAAAGAAGCTTAAACTAGAGAAAATGAAAATTTTAGAATTGTGTACAGTTTTGAAACCATTGTGACAAATAGAACATTTGCTCCTATAGGAGCAAATCCTCTATTGATCACATTGGTTTCACAAAGTATTTTTACAGAGTCGTCAACAGCCGTCAATATGAGGGAATGGGTTAACAGAAGCATCAAAAGGCGTCAATATGAGGGAATGGTTAAACTCAGCAAACATTCTGGATCCTGGAGTGATGCTGAGTTATTCAACATCTCATACGGATTCAAGCTGTTTGCATATAAAGAGTTAAAGTTACTATGACAAAGAACACCCACAAACAAAAGCTGTATCTAGAAACAAGATGTGAGGATTGTACATAGTGGCTCTCAACTATTCAACGTTTTACCTGAAAGAAACAGGACCCAAATCAGATGGCTCCTGTAAGAGCTGTCTGATCAGAGTCTGCTCTGTTTGCTTACGGAATCATATAAGATCTGATTCTACATTTTCTGCCAAAGCCAAACACTAGCGTTTATAACATAAATAAAATGTGTTTGTGAAAAACGATGCCACCATTTGACCTTTGACCATGATGTATGACATTGACCTTAATAAGTCACATTAAAAATGAACGCCTCCATAACTGGCGCATGCATGCCAAGTTTGAAGTATGTATGTGTAATTGCTACAAAATTATCGCCAACGTTAAAGTTGTCCACAAACCAACGTACAGACAGGGTATAAACAGTATGCCCCCACCCCCGTTTAATTGGGGGCGGGGGAGGGAGGCATAAAATGTAAGAACTATTCATGATGTCATTACTGCTTACATGAATACCGGTATTCATGAGGTAAAGAGTTATTGTGTTACCTGGACCAACAGACTACCATGAACTGAAAACCAGCGTAAACACATGCTGATGCCAGTGCTCATTTGTTACTATAAAAGCAATGCTTAAAGGATCATAAGTCTTTAAATATGCGGGGAAGAGTGACGACCCCTTACCAGGTTGGAACTGTTGTGTGGCATAGCTGTAATGGTGTCACAACTGCTATGTGAAGTTTGATAGGCATAGCTGTACTGATGTCATTTACCCTTTAAGCTGTAACATGTGTTTCTAAGTATACGTATAGTGATACATTTTAGAACAATTCTGTATTGTACATATTTGAAGGACCGAACTTTTAGTTTGAGTTATCTCAAAGTTCAATTTATCCGAGTTCGAGATATCAAAGTTCAACTGTATATGTCCATAAGAAACAGATGCCAAAGTTGAGTAGAAAAATGGCTTCAAACTACACAATTGTAAAATTTCCTTTTCTCTAGCTAATGCTCCTTTTCGGTAGATTAATTCAAAGCGGTTGGATCTAAAAATAGCCTATGAGGGAATGGGCTGCGGCATAAAAATACCTGACATCTCCAAACAACATTTTCTCGATTTCTCCACCAAATACTCAATTGTTAACCCTTTCGCTGCCAAACTCTGTCGTCTGCTAACTTCGTCGTCTGCTAAAAGTTTTCATTCTTTTGATTTTCTTCATTTTTGTTTCAAAAACATAGTAACAGTAACAAACAGTTTGGATCCTGATTAGACACCGAGTTACTCGGCGTCTCATCTGGATCCAAACTGTTTGCATAGGTAATCACAGATCCGGCATTAGCAGCGAAAGGGTTAAAATCATCTCAAAGAATCATCTTTAATCAGTAGACACAAACGGTCAATTGTTATTAATTGCCTTATCTCAGAAGTTTGATGGATAAATTTCAATTTAATAATAAAATCATCATTCTTGCAACAAACCCTATGCTGTGGCCACTCTTATACGAATGTTCTCTTTTAAGATGATTCTAAAGAGTGGTCGCAACATAGAGTTTGGCAGAGAGATGATGATTTTAGTAATTAAATATCCACCTTTATCATGAATATTTATTAGCTGAATTAACAAATAATGACATCATGAATATTTAATAGCTGAATTTACATAATTTAACATTTTCAAGGGATTCTTTTGACAATTACTGTAGAATGGGATCTATTACACGTCGCAATCAAACAGAGCACAGTCTGGGTCTACTCTGTTTGACAATGTGTATAAAACGTTTATATGAGGGAAAGGTTAAATGCATAAAGTAGTAACCCGTTCCTGCATATATACGTCTTTCTACGCCTCTGTAAAAGTCACACGTTGAAACCATTGTGATAAATAGAGCATTCAAAAAATCCTTCTCTCTAGTTAATGCTCCTTTACGGTAGATATATTCAAAGATGTTGGGTCTAAAAATAGCATATGGAGGCTATAAATACGCCTTTCTATGCCTTTGCAAACAGAGTAGACCAAGATCAGATGGCTCCTATAGGAGCTGTCTGAGCAGGAGGGTCTGCTCTGTTTTCTTATGATATAGTGTATATATGATTCTACAGTATCTGCCAGTGTCAGAATTTCCTGTGTCCATATGCTATTATAACAAATGTATCTAATAAATATTCATGGCATCATGATTTCTTACATGAATATTCATGGAGGAAAGGGGTTAATAAATGTATAAAATGCAATGTATAAAGTATGTACTGCAATGTGAGCTTTTGTGAAGTGCTAGTTCAACATTAACCATCTGAAATGTGTGTCATTTGCAAACAGTGTAGTCCTTTTATAGGCATGGGTAATACTTTGAGGGTAGGAAATAAAGAAACCTATAAGTTTAATGATTTTGTACCAAAACTAGCAATTCTTTTTTATCAGCACTCTTATCTTCAAAGTGTGTATAAACTTAATTGATCGTTTCTAAACATTTGTACAAAACATACGCATATTACATGTACACTATTTCTTTTAAGGAATAATGTGTGCGTAGCGTGATTAAGGTGTGTGTATGAGGTAGTGTGATTAAGGTGTGTATGATGTAGTGTGATTAAGGTGTGTGTATGAGGTAGTGTGGTTACGGTGTGTGTATGAGCCTGAGGTAGTGTGATTAAGGTGTGTGTATGATGTAGTGTGATTAAGGTGTGTGTGTATGAGCCTGAGGTAGTGTGATTACGGTGTGTGTATGAGCCTGAGGTAGTGTGATTAAGGTGTGTGTATGATGTAGTGTGATTAAGGTGTGTGTGTATGAGCCTGAGGTAGTGTGATTACGGTGTGTGTATGAGCCTGAGGTAGTGTGATTAAGGTGTGTATATGAGCCTGAGGTAGTGTGATTACGGTGTGTGTATGAGCATGAGGTAGTGTGATTAAGGTGTGTGTATGAGCCTGAGGTAGTGTGATTAAGGTGTGTGTATGATGTAGTGTGATTAAGGTGTGTGTATGAGCCTGAGGTAGTGTGATTAAGGTGTGTGTATGATGTAGTGTGATTAAGGTGTGTGTATGAGGTAGTGTGATTCAGGTGTGTGTATGAGCCTGAGGTAGTGTGATTACGGTGTGTGTATGAGTATGAGGTAGTGTGATTAAGGTGTGTGTATGAGCCTGAGGTAGTGTGATTACGGTGTGTGTATGAGCCTGAGGTAGTGTGATTAAGGTGTGTGTATGAGCCTGAGGTAGTGTGATTAAGGTGTGTGTGTGTGTGTATGATGTAGTGTGATTAAGGTGTGTATGTGCCTGAGGTAGTGTGATTAAGGTGTGTATGAGCCTGAGGTAGTGTGATTAAGGTGTGTGTATGATGTAGCGTGATATGGTGTGTGTATGATGTAGTGTGATTAAGGTGTGTATATATTATGTAGTGTGATTAGGGGGTGTATATGATATGGTGTGGTTACGGTTTATTATTCTTATTCTTATGCGCACCGTTAAAGTATTGTCAAACTTGACAGTTTAACGTATTATGTAGATGTTTATCAGTAAACTGTCAACAAAATGCACATTTCTTACTTATTGTAAGGCGCTCCTGCTACACGGTATTTCACATCCTTAATTTTGTGGAGATGTGATTTACAAACTTCGTACATTTATTGGACATACCCATCTTTTCATTTCATCAAATATGATTTGATTCTATAGTACTACAACATAGTGCATGTCTAGTTGTTGACCCTTTTACAGTTGGCAATCACGCTGCCCTCTTTTAATGTACGCCGTTAAGGAAGGCTTAGTACTCTGTTTGTCTTTAAGGGTGGTGGTGGAATAGGTGTGAGGTTGGGCGACCCTAAACCTGTGACTACTGTCACTGACCGTTCGGGTGGCTATTTTTTTATGTAGTGTTTCCTGTATGACTCATATTTGTACTTGGTCTGTATCCAATGATAGTGTAACCCGCTATATCGTTGGTGGTCGATTATCACAACACTTGTCTCTGTGATTGTGCGATGCCAGGAAGGACATATAGTACTCTATGATGATGAATTCCCCAAAACGAGAGGATATTCTGTATTTTCATGTTATTTCTGTCGTCTCTACACTGATTGTATAAGTTTGTGACCAGCATCAGAATTACACTTTTGGGTTGTTGAAGGCTATGTTTTTGTTAAATATGCATATACACTTCTGTGTTAGACATCAATTGTGTTTTGAGACAGTCGGCGATGTATTATATGTGCCTATACACTGAACGTCAGAATCGTAGAAGATGGGATAAATCCCGCCTTCGAAGCGTAAGACGATACTTCCGTCTTTACTCTATTTTAATTTTTGTAGCATGTACTCTTTAATCCATTTTAATATATGAATGCATTGGTGCCATGTGCACGCCTGTGTGCGCGCGTGTTGGTGTAATGAATTTGTGCGTGTGTTATTATTATATGTGTGTGCAGTGCTGTCTTCGATTATATGCAGACAAGGAAGAGTTCTATTGTGCGTTTGCGTTTCTGTGGTGTGGGTGTCACAATCGCGAGTGAGAAATACGCGCGAATTCCTCACACGTAGTAAACATAGTATAGAATACTACAACTATGTCGTGTAAATTCAACGAATACACATGTGTACGTTTGGACGACTATCCCTTATTGAATAAAAAACACAGTTGTATAAAAACTACAATAGTGCCAATTTATTTTAAGGAATAAGGTGTGCGTAGTGTGATTAAGGTGTGTGTATGATGTAGTGTGATTAAGGTGTGTATAATATGTAGTGTGATTAGGGTGTGTATATGATGTAGTGTGGTTACGGTGTGTATTGGTGACTGATCACGTGACCATGTAGTCGGTATCAGGTGTCTAGTCATGAAGATAAATATTGACTTTTTTGCAACTTTTAACCCCCCACGTTGTTAACACTACGTATTGTAATCGGAATGAATTGTTATTTAGCCCTAATACCGACTAGAAAATAGTGTAGTGGGTTTCTGGTATTAAGTCAGGCGTAGTGGGTTTCAGTACAATACAAGTATGTGTGTGTGTGTGTGTGTGTGTGTGTGTGTGTGTGTGTGTGTGTGTGTGTGTGTGTGTGTGTGTGTGTGTGTGTGTGTGTGTGTGTGTGTGTGTGTGTGTGTGTGTGTGTGTGTGCATAACCTGGAAAGTCACTACGGCCATGTTATATCACTACGTTTTGGCAAGTCACTACGTTTTTTGGTGTAGTGACTTTCCAAACTGGCCAAAACTACTTATTTTGCCGTTTTATGTCGTAAAATCGAAAAAAATCGGATGGTGTGAGTTTCACGGAAACACTCTAATTTTAAACACAGTCATCGTTGTGCGAAAAATTGGAACCGCACACATCGACGCCATTCGCTGCGCAGCGCATGCGCACTACGTACAATATTCCATTATCGGTAGATCCAATATGGCCGCTAAATAACACGAGACACGGCAGTAAGTTATTTTATATTTACCAAATATCTAGTTCTACTGCATATTTACTGCAAATTACGATTGTTCTGTAGTTCTGAATAATACAAATAGTGAAGATAATACATAAAATAATATATCTACATTATAAATATCTCGGACATTGGCAAATCCTTCATTTTTACTTTCGTTGTAGCCCAGTGTTTGCTCTGGAAGTCTACTCTAAACCTACTGGCTAACGAGAGAGTAATAGAATAACTCACAGTTTGTAAGGACAAGCCTCTCCTGTCCAGTCCGGTTGGCTGTCAGTAGGCAACTGCATAGAGTCCGGTACCACGCTCGCGCGCTTCGAATCAGCTGACTCGGATGTCAACAACACATCGCACATGCGCGTCACAACATTCCCCCCATCTTTATCCTGAAGGTCTGGGGCCTCGGGGATGGATGCTGCTGTATGTTGACTGGAGCGATAGGTGGCACTTGGACTATTCTAGTCTTCCTAGGAACCGGATCTGGACGATAGGTACCTTTGACTGAAAGTCTTAAAGGTCCTAAACTTAATGAACCTCCGACTAAAAGCCTGAAAGGTTCCTGAACTTTACATACCTTGGGCTGAAAGCCTGAAGGGTTCTTAAACTTTACAAACCTCGGGCTGAAAGCCTCAAAGGTACTTTAACTTATCATGTTCAGTGTCTGGAAGACTGCTACCTGAACATGAAACATTTCCGAAACAGCCAGTGCGTCATAGTCTAAAAGACAACCTGAAGCCTCTGACTTCGAAATATACTGAGCTCCTTCGCCTGGATGGCTCCGGACTCCTGAAAAGCTCTGAGTTTCAGGGACTGAAAATCCCATAACTCCAGAACTAGAATTCAACTCAATTCCTGGTGCTCGAACAGAATCATACAAGCTATCGGGAGCGTGAGACCTACTGCTGCCTCATTCACTAAGTAAAATGTATCCGCGTGTAAGCAATATTTACAACTGTCACAGGGTAGATCCGTTGGCTTTATACCAGCAACATATGCTGAGCATGGAGTCAAAGGATCAGGGATCCTGGAAATCACATCTGCATTCCTATGCTTTACTCCAGCCCGATGCTTAACCACTATATTTACTGAGACAATTCTTTCAACCATCGGGCTAGCTGCCCCTGTGATTTCTTAAACCGTAACAACCAAGTTAAACTGGAATGATCTGTCCAAGCAAGTAATACCGGAAATGCCTGGTAAACTGTATGATAATTTAGAACTCTTTCCTGGTTGTACCGTATACTCCGGAGTCAATGAGAGGCTGCTGAAAGCAATCACTCTTTCCACTCCGTTCTGTATCTGTATCAATTCCGCTCTGATAGCTGTATACGAGGCATCTACATCCAAGATAAATGGATCTTGACTATTCGGCAAAGCCAACAAGGGGTGTGAAGTCAATGCCTTCAAAATGCCTTCTGTTCCAAAGGACCCCACTTGAATAGATTCTTGCCAGTTGACCTATATAAAAGCTGTGTCAACTTAGGACATATGGTAATTGGCCAAACCAAGGAACCTTTCAACATCCTCGGATGAAGCTGGAACTTGCTACTGAGCCATGCCATGGTTTCTACAACGCCAGCATCCTTAGAAACCATGAACAGGCAGTTTCCACTGACATTTCTCCCAAGAAACTACTTCTTCCCGGAAGAAAAGACAACTTTCTTGGCCTAAACTTCATGCCATAACTTCATGCTATAGGCTATTCAAATGGTCCTCAAAAACCCTTTCCATAAAGGGAAAGTATCCTTTATAGAGACAACATAGAGTGTCCTGTAATCAATGCACCAGTGAACTATCTCTGGCAGTTTTCAACTTGCTCACTAACGGAACTCTTTTCTCAGCACTGCGACTGGAAGTCTGCTTGCTGACGACTTTGAGTTTCATCTAAAACAGAGTCTACAACTCGCGCACAAGCTACAATATAATTACTGACCAAACCACCTTGCAGGGTACTCTGTTACTCTCAAAACTGTCTCTTTATCAGCCATCTGCATCACAACCTCTCTAATATTTCGTGGTTTCTCTTTCCAACTTTGGTATACATGTATTTGCGTTGAAAGGATAGTGATCTCGGCCACGGAATCAATCCTAGCCCTAACCATTCTCCCCCCAACCTTAATATGAAAAAGCACTGAGATTGTGTTTAAGATCTGACAGCAGACTAGATGCAGATCCAACACCTTCCTTGCAGTCTTTTTTATGTAACCTATGAGTATGAGTACCTGCTCCTGCATCAGTCGATTCAGGGCTG
Source organism: Azorinus chamasolen (assembly GCA_963576725.1). Lineage (NCBI taxonomy): Eukaryota > Metazoa > Mollusca > Bivalvia > Cardiida > Solecurtidae > Azorinus > Azorinus chamasolen. The sequence continues at coordinate 1,990,363 of OY755237.1, forward strand.
AAAGTCATCTGAACTGATGAAAGTTGACCGGAAGTCAGGTCTTCTAAACGTTCATGATTTCTAAAGGTCTTTTCTGACGAAAGTTGACTGGAAGTCATGCTTTCTAAAGGTTGCTAAAGATTCCTAGCCACTGATATTGCCTTGATGTGCAACCCTTAACCTCAGTCTTTATTAAGTTCAAGCCTTGTCGGGTTTGTGGCTATCTTTACAATCTCGCTTTTTTGACCAGGCTAAGTATCTCTGACAATCACGCTTCATGTGTCCCCTTTGCTTGCAAAAGAAACACTGAACATTCATGTTGCAAGAACTAACCCTCCCTGATGGGAACTGTAGCTTGGCATCCAGACTCTCTATAGCTCTAGCTACCATCTGCTCTACTTTAGATTCTGTGATAGAACCTACTGCATTTATAGTAATCGCATCTTTTAATTTCTTACCAGAAGCCTTCCCCCGTTCAATAGCGCGGTAACTACCATGAATACTCACTGGGTGTTCGATACAAGGATGTTTTGCAGCATCCTTATCCAAACACCCTTTACAAAATTTTGGAATAGCCCCTTGTTTGCGATGGCTTTAGGGTAGATCCTTGTATGCAGGTGTAGCTAAAGACTTGTGCTCTATCTGACATGTGTCCCGATGGCTCCTGTGTCTGGAAGACGACAGATGTTTATTGACTAATCCCCACTTGCCAGTCTGGAAGACTGTAGCGTATGTGGGCTTGAACCTGTGACCAGCTTATCCTCCTCAACCCTAACCAGATTTTGAATGATGTCTAAAATGCTCTCTGCCTCCCGCTGCAGCTCTCGCAAATGCTCCAAATATGAAACTTTACTATTGGATTCAGGTTTTGGACATATGTAAGTTTGCTTTCCCTTATGGTCAAACAAACCCTTAGTCCTCACCTGCCTTTCAGACATGCTGATAAGCAGGTCGTAGTCATCAACTTTAACCTTCGGGTCTGATGGTGATGTACTTAAAGGTAGATCTGCGCCTGCACCCTGAACATGTCGCTCCTTGACTGAGTTCAGCTCTGCTTGATCTAACTGTCCTGGCAGAGAGAAATCAATTACACGAAGCATGTTTTCATTGAGATTCCCCATCAGTACAAGGGACAAAGCGTCCTTCGTCACTACTTGATACTGAGCACGGAACCTTACAATGGCTTCTGCTCTAGCTTTATCTATTCCTGGGATTAAACGCAACTCCTCTACCGAAGCTGTATTAATCTTCACCAACATTTTGAGCACTGAGCAAGCATATACCTATATTAATCGTGTATGAAATACAACGATAAATCTAAGGTTTATTTTCCCTGTATGGAATACAATGGAAAATCTTTATACTGACAGACAATGAACTTTCTATTCAGTCAACAGGTATAAAATACGTGATAACTGCAATAGTACAAACAAACTTACCTTACATCCCGTGAGCTAATCTACCGTAAATAAAACTGGCATAAAACAAATTTGAAACTGAATGCCTTAAGAAAAAATAACTTTACCTTAGCTTAGAATCAATTAGATGAATTCCTAGAATGCCTTAAGAAAATAATAAACTGGCATAAGTCACCCTACTGAAAACCTATCAGAATCCTAAGACAACAAAGTTATGGACTGGCATAAGACTTTCAATTATCCTCAAACTGTTTTAAGAAATACAACTGGCATAGGACAAATTCAAAACCTGCCCTAAGAAAAAATGTCTATTCATCCGCACCTGCAGTGAAATAAACAAACTGTCACTCTCGCTAGATGTGTTAACACTTATTGCACATAAACCGGTAACCAGTGTGTATTGCAATAAATAAATTAACCTGCTCGGTTTAGAGACCCTTTACTTTTCTCCTACTGGCATGAAGCATAAATTCCAAGAAAAACTGGCATGTATGAGTTACCTCGATACAAGAAAAAATAACTGACATGAAACCTACACTTCAAGAAAAACTTTCATGTACGAATAACCTCTGTACAAGAAAACTGAAATGGAGAAATGACTCCTGCTTGAAACTTTAAGTCTGACTGGCCTTTAAATCCTCGTCGCCATTAAAGTAGCCCAGTGTTTGCTCTGGAAGTTTACTCTAAACCTACTGGCTAACGAGAGAGTAATAGAATAACTCACAGTTTGCAAGGACAAGCCTCTCCTGTCCAGTCCGGTTGGCTGTCAGTAGGCAACTGCATAGAGTCCGGTACCACGCTCGCGCGCTTCGAATCAGCTGACTCGGATGTCAACAACACATCGCACATGCGCGTCACAACATCTTATTTCATGAAAATGTTTCGCAAGACCCGAAATGGAGACCAAGGTTGATATTGCTTACGTACTAAATGTAAATTTAATCAATGCAATTCCCATTGTTTTGGGTTGAGACTTTCTCATTTAGGTAAATTTATACATTTGTTTATGAATATGATATTCCTATGGATTCGTGATACCCTATCAATTCGTGTATTGTGTAATCCCGTAGTTTTTTTCAACACAGAGTTTATTTCTGTGACCTAGTTTTTGTCAATAGCCTCTATGAAAAGGGCTCGTTAATATATTACAATTTGACTCAAATCTGAAAACAATCCAAGCACTGTTTAAAAGAAGACATTTTTTCTAGAGGAGATTTAACAGATGCACCGGTCACCGATACAAACCGACCTTCACCCTTAGGCTTTCAATACACAAACGGCGATGCCCTAAATGGAGACCAAATAAGCAGACACCAAGTTGGATTTTGTGGAAATTTTGTGTGGATATATGATTATGGGATGAGAATCAACTAATTTATACCAGGTAAGCAATAGAAAAGTGACTTTGTTATTCTATTTGATCGTTCCACCTCCGGTTACTCACTAAGAAGCCTAAAACTATTTTAAACCACTACTTACAGTCTGATGTCTATTTTTTCACCACTTATGCCTTTTTCTCATTGATCATAGATTTGTGCTTTATGAACTTTCATGTGTTGGGAATACCCACTTTGCTTGGACCTAGTGGGAAGTTCTGTTTTAACCCTTTCCCTCATATAAACGTGTTTTCACACATTTGCAAACAGAGTAGACCACAGGGGGCCATTTCGTGGGTCTAGATGGTCGATCACCGAAAGAAAAGTGCAAGATGTGTTCTTTGCCAATCTTTTTAGGTATTGTAATCGATGAAAAATTATGTGTGAGTAAATCTCTTCACGACTATAAACCCTTCACTGCATGTGCCTGTTTATGTCAATGCAAACACAGTAGATCCAGATCAAACGTAATGAAATAAATTTACAAACAGCGTAGATCCAGATCAGACAGCTTTTGTTGTAGATCCCTGATCACTGATCAGGGTCTTATCGGTTTGCTGTACAATTACTGTCACAGCCAAACTTGTACTCATGTATCATTACAAAAACTCAATCTCCGTGAAATTATTATTTCTTACACGAATATTCATGGAGATCTGACGCCTTTTTTCACATTGCTATTTTTTCAAAAGGATCTTTGGCTCTGACAGAAACTATAGGATTAGATCAACAACATTTCATAAGCAACAGAGCAGAACCTGATCAGACAGCTCTTACAGGAACTGTCCGATCTGGATCTACTCTATTTGCAAACGTGCGTGAAGCTGTTTATATAAATACGAGAAGGATTGGGAAATTGATTTTAAATCAAATTTGGTGTCCGCTGTCAACAGAGCTAACTGGTGTTTATTAATCCTTTTTTCTCTTAAGAATATTTATTAAAGATTTCATGACCTCGTGAATATTCATTTACATGGATTACAGAGACGCTAGACAACCATGATCGAATCTAAAGAAATAAGTCTACAGACTAAGCAATCAGGGCAGACCCTGATCAGACAGTTTCAGCGTGATTTAGGTTTACGCTGTTAACAAAAAGTTTGAATAAAATAATTTTCCAATACGAAAAGGCCCATTAACCTACAGTGCTAACCTTTAAATTCACATTTATAATAGAATGTAGCATATCCCTTTTTATACGCCCGAAGGGACGTATTATGGTATGGCGCATGTCATCCGTCCTTCTGTCCGTCCGTCCGTTAGCAATTTGTGCAACTAACTCCTCCTTTATTTTTCAACATAATTTCTTCAAACTTTCAGGAATGATAGATACTGATGTGTAGTTGTGCTAATCAGTGAGATAACTCTCATATCATTTTTCATTGTGGAGTTATTGCCCTTTGATAGTTTCGGATAGCAATTTCTTGTGCAACCAACTCCTCCTTTATTTTTCAACATAATTTCTTCAAACTTTCAGGAATGATAGATATTGATGTGTAGTTGTGCATATCAGTGAGATAACTCTCATATCATTTTTCATTGTGGAGTTATTGCCCTTTGATAGTTTCGGGTAGCAATTTCTTGTGCAACTAACTCCTTTATTTTTCAACATAATTTCTTCAAACTTTCAGGAATGATAGATACTGATGTGTAGTTGTGCATATCAGTGAGATAACTCTCTTATCATTTTTCATTCTGGAGTTATTGCCCTTTGATAGTTTCGGGTAGCAATTTCTTGTGCCACTAATTCCTCCTTTTTTTTCAAAATAAATGCTCCTTTTTCAGCTTTCAGTAGGCCCAAAGACAAATAAAAGATTACTATTACAATAAGCAGTTTTACTCTCCTTGCTATTGCCTTAGCCCTAATAGACCTCATATGCGCAACTTCTGAAGGTTTACACATTGTGTAAATAGAACAGCCTTCGGGCGTATATTGTCTCGCGGTGCTCTTGTTATCATTGTAGACCCAAGTCATTGGCTGCACTATTTTCTCTAGTATAAATTTCATGGAAAACAGCCATATAGAGACACAACGTATTTAGAAATGCAGTGCTTTAAATATGAGCTAATAAGTGTCTCTTAAGAACTTGACAGGCTGAATAATTGCATATTTTCAAGTTATTGTGTGTATTCTCTGCCCATTGGGGTCATATTTTGTGACTCTCTTGCAGGACTTCTTCCTCTGGTGGATGTTGGGAAATATGTGTGTGTAGCGTCAGAATGGCCCAAATCTAAAGTGAAAATAGACGGTGTGTACATACTTTTGTGTGTAGTGAAAAAAGTCAACGTTCTTGACCTTGTTTTCTGGTGATCTAGAGACTGTGTTTGGACTAATATGAATGTGTTAAGAGGGTATAACCCAAATCTAAGCCTGGAAGTAGCTAGGGGATGCAGAAAATGCCTGTTTTTACATGGAATAAAGAAGGGCAAAAGTGACCGGGCTCACACCTATAACAGAAACTGTTAAAATGGAATATCTTCAAAACAGTAAGGATTACTGCCCTGAAATTTCAGATGTAGGTAATTTATGACTAAATTAGTAGCTTGCACATGATACAGTTTTTAACAGATCTGAGTAAATTTGAAGAAATTGAGATTTTTAAAAAAAAGTGTGTTAAACGGTTCAGTATAAAGACCACTCTTGCACTTATATCAGACTATTTGGCCTTCATAGGCTCTGTCAGACTATTTGGCCTACATAGGCTCTGTGATCTGGATCTAAACAGCATAGAACAACCCGGTTGATTATATTTTTGTTGAATTTCAAGCATTTTTTATTAAATTGAGAAATTTTGGCTAATGACGGGCAACTTAGAAGCGTCGGTATCGTCCGAAAGCCTTCCTAAAATTGCCTTTGGCTACTTGACATCTTCCTGCTGGAGAAATATCTTTTTCTGGAATCAAAGGTCCAACATATGTATCAAATTTGGCAAAGTAAAGTATTTCGTAGAATTTTGGACAGATTCCATCATTTAGCATCTCATAAATTTAGCTTGAAGCGCATAAATCACAGTTTTTCATTGGATCTAGCCGCGCGACCGACTCTTTCAGTGCTTCCTGTCATTTTTTTGGCTCTTCCAATGTGTTTTCTTACATAATTTCCAAGATCTAATATTCGTCTCAATCAAATTTGCATTTTCAGAGTGTCTCTTTCTAGTTTTATTGCATTTTTTCTGCATTTAATAACTTTAATAGTGCAGAGCTCTACATAAATTGCAACCGCTAATTAAAAATTGCTCATCAAGCATGCAAAGCGGGCGACTCTTAACCCTTATTTGTAGCTTCAGACAGACGCGACTGTAATTTCTGTGGCTGCTAAGCAAGGAAAAAGAGTGCTATTTCTATTTCTGAAATCTATTTGTATCTGCTGGCCTTAAGTTTTGAAGTTTGAGTGCCCTCTGTTATGGGTTTCTTTGAATACCGTGCAGCTAAGTTGGTCAGATGACTTTAAAAAGGTAACAAAGCATTGTTTTTATTGTGAATTTCTCATAACTTGACAATTTCACTATTTAAGAAACAACAATATTTAGCTAAATCATAACATAAACACTCAAATTAGAGTTCTGAACATGTATCTTAAAGCATTTTTCAAGGATTTTTGTATATTTTATGTGGTTTCCCTGTTTTTCAGGCCTTGGAGGCACATCAGGAAGGACACATTTTTCCATGGTTGGGCTTTGTGTGGCATATTCTTTGAGCCAGTACTTTGCACTGGGGTAGGAACCATGTACAACACCACTGAGCATGACAGGAAATACCAGCCGGTCTTGGGTGAAAAGACTTTGCGGCTACTCGGTGCTGCTTCCGCCGAAGCCGACTACATGCGGCTGAGATCTTTGATTAATGCTGACAGTTAATGAAGGTATGCTAACCATAGGAAACAATGTCCTTTTATGCTAAAATTCACCCTGCACTGTTGAGTGAAATCTGATTGGGTAGTCTTTTTCTGCTTCTTGTGCTTGAAATACCCTTCTGGAAAGGAGAGGTGCCTGTCGCGGGGGCATGAATGCCGACTCATACCGTACATCTTCTTTAGGGTGCTGATCACAAGCGACGATCATTTCATCCCGATTTAGCATTTCGAACTTGCTTGTCTATGCTAAAATAAGGATCTGGATCCAAACTCAGTCTAAGATCTTCATGATTAGGCCAGTTTATAGACAATTTTAGTCTTAAACTGAAGAATTTCAGCCAAATTTTACATCAGTTATCACTAAAATATCCAGTTTACGGGTATTTTTTGTGAATCAGAGTTAACAATAACAATTTGGCTGGTTTCTAACAGATCACTGCCTGAGAGATGCTATGCCTTTTATTTCATCAAGATCAAATGAAAACTTTTTCAAGAAATTAGGATTTTAGTTTTTGCCTACATCGCCATCTATCGGCTTATTGTGTGTGTGTGTGTGTGTGTGTGTGTGTGTGTGTGTGTGTGTGTGTGTGTGTGTGTGTGTGTGTGTGTGTGTGTGTGTGTGTGTGTGTGTGTGTGTGTGTGTGTGTGTGTGTGTGTGTGTGTGTGTGTGTGTGTGTGTGTGTGTGTGTGTGTGTGTGTGTGTGTGTGTGTGTGTGTGTGTGTGTGTGTGTGTGTGTGTGTGTGTGTGTGTGTGTGTGTGTGTGTGTGTGTGTGTGTGTGTGTGTGTGTGTGTGTGTGTGTGTGTGTGTGTGTGTGTGTGTGTGTGTGTGTGTGTGTGTGTGTGTGTGTGTGTGTGTGTGTGTGTGTGTGTGTGTGTGTGTGTGTGTGTGTGTGTGTGTGTGTGTGTGTGTGTGTGTGTGTGTGTGTGTGTGTGTGTGTGTGTGTGTGTGTGTGTGTGTGTGTGTGTGTGTGTGTGTGTGTGTGTGTGTGTGTGTGTGTGTGTGTGTGTGTGTGTGTGTGTGTGTGTGTGTGTGTGTGTGTGTGTGTGTGTGTGTGTGTGTGTGTGTGTGTGTGTGTGTGTGTGTGTGTGTGTGTGTGTGTGTGTGTGTGTGTGTGTGTGTGTGTGTGTGTGTGTGTGTGTGTGTGTGTGTGTGTGTGTGTGTGTGTGTGTGTGTGTGTGTGTGTGTGTGTGTGTGTGTGTGTGTGTGTGTGTGTGTGTGTGTGTGTGTGTGTGTGTGTGTGTGTGTGTGTGTGTGTGTGTGTGTGTGTGTGTGTGTGTGTGTGTGTGTGTGTGTGTGTGTGTGTGTGTGTGTGCGTGCGTGCGTGCGTGCGTGCGTGCGTGTGTGTGTGTGTCATGCTGTCTATCGGTGTTTTGGTGGTGGTTGCGTCTTGTATGTGGCTTTGCCTGCTTGACTTTACTACTTTTCCATCTATATCCTTGCTTAAGCAGCTTTTCAGTTAAACTGAGATTTCGACTGTTAAAATCGGCAATAGATGAACAAGCAGAATAAAGCTCATTTTGAATGAACTCGGTAGCTTTTAAATTCAGACATAAGTTTCATGTTTTAATAATTTATTAACTGAAATGAGTTACGTGAAAATATAGTTAGCGATTGTGTCTTTGTGGTTAATAACGGCGTATACCAAGACAAGACAACATGTGCCCTTCGCATGCTATGTCTCAACAATAACAACAACAACTCGATCACAAACTACAGTATTTTATTCACATGTCATGAGTATCTAAAACATACCAAAATATAGTTTTCTGACCCAACCAAAAAAAAAAAAATTGTTTTCGCGAACACCCCTGCTCTATTTAATAAGTAAAAGTTATTCAACTCCGGGGGAAATCTGCTAAACAATCGATGGGTTCATTCACTGCGATCGTCCTTGAAAGCTTATTTGACCACCGATTTCCATAACACGCCGCGACACATTTTAACAGTATCGTCACTATTTGTCAAGTTTGATAATGAGGCAATGATGGGGCTGCTGATTGTCGCCCACTGTAAAAATCGATCATACACCTAGATTGTATCATTGCACTTGACATAACAAAAGGCCCACAATCGCAACGGTACATATACATTCACATTTGTGTCCTGTATTAACTTCCTCACAATTGTTTTAGATAATCACAACCAAAAGCATTAAACACACTAATGAAAGCCAAGCGCCATAACCATTGTTTTGACACGGTTTAGAAATAAATGTCCTGGTATAAACCGGATTGTTCAACTGTGCGATAAGGGTATTGTCAGGAATGCAAAGGATAAACATTGTTACATATTGTCCAAATGTAAAGGTTACGTTTACCAGAAGTTGTGTTCGACATCATGAGCCATTACGGTACTAAGGATATATACAGTTTTCTGGCAAATACCAGTTATACATAATTTTCTATAATCCCTCGTTCAATCGTGCTGTTTCTGTGTCTGTTGTTGAGTGTTACAGAGAAAACTTCCTGTTTTATGTTTGCAATATATAGCTAGGACTCAACAGAGAACTGAATTACGAATGATTGAAATGGGTACTTGTCAACCTTGTGTTTACATCGTGTTCCTGTTACTTAAATATGGTAAGACATTTTATTACCTACATAAGCAAGCTGGCATTGAATGTGGTAAATAAAGTATATAACACTGCATGTATTTTTGGCTGGATTGCTCGGAATCCAGGGTTATAGATTGGCGAATGCCGTCCGGCCGTCCAGTTGATCTTTTTGTTTATGTTAGTTATAGTCAAAGTATAATACCTACAGTAACCAAACTTGGCATGTGGGTTCAGAATGGGGGTCACGTTAGCATGTTACTATGACCCCTTTGTGGCCTAGTTTTTACGCTTTATTGGGAGAATTTCCTGGTTTACCATTTTGTTTGTGTTAGTTATAGCCAAAGTATAACACCTACAGTAACCAAACTTGGCATGTGGGTTCATAATGAGGGTCACATTACATGAGATAGGTTGGTAGGTTTTTATGAACCCTTTGTGACCTAGTTTTTACTCTTCTATGACTTAGAGAATTTCCAGGTTGACCTTTTTGTTTGTGTTAGTTATAGCCAAAGTATAATACCTACAGTAACCGACCTTGGCATGTGGGTTCAGAATGAGGGTCACATTACATGTCATAGGTTTGCAGGTTACTATGACCCCTTTGTGACCTAGTTTTTACGCTTCATTGACTTAGAGAATGTCCAGGTTGACCTTTATGTTTGTGTTAGTTATAGCCAAGCCAAAGTATAACACCTACAGTAACCAAACCTGGCATATGGGTTCAGAATGAGGGTCACATCGCATGTCATAGGTTAGCAGGTTATTATGACCCCTTTGTGACCTAGTTTTTACGCTTCAATGACTTAGAGAATTTCCAGGTTTACCTCTTTGCTTGTGTAAGTTATAGCCAAAGTATAACACCTACAGTAACAAAACTGTAATGGTATTGGGATACTGATAGGTACAAATATTGCAGTTGTTAGTGTTGGTTACACCCAGTATAGCAGTTATGTTAGGTTTAGCCAAAGTATAACACCTACAGTTGCAAAACTTGGCATGTGGGTTTGTAATGAGGGTCACATTACAGATTATAGCTTAACAGTTTACTTTAACCCCACTATGACCTAGATTTTAGGGTTCGGTGACTTAGAGAATGTTGATGTTGATTTTTAAGGTAAAATATTTCGTAGATAAACTACGTGTTTTTGGAAATTAAATTTGCGGATATTGCCTAGGGGCAGGGTTTATTAATGGGTATATGGTTTACAAACAAAACAAAAGTTTTTGCCGGCCATACCGACATTGGCGGTACGTTTTCAACTTAAATTTGATTAAAAATACGTGTGAAAACAATATCACATGCACGTATTTCATTGCAGCCAGGCGTCTGTTCTGTTAGACATGTGTGAAGAATAGTGTTTATGCTGCGTTTACATTTATCCACGATGTCTACGATATCCAAGATTTGAGGAAATCGTGAAGGTCGTGGGGTGGAATCTTGGTGATATTGAAGTAGCTTGGAGGAATCGCAAGGATCGTGACAAAACTTTTGACCGTCAACTATTTCGCCATGATTGACCCGATTGGTTGAGAGAGCGTGATAAAACGTTGAAATCTTAGCAGAGCGTAGTGCAGCTTAACGTACATTAAAATAGGACATCGAATCTTGACACTCCATCGTAGGGGATCTGTGTGAAAGTGGAAAACACGATTCTTTAAGTTCCACTAAGATTTTATCACGTTTCTTTCACGCTTTATCACTCTTGTACGATTCGTCAAGATATAGTAAGTCCTTCCGGTAGGACACGTTCTGTTACAATCATCCCGATTGGTCCCCGCGCTCTGTGAAGATCTAATAAGTTCATATAAGTTACGGTGCGGTTTTAACATGTTGGCTCCACGCACTGCAATATGTCTTCCATACTATTCATGATATCAGGTTTAAAGATGCCCACCAGAAGAAAACGCAAAGTTTCTGCAAAGAAAAACCACGTGATCTCCACTTTTCCCCACCATCACAACCAGTTAGTGAGAAAGCTCAAGCAGAAATCCCCATGAAGCCTGGGAAACCAGAAGCTACTGCTTCTGACAAGAAAAACTCCCATTTCAGCCAACCATGGCTGAACCATGGCCTAACCAAGCAGTGTCTATACCTTCTCTTCCGTCTTATCCTTCTACTCTATTCCATCTTGTCCTGCTTCTGCCTTTGTTGCTGCTGTCGACTCTCCTTTCCTCGGCAACTATATATCCATAGATAACGACTGCCAGTTCAGCATCTTTTACATAACTTGGAATCATACGATTCATACCGGTAGTTCGTTGCTCTTTGGAATCCCATGAGAGAATGAAAGGATTGCCCATGCCTCCTTGCTATACTCCAATCGTGGTCAAAACGCGGCAATCTTGAACAAATCGTTACTATAAATACAGAACTTAATAACGTGGTATCTAAACAGAACGTAACATAACGTAATAGCATATCGTGATTAATAAAAGAACTTGAGAGTGCTGACAGATCTTCACAATAATCGTGTTGGTTTCGTAACAAAACTCTATAGGAGGTAGCAAAACGCACAGACGGCGCAAGAAAGCGCGGATAGGCGTAGTATAAGAAAATTAATGTAATAAATCATGACGACTCTGCACTTTTTCTAGATCATGTACATCGTCGATATCGTAGCTGAGTGTGAACACAGTATTAGGCTACTTGAAACAAACGTTGACACTGATTTTCATTCGAATTCTGTCACCAATAGAAAATGTTATAAGTTCTAAAAGTGGGAGATATTTTGAAAGCAAATCCAACAATGCAAACATAGAACATTGCAGACTCTGTTTTATCGAATCTGTTCATGAGCAGTTATGAAATGTGCAGCACTACTCACATCCTCTAGCACCGGCTTAAGCGGTATTCATTTTTCAAAACTAATAACATCGAAACTAATGATCCCGAAGGACCAGAAAATATAACAACACTGAGAATGAACTACGGGACGACCTGTCGGCCGCCACACAAACACTTAACACCTGCTGTTGTGAAGGTTGTAAAGTACAAATGTTCTGAATGTATAAGAGACTTTGAAAACAAAAGCAGCAATGCACAAAGAGAAAATTGCAGATTCGGTTTTATTGTACCTGTTCATGAACAGTAATGAAAAGTGCAACACTACTCACGCCCACTAGCATTGGCTTAAGCAGTATTCAATTGTCAAAACTGAAAACATCGAAACTGTTGAACTCGAAAGAACGGAAAATATAACACCACTGTTCGTTAATATGCAAGTACTATACTCACGCCTGGTCAAAATATTTAAAGGCAACGTTTCTATGAATAACACAACTTATAAGTCGGTGAAGTGTAACAGAATTGCAGTTTGTTTAATAAAAATGAGTAAACTCTGGAAATAACTAAAGATTTAATTACCAAACATTTGAAATTTTAATGTAACAGTAACAATGTTGCCAATGTTATTCGCCCTTGCGAATTAGACAATGATACAATTTTGACAAGGAATTTTGTATAAAATTGCCTAATCAGTATTATATGAATGACTGTCATCCTTTAAAACCGCGTTATATATACTCGTTTATAAGCTTCATAATTGATAATGTGTCTTTATATAATATGTTTATTCCTTTTTTCAGTTGTTGAAGCAGAGTATTGTCGATATGTATTTAACGGACCTTCCGGTAAGTTAGTAAAAATATTAAAAGCACTTATACAGAAGTTTGTAATAATATAATCAAATGTACATGCAATTGTTATATGAAACGTATATAGTATAATTATAGCTATGCTTGTAGGAACGTACATGACGTCACACCATAGCAATATTTATATTGTGTCATTTAGGAGCCTTAAGGTCAAAACGTGATAATATAATATTTATTAATTATTGAATTCATTGATTTAAATTTAAGCAGGGTGCATGAAGTCATATTTGCATAGTTTGTCGGATCGACTACCACCACGAATTGCATTTTCCGAAAATGTATGACATGTATGACTTCGACGTAAACATCAATTATTGTAGCCCCAAATAGGCTACAGATGGCGCAGTGCAGGAAACAAGATGAAAGTTGAATTGCTATATAAAATGATTTCTGTCGATGTTTGACAGACGATATCAGTAATGTCAATAAGAATGCGTCTTTTGTTGCGGACGGCACTATCATCAAGGTAGGTAAACTTGACTGCCTGAGAAGGTTGAGGTTCGGTATTACATAACCAGTCGGCTCGGTGTCAGCGTTTATTTTGACTGGTTATTGTATGCTTTCACAATATGGCAGTGTTGTGTCTGAAGTAGAAACATCATCTCCATATCAATAAATTAATGTTGGCGTGACGTCACAACCAACATGATGTTTTTTAACATTAAACGCCCCATACATGCGGTACTCACAAAGCACATATCTTGATAAATTGCAGTTTTTAAGTTAAGTGATTGAAAATAATTTCGAAAGTTTGCACAATTATGCGGATTCACTTGCGTTAAAACAGATATACACCTAGAATACACTGATGACACCGGATACTTTCTTCAGAAACGCACTAAGGTACACAATAACCTATAAAAGACAGGCGTGTTCGAATACACCGTGTGCATGGACAAAACAAAAATTACAAATTAAAATGTTGAAGACTTTGTGGTCTGACGATGCACACATTACACATTCCCCACTTTGATAACAAATATCTGTTCATTCTTTGTCAGAATGATGTTTTAGAAATGTGCGTGTGTAAATACTTTAGATCATAGTGTAGGTTTATTTTCATAAAATTTAACCGAACTAGAGATGATGTATGTACAACATTATATGACGTGTGTTTAGTGGTTAGAGGGAGAGTATGGTATGGTTCGGGGATGGGGCGATCAATACACGCAGCATTCATGTAACTTACATGAGAAGACTAAAAATGATGAAATGAAACCTACAACATATCTGGCTTAACTTAAAAATAAATGTATTCTGTTTTACTAATAATATAAAAATCAACCATCACAGAATGTCCTTTTGACAAAGTGTGTGTGCGAGTGCGTGCGTTCGTACGTGTGTGTGTATGTGCGTGTGTATGTGCGCGCGCGTGCACGCGAGTGTGTGTGTATGTAGGGAGTAATAGAATGAATTGGATACGCAGATACATGTGCTGTGTTTCAATTCAAACGCGGATGACTTTAAATTAATTTTAAAAAGATTACAGTTTCACAGATTAAAGGACAGCTATATCCCCCGCTGCAGAACACTGTTGACTTCAATTGCGACATTGACCTTGATTCGGCATAACTGACTCATGTTCTGCACATCGCATTACTGAAATGAATATTTGACCAAAATTTAATGATACTCCTTCAAAGGGTATAAGGAATATTGAGCGGTCACAAAATAGAATGTTCAAATTGTTGACTTTCAATTGTGACACTGGCATTGACCCCGCAATGTTAACTCATGGGTTCTGCACATTGTTTTACTGGGATGATAATTTGACCCAAGTTTATGTAGTCCGAAATCGCATATATCGTAACGTCTAGCAGATTCGGTCAAGATAAGATGGAGAGTTAACCAAAGCTGATTGCATACATATTATCATTGTAACGATAAGCAGGTCATGGGAACAAGTGACAGAACTTTTGGGTTAATCTTTGTTGAAAATTGACCAGTGGGTGTGTTCGAAATTGACCCGTTGGGTTAAATATTTATATAACACTGGTGTTTATTCATTAGTGCCTCCATTCAACCGACTGTCTATTTATTCACCCACTGTGGTCAGCAATGTTAATCTCAAAAGTAAGGTCCAAACAGAAGATATCTTCACGTTTCATTTTATTTGCATAAAATCTGCTAAATTTCCATTTCTTTACAGAAAACATTTTGAAGGTGTGTCAAAATAACGAAGCTACTGGTTCAGTCATTTATCTGGATTCAACAGGAGCACCAAAACGGGATCAAATAGTGTGTACATGCATTATTACGCACTATCAAGATAATCGTTCACAGATTGTATATATAAATACTATGGCCAACAGCAAAGAGGGTCATGAATTTGAAATCAATAATGACACTTTCAAATATAGAGATGATCAAACAACTACTCAATTAGAGACCGGGAGCACTATACTATTTCGCCAGGAATATGGAACTTTGTATACACACATGTGTTTGAAGATAACAACAGTGCGTAAGTTTTTTGTTTCATAACACTTGTCTTGTACGGGCATACTATACATAGGATAAATTATTAAGTTGTGAAATTGTGTTGCATTGCATTTCTTTTCAGGTACAATCTAAAAAATAACGGATCAACTAATTCAATCATTAATTTGTATTTAACAGGAACACCAGTAGGGTGTACACGCATTCTCACCACTATGGACACCTAAGCTAGCAAACGGTGTATTCATTAGCACGATGAGACACGGGTTGGGGTATGAAGTTGTAAACGAGACATAAACATGAGTGATTATTATAGCATAAAAACTGTAAAAAATGAGACACAATGTATGTTATAGTCGTAGTTATATAAACCAGCAACAATATGGCACTTACAATCATTTTGCTTCAAGAAAACATACAATGACCAACAAGAGCTGATCCGATAATTACTTCCTGTTAGTAAATATCATCATCCCTACCTGTTAGAGCTAAAGGAAAATATGATATGTTGGTTTTGATCATATGCGCTGGGATGAGTCTTCTTCCTGATATTAACACCATCCTCATTTATACCTAAACTCATCTCTCATCGGCGACTGGTTACATATAACGTGTCAGTAGGCCATAAAACCTTTACTTGACTTTACACCCAGCCATGCTAGCGCTGTAGGTAGAGCGCCGGCTAACCGGGATTCGATCCTCGACCGCGACATACCAAAATCGTTAAATATGGACGTAGCACCTCCCTTGTTAAAGCTCGGCATTATAAGCTGAGTGCTGCGAAATATGACTGATCGGTCCGATATCAGTTTATCCTATGACATGGTGTGGTATTCTCCTACAGCATTCTATCTCAACACTAAATATATATAGAAAAGCCAAAAATAGTAAATTCTGAAAAGGGGTGATCAAGCAGAAAAGTTCCATGTATTGAACGATACACGCAAAAATAGACACATTACCTGTCGTGCCCTTAACGGCTTACCTGCAGGTGCTCTGACTTCAGCAAAGTCATTGAGTACATATTTGACGGATTGTCACAGTTATTATGCTATGTTTTACATGTTGTCCTGTGTTCACCGTCGTCTATGTTGTGGGTAAGTCCAGCGGGGATACCTTTATTTACACTATATGTAAAGCTAGGGTGACTTTGAGAGAAGTGTGAGGTTAGGACGTCCGTAAACCGGTTTAAACCCCCAGTGGTGTTTTTGCTACTGACCGTGCCAAGGCGGTACTCTCTTTGTCACCCTTCCTTTTGTTTGCCTTGTGTCTTTGTGCTTGTGATTTTGTTCATGTGTGGATTGTTTGTCTCTGGTTCTTGTGTGTCTTTTGGTGTTTTCTGTGTTCATCTCGTGTGTGAGTGTGCGTTTAGGTGTGTGGTTGTGTGTGTGTGTGTGTATGTGTGTCATGCTGTCTATCTGTGTTTTGGTGGTGGTTGCGTCTTGTATGTGGCTTTGCCTGCTTGACTTTACTACTTTTCCATTTATCATTTAACCAAGCTACGTATTAAAATCAGAATGGTATGTAATCGCTGCAGTTTCACACTTTATAGATTATCTTATACGGAGCACTTTCACCGAAAACCCTGTATATAACATATTAATAACAACACAAACTAATTGTTAATCAAAACATAAATTCATGATGGATTTCGTTTTCGACATTATGAATAATTGATGTCTTCCATATTTTATAGCGAACAATAACACTATAAATGTAGAATGTAAGGACGTGTGGAATCGAACCGAGTCTACATTATCACAAACGTTCCGGCAATCGAGCACAGTTTCTACAACCTCCAGAACTGAGACCGTCCCACACACAGGCGCAAAACTGAGCAATTTAACAACGATTTTGACCGTAAAAAATTCAGATGTAACTGGTAAGCCAATTTTGTAACCTTGAAATTGAAATATTTAATTATAACAAATAACGCATGGATATTTTAAGGACATGATTACATGCTGTCCTAAAGAATATGCAAACATCCTTAATTGCTAACGTTAGTAGGGGACAAAAAGCCTGATTTTGGCCGATTTTGTTACCTGATTTACAATAACTCCATATTTTACATATATAAACTTAACACCTTACCTAACATTTTTAGAAGGGTGGCAGAACATTCCCAATAATATTCTGATGGAAATCGTGGTTTCCATAGCAACAAGCTTCAAAATGATATAAAGAATTTAAAAGGACTGCCAGTTTGCTTATGGATGTAAATATGTCCCCATTGTTTACTCTTTGGAAATGAGAGATGGCTAGTGTTGATTTGAAATTAAATTAAAATATTTTTTTCCTTAATGACTGGTTACTATGGCAATAATGTATGTAATTTTGCCCAATTTTTCACTTTTTTGAAAACAAATCCTTATTGTTTTTTTCTAAATGTCTATATAATGAGTTATTGTAAGACCTTGCTATTTACTTACAAAATTACGCAAATATTATGTTTACATTCTGGGACACATATCTTGTTGCCATGGCAACCGAAATATTCTTAAAATGATATGGAATTCATTTGTGGTTCTGAAATTAACATTTTCTAGTGAATTATAAAGTTAGCCTACATTTTCTTTTTACAGCATGTTTGTCTTGTTATTTGTATAAAGTATTGGTGTGGTCTTCCATGTGATTATTGTTGGAACATTTTATTTACAAATTAACAGTAAACATATCCTTTATTACCATGGCAACGGCTATAAAAGAACTATGTTAGTGATTTTTGCACAATATTTTCAAATTATTTACATTTTTTTTCGTTCTTTCCATCGTTGTATTAAACAAACAAGTCGATTCAAGAAGACTGTCTATTTGTAGCACACCTGGCACAACGTGCCAAGACGAGCTATTGTGATCATCATGTGTCGGTCGTCAGGCGTCGTCCATTGTGCGACGTCTGTCGTCAATATTTTATTTCAAGTGAAATTACCTCTAAAAGTTTATTGTTAAATGTAATGAAACTTTCCAAGGATGGTCTTTGGGTGATTCTCTGTCAAACTAGCTAATAAAGTATGAATCCATGTAAAACTCTGGTTGCCATGGCAACCAAAAGTAAAATCTTCTAACCTCTTCTTCTCCGAAACCGGTTGTCAGGTTTCAAAATAATTTGATGGGAATAATCATTAGGTGACTATCTTCCGAAGTAGCTAAAATCATGACAATATCTAAAACAACATGGCCGCTAGGGGGCGGGCCTGTTTGTCTGTATAGAAAACATAGCAAAATTTTAAATCTCCCCTTCACCAAAACCAATTGTCTGACTTCAGAATAATTTAATTGGAATAATCATTAGGTAACCACCTCCAAAACTAGCTAAAAGGAAATCTGGTTGCCATGACAACCAAAAAAATATTTAAATTCTCAGTGTTGATATACTTACTGGTCCCTCGGGATCATTAGTTTTTATGTTATCAATTTTGAAAATTTGAATACTGCTTAAGCCGGTGCTAGGGGGCGTGAGTAGTGTTGCATTTTTAATAACTAGTCACGAACAGACTCAATAAAACCTAGTCTGCAGTTTTCTCCTTTCGCATTACTACTTATGCTTTCAAAGGATCTCCCACTTTCAGAATATATTTCTACAAACCGATGGTCAGATTTCGAAATAAATTGATGGGAATAATCATTTGGTGACTCTACCAAAGTAGCTGAAACAGTGACAGCATTTGGTATTTATGTCTGAATTTCCAGACTGATTTTCCATGACCTGAGCTTTGTTCGGTTGGCAAGTCCACCCTCATACATTGTGGACAGACAAGCCCTTGGTCGTGAAGGGATTTCAGGAGCTTACACTGTGCGCATGCAAAACCAATTGAGGCTCGTGTACGAAGCGATTCTTCAATGCTCAGCTAGCTGTCAGTATTCGTGTGATATTTGAACACACGAAACTTATGGAAATACTTGGATTTTCAATAGTTATGAGCTGCCTAAGTATGCAATAAACTGACATGGACAAAATATGTAATTATACCCCCACTTCTAAAGAAGTGGGGGCTATATTGGAATCGCGTGTGTCCGTCCGTCCTTCCGTCCGTCCATCCGTCCGTCCATCCGGAGCATTACTCCTAACGTATTATAGGCACAACTGTGAAACTTCATAATTATGTGGATAGAGGGTGATGAGAGTATGTGCAGTCAACAAGGGTTGTAACTTTAAATTCATTTTTGAGGGAGTTATTCCCCTTAGTTACTTTTCAGAAGCAAGTTTTTGTCCGGAGCAGAACTTGTCAAGTATTGTAGAAACAACTGTGAAACTTTATATATGGAGAGAGGGTGATGAGAGGATGTGCTGTCAATAAGGGTTGCAACTCTAAATTATGTTTTTGAGGGAGTTATTCCCTTTAGTTACTTTCAAGAAGCAATTTTTGTTCGGAGCATAACTTCTCAAGTATTGTAGGAACAACTGTGCAACTTTTCATAGATAGTGGGATAGTGATGAGAGGATGTGCAGTCAATAAGGGTTGTAACTCTAAATTCATTTTTGAGGGAGTTTTCCCCATAGTTACTTTTTAGAAGCAATTTGTTTGTCTGGAGCATAACTTCTTAAGTATTGTAGGCACAACTGTGAAACTTTATATATGGAAAGATGGTGGTGAGAAAATGTGCAGTCAACAAGGGCTGTAACTCTGAATTCATTTTTGAGGGATTTATTCCCCTTTGTTACTTTTCATAAGCAATTTAAGTAGATGAAAGGATTATTGAGCTTTTGCCGCTTGTACTGAAGTCAGTGGATCTTGTGACAAGGTGGCGGGCAGGGGTAATAATCACCTTTAGTGATAGCTCTAGTTGTAATAATCACCTTTAGTGATAGCTTAGTTGTATTTGGCCACAATCAACTTTGCGATATTCAATGAATGAATGTGACTACCCATACATTATTAGATCTATCATATTGACAGTGGTTTGCTTATTTGGTCGGAATTCAATTTCATTCTTGGTGTTTCAAAACAGAGATGATTTTAAATGAAAATTTTAACAAACCAAGCTTACTTTTCAAGGAAAACTTTTAGTTCCATATATGCTGTACAAACAATTGTTATTGTACTTTTTCAAATAAAACACAGTCTACTGACATATTCTGTGACAAATGTAATGTGATTACATGTTGTAAATAATGTCTGTGGTATACACACGTTGTGATTTAAAAACAACGAAATATGTTTGTGAAACACAATGTCCCCGATATGACGTTTGATTTTGATGTATGCCCTTTACCTTAATAGGTCACCCCTAAATATGTTCGCCTCCATAAGTTTCACATGCATGCCAAGTTTGAAGGATGTATGTTGAAGACGACAAAATTATCACCAATATAAATTTGACCTGTAATTTGACACTTGACCATAATGTATGACATTGACCTTAAAAAGTCACCACTAAAACGTTCGCCTCCATAAGATGCAAATGCATGCCAAGTTTGAGGGATGTATTTTGAATGGTGATAAATGTATCGCCATTCTAAATTTGACCTTGATGTATGAACTTGATCTTGATATCTCACCCCTAAATATTTTTGCCTCTATAAGTTGCATATGTATGTTAAGTTTGAAGTATGCATGTGCAATAGCTACAAAATTGTCGCCAACGTTAAAGTTGGGAACAAAACAACCAACAAACCAACAGACAATGAAAAAAACACAACATGACCCCTCTTCGATGGGGGGGGGGGAGGCCTAATAATGCCACTATTAAGATATTGATACATGTATCCTGTTATTGTTACAATTTTGAATGTCTGTGATGATGATTTTGATTGTCTGAAAATGATTTTGAATGTCGGTGATAGTGATTTTGAATGGCGGTGATAATGATTTTTAAATCATTTGTGATATTTAACATGATTACAGCACTTTTGTGATAAATATGTGCTCTGTCATAGTTATTAATGAAATTGAAAAAAAACCCACTTAGTTGATATTTCTGAGAAAATTGTGATCATGCAAACGTTAACAAGGCGCAAACTAACTATGATAATATTATCTGAAATGCTGAAAGAAGAGTTTATAAGGTACAATTTATTGATCTAAAATAATATATCATTAAACTGTTGTGTATAACCATTATATTTATGTCTCTTCCTCGATCTACGAAATATTCATGTAAGGTTAAGAAAATAGTTCTCAAGTTTTACCTTTGACCTTCCAATGACCTTGATTTTATGTACCAAGTCTTGGTAGAGGATATTGTCTTAGTATGTTGTGCAAATTAATTACAATATACATCACATAGGTAGAAAAAAATGACTGAAATGCACAAAAAGTACAAATTTGGCAATGTGACTTTTGACCTCTACTTGTGACCTTGACATTGACAATATGTACCAACTTCCTTGGTAGAGGATATTGACTTCGTAAGGTGTATGTGCACATTTAATACAAATCATACATCACATACATGGGAAAATGTACTGAAATTGCACAAAAAGTACAAATTTGACATTTGACTTCTTAAATGTGACATTCGACCTCTACTTGCGACCTTGACATTGGCAGTATGTAACAAAGTCCTTGGTAGAGGATATTGTTTTAGTATGTTCATCTTGCAAAGTTTTTAGAAATACATCACATATGTCGAACAAGTGGATTTCAACATTCACAAATTAGTAAAAAATGATGTTTGATTTCTAAAATATGTCGTTTGACCTCTACTTGTGACATTGACCTTGACACATCTATAAAACTCATGGTAAAGAAAACCTCCTTTTTAAATGAATATCTGTGCCAAGTTTTACTTAAATATACCAATGTTAATGTAAAATTGTAGAACGAAAATGTCTTGAAACAGAGAAAAAAAGCTCAAATTTGACCTTTGACCCCTAACCATGACATTGACCTTAAAGGGAATCAATTGAAACTTATATTTTTAAGATTGCCTTGATATTAGTCATTTAATTATAAAGTTATATAAAAATCCCTTCAATAGTTCAAAAGATATTAAGAGATCTTTATGTATGATATTTATTTTATTTCTACGACATAGCCGTTGCCATGGAAACTCAAATTTTAGTGCTTTATTATTGTACCACAATGCTGCCACCCTTCTTATTTTGATTGTTAAGTCATACGCTTCGTTATCTGAAAGTATCCTGTCATTGTAGATGTTCGTAGAATATATGTGTTGTCATTTGAAAAGAATTGTCCTCTCCAGATGGAAAAAAACTAAAGGAAATTAGCATATGAGCACAGCTGAATAACAGAAAAAACCGTTCCAATGTTGTCTTTACCCTACATTTGTGTTTGTATCGTGCATCTCTCGTGCGTTTGTACATTTGAATGAATACATGTGATATATGTATGTATGGGTACCCTTCAACTGAATTGGTGTTTGTGGAGATTCTTTATAGTCAATACCCATTGGAGCTACGTGATCTCTTCAGTTTAGCAGTACGTGTCCTCTAACTCAAAATTATCCTATTAAGCGGCGCAGTGCACTAGACTCAGCCCAATATATACATGCTCTTAAGTAAGGCCTTGTCTGATGTTATGTATTGACATACCCTTGCGTAAATGATGGCGTGACATCTTGTCTTCTGTTTTGATGCCATTTGGGTTTTATTTTTGGTTCACCGTTGCAGCTATGCATCGGTGTTGAGCGTGCAAGGAACAATTTTATGTGTATGGTATACGTGTATGAATAGTGTATGAGCGTTTCCTGTAAATAGGTGTTTTAGTGTCACAGTGCCCTACCCTAAATGCTGTTGGTGTGGAATAGTCTATAAAGGTCGTGTGCGAGCGCGCATTTCATTTGTGCTTCTAATGTTGCTATGCAATGTCGTGTGCCATTTTCAAATTCCCTGACTGTCTTCTATTAATGATTCATTATTAACTTTCACCATTCGTTGGCGACGCTATATGACATGTCAATGTACCAACATTGTTAAACGGTAGGCATAATAGTAGTCGAATAATAAATAACCATAATAAACGTCAAAAATACAATAATAACACATAGTTATCGTTGTCGTTAGTAAAATAAAGCCTTGAAAACAAACATATCTGTTCATGTTTACTTCAGTATGTATGCGTAATAGTTGAATTAAATCGATACCTTTCATAAAAGCCAACACATTGCAGCACAGTTCGTAAATGACATTTTCGAAAATTCAAAATAAGTCTCTTAGGTCTTTAGTTCTGATTGTTGCACATGTGCCTCCTCTAGAATTTCGTTATATTGACCCTAGTCCTAATGCAGAAAACGTCAGAACTGTATAAATCAACATTTACCAGAAACCACAAATACGACGAACGCAACATCGCGTATGAGGCTGATAGACAACTAGGTATTGTTAAGAGCAAGGAACATTTTTTGTTGAAAACAAATATGAAATACAATATCTTTAAAGACAATAAAGGTTAATTAAAACATGCATTTGTAACATTTGTAATACTTTTAAAATGTTTGGATATTTTTACGACTTTAGGAGACAACTGTTCATGCTGTACATAGATAGCATATTTAGTCTTACCGTTCATTCATTTATTTTGCAGTTGTGATTAGCGGAGCTGTAGTTTGAGGAAGTATTCCTCTGTTTATTGCGATCGGTTTTATAATAGTATTGCTCAGCAGAAGCTACGTTTTCATTTTGTTATTGGGCCTATTTGGAATAGATAAATATATGTGTGATATTTAGGCACTTAGTTGAAAGAGTTGTATCAATGATTTAAAGAAATCGTGTACATTTTTTACGAATCAACTAATTAAAATGAAAAATACATCAGTTTAATTATACAGAGGAAAGCGAAATCGAATATTTTTTGTCCTAACTGCAGCGTCTTTTATTCATAGTTTACAATGTAAGTGTAAATGTCAACTTAAACAATCTTAAATGTACATGCAAATTCATTTAAATATAGGTATATCTTGGCTCTGTAATGATGTGAGATATTGAGGCAGATTCTACAATATAATTCTTAGTAACAAGACCATTAAATAAATAATTAGTCCAATTATGCGTACTTTATATTCAGGAGGGAAAAGAACAAAGAAAGAAACAAAGAAAGAAACAGCGAAATGGCAATTCAAGCAAGAGACAAGTGCAATTTAAATTACTACATGACGACAAATGTCCGACTCAGTCCAAAAGATTTAATTCAGACAGAGTCAATGCGTACCAACAGAAATGGACACAAAGCATGGATATCATGCTGAATATACTCGTATAGTTATCAAAACAATAGTTCGTCAAAGACAGACCCAGGCATGCAAATATATACTGCTGACGGGATGCATAATGTCATTGTATGGAGAGCTGTGTGGCGATTGATTTAGATACTCGTATACCTGGTTATGTTTTATATTTTTGATAGAGTTTCTTAATGTTTATGACATGTTGCAATAACCTTTTATAAATGTTATCACGATATCGATCAGAGTTGTTTATTATTGTGAATATGTGTGTAACATATATAAAAATTTCATATAAATCAACTCATTGGCATTTTCAAAAGATAAGAACCGAATTTTAAATTCCATTGCGTAGATCACCCTTAACTTATTACTCGGTAGAGGCTGGTAGGGGCCGTTTATTGGATGATCAGTCTTTGAAGTCCGAAAATATTGATTTGAAGTTGAACGATTGGCTGCCGTAGCATTACCGGACCCATTATATCGTATTAAAAAGTCAGCATAGACGTGTTTTCCAAAATTGTTTGAAGGTAGTATGCTTTGTCATTACTTCAAGCTGACGTCATGTTTGGAAAAAGCGCAGTTGATTCATATGCTGTTGTCTGTACTGTATCGCATCAACACCAACACCAACACCAACATATACATACAGTTTAAATTCGATATATCGAACTTGGATAACTTGAACTTTGAGATAAATCGTTTAAGATTGAGATCGTTGAGATTAAAATGTAAAATACAGTATTGTTCTAAACTGCATCACTACGCATATCTAGACCTACTGAAAGCTTTCGGCATTCTTTTAGACAAGCATAAATTTGTGATCTTAGGAAAGCGTCGAGATTAGAAATCGGATGACTCTAACTTCTAGAAATCATTTGAATAGTTTCTTGAAGTTCAACTGTATTCAAAAGCATCTCAGAGCTCCTTCATAAGTGTCCCCTTCCAATACACAGTATCCAACTGTGATGATAATTGATTCACTGGAGTGCAGTGTCCAGTCAGGGTCAATCGCCAAAAGAGATAAAGTTATGCAATTATATTTTGATCCTCTGTGATAGTAGCCCACCTTATCAGTTTGTTATTAGATGCCACAGAGTTAGAACCCAAAATACACAGCATGGGGTTTTGAAATGCCTTTAAATCAAATATGAAATTACACTATTACTATGCATTATTAAATACGTTAAGTCCCGCTATTTCGATAACCTAATATACTTAGTTCTCATATTATCGATAATTCCCAATCATCCACCATTGCACGTGTTGTTTTTTGCACGAAAGATGCAAGAGAAAACGTTCGCTAAAGGGCAGACTTTTTTTTCTTCGAGCAAAACGAAATTTGTTTACATCCAAACATTGTCGAAATACCATTACTTTATTTTGTGTTTCTTTAAATTTAACGTTTCCTTTACTGTTTGTCCTATAGAAATCTGATATCCTCCTGTCCTCTCTGTATTACTTCGAAATTTACCCAAGTGTTTGCCTTAACTTTATGTATTTCACTTGACGACAATTGGGAAGTAATTCGAACTTTCATTGATGTCAACAGATGAACTTCCGGAACTTTTTTTTGACATTTTAAACAATAATGTCTGATCTGTAAGTGTAACCTTCACCTTATAGCTAGTGACCCGGGGCGGGGAGTTACGCCACGTCGTATCTACACGGTGAACGTACGTGGCAAGTTATTTCAAAGTCCTCGGAGACAGGTGCACTATACATACAGGATAACATAATGTTTGACCTGTATATATGACCTTACAATTGAGCGGAAGCGCATTGTATTTTCAATATGCCTCCTTCGAGGCGCAAACAATACACACACACACAATATGATCAAAAGTAAAATGGAAATATCATGTAAATTCCAATGTATTGACATTACAAACGCAAGAGTCAGCTTTAAAAATGTCACAAAAAGAGACCCGGATTGACAAGACACATACGTTTGCCCCGTGTAAGACGACGGGAATGCCCTCTTTAAAAATATTAGAAAAATATTAGAATTTACAATTCTATTTAAGGAGCGTTATTTATTTGAAGGGAGCTAAGGGCAATTGCTTTATCGATTACATCATTTGAAAATATAGTATCTCCCTTCCATAACCTTTATCGTATGCTTAAATTACCATCTGCCTCTTGCTTGATATACAGTAAACCCATCGAAATCGGACGTTCAAGTTAATATAAATGTCGGTCTTGGAGACAGGTGGCAGCTTAATGCAGGGTAAAAGACTTTCACCCTGCATTAACCAGTCACCTGCCTAGAAGTATCTAATTTCTCTAATAAAAACTCCGGTTTAGAGGGGTTTCACTGAGTATTCCGATTTGCGAATAGTTTTGACCATGTGACAAACTTTTTTGTTCCTGATGAAACTCGTACAGGTGTCAAACAACTAGGGTCCTGACTAGATGCCGAGTTACTCGACGTCTCATCTGGATCCAAACTGCCTTCAAATGCGTGTCAGCTCGGGAATTGTGGAAAACGAGTGAGTGGTAATTTATTTGATCAAGAACACCTAACTGTACTGTACACATGGTAACCATTTACTCCATGTAAGAAATAATGGCATCATTAATGTTAATTAGATTAATTGGTATACATGTACTAGCTAATAAAAAAGCAGACCCTGGTCAGATGGCTCCTATAACAGCCGTATGGTCTGGGGGTATGTTTGCAATGACGCATTTACGGATTAAATGGTTAGGCACAGATATAAATGAGAAACTCCAATACAGATACAAATGAGAAACTCCAATAGGGAGCGTTTGTAATGGGGGGGGGGGGGGGCAAATGACTACCTAAGCTAAATTACCAGAGGGCAAATATCCAACCATGCCCAAATAGGGGGCAACTGTCAGAAGGGGGGGGGGGAGTGTCCTGGGGGCAATTGTCCGTATACACCAGAAATGGGAGAATTTCGAGTGCTAATTTATTAAGAATATATGGAGGACAATGCGATTACCGATTCTATGGTAATATACATTTTACAAACGTCACCAGTAACATATGTATTCAACGATAATTCAAATTAGGCTACGTTTAATTCTGTGTTTCGAGGTAGCTTAATGCATGACGAAGGTTATGCAGAAAGCTCCTATAGGAGTTTTCTGTATTAGTTTCGGCCTGCATTAAACAACCACATTACTGCGCGTCAGACAAGGATCTTCGCATCGTTAGTATCGGTCTACATCGTTAGCAAAGACCTGGAGTCACAAGTAATGCAGCCGTACAATGAAGCATGTATAAACACTCCTGTGTAGCGTTTTCAACTCTTAACCATTATACCGCTATTCATAACCTGTCTCGCATTTGCAAAAGCTTGGATCCAGATGAGATGCGAGTAACTATGCGTCTCATCAAGATAAAAAATGTTTGATTTTTGTAACGTTTGATCGAATGAGAAGTAGTCAAATCTACACCAGATCCATATTTGAGCGGACATAAAATGTTCATTGCAGGGTCAGGGTTAAATAATAACCAAAACATTCCCCATGTGTACGAAGCGAGGCGACGGTAATGATTAAATTCGACTTCAATACCACCCCGTCCGTCAATAAGTTTACATCTTGTCCTGTTCTAATTTGAACTGGCGCAATTTGTCACTTACTTACGGCCTACGCAAGCTTTTGACCACTTATCAAACAGCTTGGATTCTGATGAGACATTGGTTAACTAAGCTCTTCATCTGGATCCAAACGGTTTACAAATGCCAAACATGTCGCGCATAGCAGTATAAGGTTGACACACTTCCTGGTGTACTCCGGACTGATCCATTTTGTATCATATGCTAAATAGGGTAATAGGAGGTATCGACAATAGAAACGCCATTAAGAACGGCGCCTATGAAACGTATTAAGCGCTTGCCATATATGACATTGAGAGAATTAACAATGCTGATTATCAAATAATGTGTCTTTTTTTAAATGATAGTTTATTTTTGACTTCCTTTACATACCTTCATGTTAAAATACAATGATTACGAGTAGTCTCCGCTTTCACTTGGTTGAGTTGCAAATGTGATTTTACCGTTTACGAGCTGGTTATGTGTTAATATTCATAATAGATTATTTAAATGGATACGTGGTTAGCTTGTATGCCCATCGTTTCACTCTTATTTATACATGGTAAGAATTTTCCACCATTTACTTATTCCATTACAAAATAACCTGTTACATTTTAAATGTTTAGATAGACTATGTAAATTGGACACTTCGTTATGTGATATGAATATTCATACAATGTAGCAGATGATTTATTCTGCAAATGACTATTGTCTTTGTACGACTTGGAATACTGTCTCTGTACTATAGGTAATAATCCATTGTATATAAGTTATTACTGTTCATACCTTATCGTCCGTCTGTCCGTCTGTCTGTCCGTCAACAATTTCAAACGACTTCTTCTCTGAAACCGACTGCCCAATTGTAACCAAACTTGGGCAGATACATACTGTGGGTGGGTGCTTAAAAGTTGTTAAAAGATAGTGGGTGGGGCCATCGGTCTTGTTGCCATGGCAACTGTGCACAATATCTAGAAAAATCTTCTTCTCCAGAATGACTTGTCCGATTTGAATATAGTTTTCACCAAAATGTTTCACAGTTGATATACTTTAAAAGTTGTTAAAAGAATTTTGATCCGGCAAAAAACATGGCCGCCAGAGGGCATGGTCATTTTTTCCATATATGGTAATATGGGATTTTTCATAGGAAAAGCTTTAAAAATCTTCCTCTCTGAAACTGTAAAGCCTAGACCTTTGATATTTGGTATGTAGCATGATCTTATGGTCCTCTACAAAGATTTTTCAAATTATGACCCCGGGCTGAAAATGGCCCCGCTCAAGGGCTTATCAGTTTTTCATAGGACAATCTTTAAAAATCTTCTTCACTGAAACTGTAAGGCCTAGACCTTTGATATTTGGTATGTAGCATGATCTTATGGTCCTCACAAAGGTTGTTCAAATTATGACCCCGGGCCAAATATGGCCCCGCCCAAGGGCTTATCAGTTTTTCATAGGAAAATCTTTAAAAATCTTCTTCTCTCAAACTGTAAGGCCTAGACCTTTGATATTTGGTATGTAGTATGATCTTATGGTCCTCTACAAAAGTTATTCGAATTATGACCCCCGGGCCAAAAATGGCCCCGCCCAAGGGATTATCAGTTTTTCATAGGAAAATCTTTAAAAAATCTTCTTCTCTCAAACTGTAAGGCCTAGACCTTTGATTGTTCAAATTATGACCCCCGGGCCAAAAATGGCCCCGCTCAAGGGCTTATCAGTTTTTCATAGGAAAATCTTTAAAAATCTTCTTCTGAAACTGTAAGGCCTAGACCTTTGATATTTGGTATGAAGCATGCTCTTATGGTCCTCTACAAATATTGTTCAAATTATGATCCCCGGGTCAAAAATGGCCCCACTCAAGGGCTTATCAGTTTTTCATTGGAAAATCTTAAAAACTCTACTGAAACTGTAAGGCCTAGACCATAGATATTTGGTATGTAACATGATCTAATGGTCCTCTACAAATATGTAGCTGTGGCTTTTGGTCCTCTGCCAAAAATGTTTAACTTACGACCCTGACCACTGGGCGAAACTTCGCCCTGCCTCAGGGCTTATCTTTTTTTCATGGGAAAAATATAAAATATTATTTTTCTCTGAAACCATAAGGCTTAGACATTTAATTAATAGCATACTGCTTTGCTTTGTGGTTCTCTACCAAGGTTGTACACATGATTTCAAAATGGCCCCGCCCCTGGGGTTATATCAGGTGAGCGCTTCAGGGCCTCATGGCCCTCTTGTTTAACTCTTCGCCTGTTTCTAGCTTAACTTTCTTGCCATTGGAAACAGTTTGGATTCAGACCAGGTTGAACGTTTGCGTTTGCGCGTGTCTGATCTTAGATCCACGCTGGTTGCCACAAATACTTTATTACTTCAAAATATGTGGATTCAGAATACAATATCATTTTCCCTGATGCTGTAGATCTAGATGACAACGGAGAAAACAGGAAATACCTAACATACCAAGAGTTAAATAACACATTAAGTTGTTGTCCATTATTCATCTGGATGTCTCATTGACCAGGTAGATAATCATGTGGTTCCTACCGGTTAGTGATTTCATACTTATCATATATCTTATTTATTGCATATATCTATTGCATATCTTTCATTGACTGGGTAGATAATCATGTGGTTCCTACCGGTTAGTGGTTTTATATTTATTGTATCTCTATTGCATATATTTCATTGACCGGGTAGATAACCATGTGGTTCCTACCGGTTAGTGATTTTATATTTATTGTATCTCTATTGCATATATTTCATTGACCAGGTGGATAATCATGTGGTTCCTACCGGTTAATGACTTTATATTTAATGTATATCTATTATCTATTGCATATCATTCATTGACAGAGTAGATAATCATGTGGTTCCTACCGGTTAGTAATTATATATATATTATATATCTATCGCATATCTTTCATTGACTGGACGGGCGATCATGCGGTTGCTTCCGGTTTATGATTTCATATCTATTGCATATCTTTTGTATATCCTTCATTGACCGGATGGACAATCATGCGGTTCCTTCCGGCTAGTGATTTTATATCCATTGTATATCTATTGCAATTTTTTCATTGTCTGATAGATAATAATGTGGTTCGTTCCGATTATTGATTTCATCCATGTGAAGCGCTTTTGAACACACACATCCTGTGTGAAAAGAGCGCTATATAAATGTGGTATAATAATAAAAAACAATTATAATGTCTGCAATATCGGAAATAATAGATCATATATAATTAGGATCATAATTGTGTGACACTGATATTGCACTAAGAATCTCTTCGTAACTTTACTAAACTTTGGCAGCCGACAAAAATAAGCACAAGACAAATTCTCTGCAAGCTGAAAGCCACAGGGTTTTCTTATACCAAGTGTATTTATTTTAAAATCGTTTCATAAATATTGTGTATGCAATAACGGAAGCGTTTTTCTTTCACCCATAAATTTGCAGTGTGGGACTGGATCAGACACTAAGGGTTTTAGTGTCTGATCTGGCCCTTTATTGTAAACATAATCCTCATTGCCCGAGTCTCTTATTATTTGTATGGGGCCGAAGAGCGCTTCCGCACATTGTACTGAATTATTACTTTGTTTAATGTTTGGTACTTTGTATGAGATTGTTTTAATTGAGGGATTCAATGAAGATTAGTTACCCTTGTTAAATATTGTCGTTCATTTCATTCAATGTTCATTCATAGTAGACGCTGTTCAAGTTTCTTGTCCAAATCTAGGGGACGTATGTAGGTTTGTAACTCGCATACACAATGTTGGAAGTCGTTGTTTTTGTTTTTATTTGCATATGTTACTAAGATACTGTTGTTATTGTTTTTAAAGCAATTTTTAAACCAGTTCAATGCCACACAATAATCACATTAGATTATTTACTAAATTTATTTCTCTGCCTAATTCTATGTCTGAATAAATATACAATTTCTTTGTAAAGGTTACATAGGGTACATGGTTTGATATTTTTAATCTTTTGCATCAATGAAACTTACTTTTTTTTCCAAAGTTAACATGTTAATAGCACAACCTTTGATTACTATTAATGATAATTACATCATCGAAACAAAAGTATAAATGTACATGTATATAGGCACAGGGTGCAAATGGAACGTTCCAATGATGTTTCTGGCTTGGTTCAATTCTATTTGTTTCTGTAGTTTTTATAATTATGCTGAATTCATTTTGCATTATTGAAATGGTTTAATAGCGTAACTACTGTACTTGACACATTGTTTAATAATATGTTCCGTGATTGATATTTTTGCTCATAAATGTATGAAATGTACCGATTCAGAGGGACTCGGGGTAGATTAGCCATTTGGCTAACCGAACTACCCTTATTGATTAAGGTATTTTATTACTGCATTCATTTAGATTAATTGAGTTACTCTGAAAGCCCTTCATTCATTCATTCAATCCGTCATAAACCTTCTGCATACAGTTTCGATCCAGAGGAGACATTGAATAACTCAAAGTCTCATCAGGTTCAATTAGTTTACACTCTAACTGCATTTTTCAAAATTTGAAGCCGAGGTCATTTTAGTTTAACTAGTACTTAGCAAAAATATTTTCTCGTATTTATAATAATGACAGCGTGGGTAAATGACGTCACAAATATGTGATTTTAATAGCGCGTACATTCATCCACCTGAATCGGGGTCAGATGTCATTTATGCATTTCATTTTTTTTATGTGCAACACTTTATATATTATAGCTTTATATTAACTATTTGGATGCTAGTGGCAAACCAAATCTATGATAACAGATTGGATCCAGATTAGACGCCATGTTACTCGGAGTTTTATCAGGATCCAAATGCGTGTCCATAAAGAATAAATCTACGAAGCAGACAACATTTATTAATTATCCAGACGCAACATTACTGAATTTCTGAACACTGATTTCTTGTGTATATAGATCTGTGTTTTACTGTTTTGTATTTTGTATGACATGTTTGTTTTGAGGGCCTCAAGGTAGATTAGTCATTATGACTAATTGAGCTACCCTCGTTAAATAAAGTCCTTCATTCATTCATTCATTCATAAATCCGATTTCAGACTTTCCTGTCAGAACAAAATCACATTAACAAATACAGTTGACCTTCGATATATCAAACTCGGATAGCTCGATCTTCGGAATAACTCGAAAAAAAATTTCAGTCCTTCAAAAACTTACAAAACAGAATTGTTCAAAAATATATCGCTACAGATATCTAGAAACACGTGTGACAGATTAATACAGGCCTTAATTAATGCTGAAAGCTCCAACAGGAACTTTCAGCATTTCTTTAGACCTGTATTAAGCTGTGACTTTGAGAAATCGTTCAGATTAGAAATAGGATGACTCGAATCCCTGTTATTTCGAACTAATTTGCACGGTCCCTTGAAGTTCGCGAAGTTTAAATGTAAGCATGTCTTTAAATTTAAGCATACTGAGCATGTCGTCGGCCATTCCGATCGCATTTTTATTTATTTCTAGACTTATATCCCTCATGCACACATGTATAATCTGAATGTCAACAAGTTTCGATCCTGAGGAGATGCCGAGCAATCGGTCATCACAAATTTGCTAAGTAAGTGAATGATAAAAGGAATGTTCAATAATAGTTTACATCCCGTGTTTTTAAGCTTTATTGGTTAAATATCGGATACTCGTTGTTTCTGCAAGAACCATTGTCATGCTTGTAAGGATTTAAGAAGTTACATATTTTGTACGTGTAAACTAAATAATGGAATAAGTATGTTTAAAGTATAATGATCCTGCATTGGTATTGCAAACCCTGTTTCGAATATCCATGGACGGCTTACTGAATTTCGATCTTTAAAATACTCATATACGGGTATACCTGTCAATTATTCCAGGCCCCGCTTTCACAAACGATCTCATTTTGAGAAAATCTCATACTCAAGAAAATGCTCAAACTCTTGCTCACTTGAGATTTCTAAAAAATCGGCTTTCACGAAGCTTCTCATCTCACTTTGAGATCGGTCTCATTCGAGTCGAAACTTGAGCAAAGTTATTAACGTTGTAAGCGGCCTAAAAAATAGAAGTTTTCAATATCGGAGGTAAAAATCTAACGTCTCGCGCTCGTTCCCGCACTCTGTCAGTCTTTTGTGCGCAAAAATAGCAATGGAAGCTGTAACATCGGCCGACACACGGCTCAATGAGAAAGAGATAATGGCCCTTGTTCAGAATATGATAGATAGTGACCGCATTCCGAACGTGAAGCTCAAATGACCAGGGTCTGGTGGCGTTACTGCAGTTGCCAAGGAAAAAGCGTGGCAAGAAATCCCTGAGAAAGTAAATGCGTAAGTATTTTCCTCAATGTTTTACGTATCATCATTGCATAAGGAATTTCATTTTCCCAATTCTTTGGATTATTGTTAACCTCTATTGAATTTAATACACGAAGTTTCATTAACAAAAAATGGAAGTTGTCTTTGAATTCGACTAGTATTAAGCGTTATAAATTGCTGTTATATTTTCTCCAGTATTAAATTAATCTTTTCATGGTTATAGGTTAATTTAAACTTTTAGTACCTACTGGATATTCAGGGACAGAACAGTAAGATTGTATAACCATGTTAGAAAGTAAAGAATCAGGACCATCAAATTCCATTAATTAGCAAACTTAGCAGACCTTGATCAGTCCTCTGATCTGGGTCTGCTCTGTTCGCAAATGTGTGAAAATTCGTTTAGCATGGATAGGTTAAACTGAATGTTTTAGCAAAACATGTTTTGTGTATAGATGGCCTATTATTTCAAGAATAATTTAATTATAAATGAAATTGATTAAATTCGTAAATATAGGGCCCATAAATATATTCTTCCAAGAAATTCATAGAAACTCTCCATACTGTTTCTGAGATATGATTCCACTCAAATCTGACCAATCAAAAGCTTGAGAACTCAAATCTGACCAATTAAAAGCTTGAGAACGAACTCATACTCAACTAAAAAGCTTTATAAGCATGGACTATGATTTCACTCTAGAATCACAGAATCTGATTGAGATATGACTGTGGATAAATTGAATGACGGACATGCAGACGGACGAAGTATGCCAAAACTATATCCACCTGTCTATGACTGGATATTAAAATGTATAAATTTGCATTTCTTTGGAATGTAAATTTTTTCTACGCTTTGACTCTATGAAAAGAAATGGAATAACAGTCAGTGAAATAAAAGATAGCCGTATGATTACTTAAATTTTCATATTACTTGTATTGGAAATTTCAGGTAAACACACAAGACAATGTTATAATATATATAATTTATTGCATTTATTGCAATCCAAACTGAAGAATATATAGTTGACATGGTATGCAAAGCATTTCATATTCAAAATATTTTTGACATGAGAACCTGTTTGATAATTTCATAATTGATTGTTGGATACAAGGCCAAAGATGTTTGGTAAAACAAAGTCAAATGTCTTATCTAAAATTCACTAATATGTTTCTTGATATTCTCTGATCTAATGCCTATGTTAAGTTAAGTCTAATGCATATGTTAAGAAGCTTAACAGTTTCCCTGTTCTGTATTCATGTAAGAAATAATGACAGCATGGGTATTTATTAGCGGAATTTTTATACTATAACCTTTTCAAAGGAAAGTTAGCCTTGATAAAAACTGTAAAATCATATCTATATCATGTCAAAAGCAAACAGAGCAGACCCTGGTCAGATGGATCATATAGAAGCTGTCTGATTTGGGTCTACTCTGTCTGCAAATTTGTGAAACGGCCATTATATGAAGAAAAGGGTTAATATTATCAATATACAGCCAAACATACATGTGGACAGAACATGGTTGCTATTTGTTAATGTTCCAAGTGTGAAGTCAATCCATTGAGCATAAATGACATTCATTAAGTAAAAGGTAAACTAGAACTACCACTAAAGGTGATGAATACCCCCACTAGCACATTTGACACAGTGATGGGGGCTATAGAAATAAAGTTCCTGACTGCTAAATTTTAATTTGTTAAATTACGAAACCATATTTAACCCTTTGTTTGAAGTCAATAGCTTGTATACTTTGGAAGTTATGATCCGGACAAGCCTGACGGACCGACGGACGAACCATCGGACAGACATGGTGACTCCAGTATAACCCCCCCCCCCACACACACACACACACCCAAAAAAAACCAACTTCGTTTGTGGGGGTATAATGATTAAAAATTGATTTGTTTTCCAGGGAAATCAAAGAGTCTTAGACAGAAGAAACTAGAAATGTTACCATAGGACATTGATGCCCCCCAATTCAGATTTTTTGTCACAGAAACTAAGGGCCATAATCATGACCAAGTGATATAATGGCCACAGACATGTGTGTAAAGTTTGGTGAAGATTGGACAAATACTAGTCTATCCAAGAAAGAGTCCGGACAATATATTTTAAAGTCATTTTTGCAAATAAAGAGCCGCAACTCCTGAATGACTGAAGCAATTTACATGGCTATCAAAACTTAGTCATTTTTGCAAATAAAGAGCCGCAACTCCTGAATGACTGAAGCGATTTACATGGCTTAGTCAGGCTATCAAACTTGACCAAGATTAATGGTCACAAACATGTACATGTATGTATAGTTTGGTTGGATTGGACAAATACTTTCCAAGAAAGAGCCCGGACAAATTCTTCTAGATCTGCGTACCTATGTACTATGTTGGGGGCAGAATGAAAGAAAAAGAAGAATAGACAGACTAGAAGAAGAAAACTTACTATCAGACAATGAAAGAATAAACTTATTAATTAACAGATTCTCTAACAGCTCATCAGCATTTACAACAGTGATAAGCATAATTATCTTAAATTTCCATTAAAATAAATTATTTAATTTTCTTCATAATTCATGCCTCTCTATGTCAGACCATCAATAACAAGGACCACAGTGGAAATAAGAACTATTTTCTCTTTTTTTGTGTCATCCTTGATATAGATGTGACTGACATGGTTCATAACACACATATAACATTATTATTTTTATATTGTTATAATTTTAAAATATGTATGTGTTGTTAACTATTGTCTTGTTGCTCAATATTGAAATAAACCAATCTATCTCTATCTATCTATGATGTCATTAGTTCTTACATGAATATTCATGGAGCAAAGGGTTAAAGAAAGAAATGGTTAATCTTACTGATTCTAACAGTACATGTATATTTATTCACAAACTGGAAACTGTATGCATGAAACCATACCATTTTCAAAATTTGTACTGTAGACAAAACAGTTTTGAAAGATTTACAATGTGGAAAATATAAATTAGTTACTGTATAACATTATATTACAAACCATTTAGACATTTTAATATTATTACCTGTACATTGAGTGGATGAAACCCTTTGCAGTTGACACAATCCACTTCATCTTTACTTGGTGACTGTATCTTTACATGCCAGGTGCAGTCAATTGTACCCACTACATTTGGAAACCCTGTAATAATAACACAAAATCTGCAGAATAATGGAAAATGTATACACATTACATATAAATAAATATACAAATATAATATTTGACTTAGGTGTACTTTACTTCTACTAACTGAGTCTACATTGATTTTAAATGAAAATTTGTTCAGCAATTTACCTGATAAAGTGAGACTTGTTTTTCAATTTTTCAACCTGACAGTGTATACTCAGATCAAATGACTGTAAAGTAGCATTTTGATCAGGTTCTACTCTGTTTCCTTATAGAATTATATAACTCAAAGACCTATGATAACATGTGTTATCATAGGTCTTTGTATAACTCTTATTCCAGTTTCTGCCAAAACCAAAACACATCATACATGTGTGTCCATTACAACAAGTGGTGTTCACGGAACACACACGTCACATGTCTATGAGGCAACATGTGACAGACAGACAGATAGATGACGGAAAAGTTATCCCTATTAGACACACTGCCTCTCGGCAGGTGACACAAAAATTATGCAAATAATTCTACAAATAAGCTGATTACCTGGACAAGTGACACTTCCTATGTTTATGAACAAATGTTGCAGGTTGATAGGCGGTGAGGGAT
The DNA here is from genome assembly GCA_963576725.1 of Azorinus chamasolen. Classification (NCBI taxonomy): domain Eukaryota; kingdom Metazoa; phylum Mollusca; class Bivalvia; order Cardiida; family Solecurtidae; genus Azorinus; species Azorinus chamasolen. Next base: position 2,028,377 of record OY755237.1, read on the forward strand.
AATGTAACACATGAAGTGAATGGAATGGAATGTGTCTCATAAATACAGCATTAGTGTATTAATTTATTAACCCTTTAGTCCATCAATATTCTTGTAAGAAATAATGACAATTAAATGAATGCTAATCAAGACCCAGGAGCAATGTACAAAGTTATGAGCAAAAATGATAATCATTAATGACATTCTTACATTCAAGAGCATAATAAACTCTGGTAAGCATGGCCATTGGTTGATCTGATATTTGCCGATTTATCGTGTGTAAATAAACAGCAATTATTGTAGAATGAAGGTAAACTCATAGGTACGAAACATGCATGATACGATTACGATGTAAACATAATGTTCAATGTCCTCCGCTATTTTCGCTACATTGTTTGCAAGCATATATGGGGAATGTAACAGAGGATATAAAAAAATAATATATCCTCTATAATGCGGATGCCAATAGAGAATAAATACACGCAAAAATGAAAATATACAACCATATTTTCCTGCGCTTCCAACTGGGTCAAAATAAATAAGGGGACATCACCCATTGCACCACTTTATCGACAAAAATAGATTTCAACCTTGACATTGGATACAATTTTAATTACATTAGTAACAACTTACGGCTGGGTTGGTAGAACTGGCTGGATTCTCTCTCCCGTATTTCCACACGGAAACTGTATGAAGCGGCTCGAAACAGAGAAAAAACAGTATAGATTCATAGGAGAATCTATACCGAGCCGGTAACTCGTCATCGGACAAGTTCTACATAATTATGATGATATGTCGAATCGTCGGCGAATTTACCGACGACCCCTCCTTTGCTTTCGGACGACAAATCTTCTGATTATCGCCATTTTGGATTTGAGACAACTACTATGCTGACTCAAGATTTTTTGAGCAAAATCTCATTTATTGAGATGAGACTTTGCTCAAATTTGTTAGTGAAAGCCGACATGAGAAAATTCTCATCTCAGGAGACCGAGTTTGAGCAAAATCTCACTTTTTGAGCATGAGTCGAGTTTGAGATCGATTGTGAAAGCGGGGCCAGATGTCTACTTATCCTGATAGTTCGACTGCTTAAAGACGATGATACCTTTCAAATTATCAGGATTTATACTACAGTAAAGTTCCGCTAATGCGACCACCTAAAAGAAGTATAATTCTGGGTGCTAGATGCAGGTGGTAGCTTAATGCAGGGCAAAAGTAATGCAGAAAGCTCCTAGAGGAGCTTACTACATTACTTTTGTCCTGCATTGAGCAGCCACCTGCTTATAAAGGCAGCCATGTTTATTCATTAAGTAGTCGCATTAGCGGGATTTTACTGTACTTAACATTTGAAGAAGGACACTAAGGCTGAGTCCTAGTAGTGGTTACCGTAGCATCCCCCCATAGACTTTTTTCATGGATACCAAATTGTTCGATGGGGTCCTCAGAACACATTTTGAGCATGCCCCCAAGAATAAGTTTGTCCCAGAAAATGCGTAATAATTTTGCTTTTACAAGCAATAGAAGGACAAAACAAGTATCAAAGTAAAGCAGAGACATATAGTTTGAATGTGATATATGATTAAATTAATATTCATAAATTCATTCTTATGACTTTAATGAGAAAGTAAAAAATGCGGTTTTTATAGATACAAGGAGTTTGTTGTTTAGTCTGAGAGGCTTATTAATGCACAGAAATTATTGAATTTAGGTTTAAATTGTTCCTTTTGGTCCTCAGAACACATTTTGAGTATTTCCCCAAATAATTTTGTCCTATGTTTTATTAAACGGTTTCCATGGTAACCCGAGGTTAATTTCGAAAATCCTTCGTTCAGAAAATGCGTAATAACTTTGTTTTTAGAGGCAATAGAAGGACAAAACAAGTACCAAAGTAATGCAGAGACATATCGCTTGAATATGATATATGATTTTATTGATATTCATAAATGCATTCTTATGAATACTAATGAAGAAGTAAAAAAATCAGCTTTTTTAGAAAAATGAGCTTGTTGTTTAGTCTTAGAGGCCTATTAATGCACACACATTATTGAATTCAGGTTTAAATCGTTTGTTGGGTCCTCAGAACACTTTTTGAGCATGCCCCCAAAATAATTGTTACCCAACTATGTTACCCGAGGTAAATTTCGAAACTATCTTGATTAATGCGTAATAACTTTGCTTTTAGAGGCAATAGAATGACAAAACAAGAACCAAAGTAAAGCAGAGACATATAGCTTGATTACGATATGTAATTCTATTAATACTCATTATGCATTCTTATGAATATTAATGAGGAAGTAAAAAATGCTTTTTTAGTAAAATGAGTTTGTTTTTAGTCTGAGAGGTCTAATAATATACAAAGAGTTATTGAATGCAGGTTTAAATGTTTTACCTTCTGATCCTTCGAGATTATGAATTTCAGTACTTCTTGTTCTGAAAATTGAATACCGCTTAAGCCAGTGCTAGGGGGCGTGAACAGTGTTGCACTTTCAATTACTGTTCATGAACAGACTCATTAAAACCGAGTCTGCAATTTTCTCTTTTTGTGTTGTAATTTTTGCTCTCGGGGATCACCCCCTTTCAGAATTTTAATATCATCATACAAAGAAAACAACATTTTTGGTTCATGTAATATTTCTAAAAAAAATGTAATTTTAAGCTAATTTGCATATAACCTGCGTAAATGAATAAGCAATTTAACATAAGCACTATATGTAGCATTGTTTCGAGTGTACTATCTTTTCTATTATTTATTTTACGTAAAATACCAGATATTGAACAAAGATTGACAAGAGCAGAGGGGCATTACTTTGGGTTCATGAATATTAATGTATATTTATGAATATTAATGAGGTGTAAAAATAAACACACTTGATTGAGCTGTTCTTTTTATCTGAGATTATTTTAGTTAACCAGTACAGAGCTTGATACTGACTGAAACAGAGATATTGATGTTCATGTATATAAACATGTAGATAATGAATATTATTTTCAAAATCATGGATATTAATGAGAATGTGAACTGTTGTAGGAAAGTAATTTTTTCTATTATATTGCAATATAAATATATGTGAACAACACATTTCTTGTAAACTAACACAGCGGAGGAATTGAGCCTCATGCATGTTTTATGAAGAATATTACTTTTATGAGTGTCTTGCAATACAATAGAAAATATATATAGCATCTCGGCTGCACTCATCAGCTTATGTTTGCCCATATTAGCATTGCGTGACTTCGAACTTACTCGCGATGTCTTATGCATTTGCTTGATTATTTACCACATCATGGCATGCCAGAGCAACGCAAGGCTTCTTGTTGGTATTTCGCGGCAGGCTGGACAACTCATTAAGTGTGTATGGCCTGCTGCGGATATTTCGTGTCAGCTCCCTTTCCAGTTTCATCCCTCTGGACATTGGAGACGTGGGAGCTTGCTGCCCGACGGAAGAAGTATTCTTCTCTTTGGTCAGCGACTCCTTAGCAACAGACAAATCACTGTTTTCTAAAGCTCAGAAGAAGCCTGCTTTTTCTTTAAAATCTCTTTCGTCAGCAGCCCCTGTGGTGCAGTCGATTCCCCAGTTGTTAGTTTTCTTCTGGGCATTCTGTCTCTACGCCGCATTACAGTGGTGAAGGTCAACAGGAAGCTGCTCTGGCTAAGTCTAAATCCTTAGGGTTCTGGGCCTTCTAGACCCCAGCCCTAGGGACACGCGTTTTCTGCCCCTTTTCGATCCGATCCTTCATCAATGTGACGCACTATCACTCAGGACCCTTTGACACTCTCTATTGTAGAGGAGGGCTAACGAGTCCCTCTGGGTCGACAGCCTCCTCTTTCCAGAGAGAGGGGATTCTACTAAATAACTTTAAATTTTTAGATCTTAATTAAATAACAAATAAGAACAGCTAATTTAAGTGTGTTTCTTTTTACATCTTATTAATATTCATAAACATGGCATTTATATTGAAAAGACATGAACAAATCAAATATATTCACAAAAAAATGATCCTCTGCTCTCGTCTGTTTTGGTACAATGTTCTGCTAATTTACGTAAAATAAATCACAGAAACGATATTATACTCAAAATAATACTAAATACAATGCTCAGAGAAATGTGCTTATTCCTTTACGCACATTATATGCAAAACAGCTGAAATATGTATGCTTTATAGAAATATTACCTGCAACAAAGATAGTTTATTTTCCTTGTATGATCACATGAAAACTTTCAAACATGAATTCAATAACTCTTGTTTATTAATAGGCCTCTCAGACTAAACAATAAACTCCTTTTTTTCTAAATACAAACCGGATTGTTTTACTTCCTCATTAATATTCATAAGAATGCATTTATGAAAAATAGTTAAATTACATATCATATTCAGGTATATGTCTTTGCTTTATTTAGGTTCTTATTTTGTCCTTTTTTGCCTCTAAAAGCAAAGTTATGACGCATTGTTTTCACCACGGGTGTTTCGAAATTTACCTCGGGTTACCATGGAAACCCGTTAACATAGCTGGTACACAATATTTTGGGGGAATGCTCACATTGTGTTTTGCGGACCCAAACGAACAATTTAAACCTGAATTCAATAGTTTTTGTGCATCAATAGGCCTCTAAGACTAAACAACAAACACCTTTTTCTAAAAAAGCGGATGTTTTATACTTCCTCATTAATATTCATAAGCTATCATATATGAATATTATTAAAATTATATATCATAATCAATTATATGTATCTGCTTTACTTTGGTTTTTGTTTTGTCCTTCTATTGCCTCTAAAAGCAAAGTTATTACGCATTTTCTGAACCAATGATGTTTCGAAATTTACCACGGGTTACCATGGAAACCGTTCAATAAAACATATATGGGACAAGGTTACTTTACGGGAATGCTCAAAATGTGTTCTGATGACCCCAACGAAACATTTAAACCTGAATTCAATAATTTCTGTGCATTAATAAGCCCATCAGACTAAACAACAAACTCCTTTTTTCTAAAAAACGCATTTTGTTACTTTCTCATTAATATTCATAAGAATTCAATTATGAATTTTAATTAAATCACATATCATATTCAATCTATATGTCTCTGCTTTACTTTGGTACTTGTTTCGTCCTTCTATTGCTTGTAAAAGCAAAGTTATTACGCATTTTCTGAACCAAGGTAGTTTCGAAATTACCTCAGGTTACCATGGAAACCGTTAAATAAAACATAGCTGGGACAAACTTATTTTTGGGGGCATACTCAAAATGTGTTTTGAGGACCCGAACGGACTTTTACCTTTACGGACAATTTGGTACCCATGAAAAAAAGTCTAGGGGGATGCTTCTAGGTTACTAGGACCCAGCCTAACTTATTTGGTCAAATCACAGTAAGTTTCAGCCGTATGCACATACACAAACACAACATCAACAACAACAACATATGGCCATACACCGAGAAGTGTTTAGCATAAACCAGTTTAATATTTTCAATTTTAATTACTGTGACATATTGTCCCCTATTATCCAAGTACAGTCATTGTCTTAACCTAAATGCTTTTTTTGTATTTCAGAAGCGGTCGGCGAATATTGCCAGGCAGTATTGCTGAATGATGATTTGGGTACGTTTTTAGATGTTGATCAAAATATATCGTACTTAATAGACTTTGTCCGTTTTGAGGACATTTTAACACTGCACATTTAGCCTGATCAGTATGCAGTTTGCAGAATGCAGTTTGCAGTATCAGTTTGCAGTATGTGCATACTTATGTATGTGGGTATATACTGACGTAAAATGAAGCCGTGTACTATAACTGACTGACATATCCCAATATTAGTACACATACAGTGCAAACATGCACATTATATGCTACTTTATAATCGGATAGTATTCCTCAAAACTAACAAACCATGTTTAACATGTGTTATTTTTACAGAACGATACACATGCAACACAAACTCACAGTAAACAATGCATTATACTCATGTACATTATGCCACGGTGTCGCAACAATGACAGAATTTTAACCTTAGCCTATTTCTTGCGCCAGGCTAGCATCGGTGAAGTTGCAAGAGATTAATCTGGAAGTGTCAGAATAAAAAGAATGGTAACGACTTCACGTCAAAACCGGTACTTGACATTTAACCGTCCCAAGCGTGTGTGCATGAACGATCGCCTATCATAGATCAGGGGATTATACAAATACCATATTATCATCGTTACTGTTATTATCCACGGTCATGGGGTATTGATATAACGTCATTTACATGTCCGTGTCAAGTGGGTATTTTAAGCGACGATTTTAACCAGTAGATTACGCAGTTTTCTCCGCTAAACTGTTTTTTTTATATAAAGTCAGCATTATGGTGTAATGATGGCGAAGGATGGGCTGGGCCAGTCGTTGTTCCATGCTTTTCTGCATCAGTATCCTGGCACAATCATGCAAGGTCAAATACTGCGCGAATGAGGCAACGTTGTCTCGACATACGTATATAACGTTAACGTATTGCAATAGCTTGTTTGATCACCGGACATGAATCAAGTAAAGAACACATGGGAAGAACAACAGTCATGTTTTTCCAGTTGCCCGTGCCCATGAGGAGCATAGTAACTGTTATAAATGGCCTTATTAGACAGTAGGTCAATTCGAAGGGATCGAAACTCATTGAGTAGATGTAATACAGTCGGTATTACAGATTATAGGAATTTAAAAAATATTCACATTAATACTAACACGAAAAACGAACACGCGGACATAACATTTAATACACATACGAAAAACACAGCCAGTTGACACCTCTAAGACTGCAAATTTTAGTTTCGACATCGTCTTTCAACGTAGAATGCACCTATCAAATTGTAACTTTGAATACAACGAAACATAGTGTAGCAAGATAAATATCATAACTTCGTCTTTATACAAAGGTCGTTGAAAGAAATAGTAAACCTCAAAGTCAGATTTGTTTTGTGTCACGTCAATACTTAACTATCTATAGCTAATAATTATATTGGTGTACTATCTATGCATTATTTGTTCGTTGTTTATTTAATTGGACAACTTGTTACTTTGCTTATTCGTCTTTGTCTGGTTGTTTATCTTATCCACACATTCGACTGTCCATGTATTCATTGTTTGATCTTTTATGATATTGTTTGTTTGTTTGTTTACGCCCACTTGGTAAATGGACGATCAGCGTGATGGAAAGTTATCCATTGTTTACAAATTACGATAACGTTTCTGTAATACCACCGAGTTTTTGTCCTAGAGTAGTTGTCTTAGAGAAATGTTATCGAATTTTTTAAACACTAGTTGCTATAAAACATGTGCAGTTTATCGCTGAACAACAATTGCGAGGACATATCCAGTAAGAGCTTTTTGCGTTACATATTCACTGCATTAAGCAACCTTCCACTTTTTTAAGAATCCTCTTTATAATAAAACATGCGGATTGTAGCGAGACTATACTGTAAAACACCTTTTATTGGCGCGAATTTCCTAAATTAGTAATTTGATTTTGTCCCCAAAACTAATGCATGTGATTTTACATCAAGAATGTTTTTCTTTCTTTTATTTACACCAGCCACCGTCAAAGTGTGCCAAGATAACAAAGCAACCGGTTCGATCATTCATCTGGATTCAACAGGAGCACCAGTCGGAGATGAAATAGTTTGCACGTGCGATCTTACGCACTATAACGACACAAATAAACAGCCAGTGTTTATTGCTGTTGTAAACAACGACATAGGTGGCATTGAATTTGAAATAAATAATATCACATTTCATACCGAAAATGATTCAAAAAGGGTTTACTTAGAGACTGGAAGCTCTGTAACATTTCGTCAAACATCCGGAGTGAAGTATGCACGGATATGTTTACAATTACAAGCACTTTGTAAGTTATTTAATACCTTCATTTATGACTCTGTGGCATTTGCACTAGTGTCGGTTGCTTTTCTTAAGATAAACACGCATGGATGTATAATACGTATAATTAATCATGCAATATTGATACTATAAGATCTACTGTATACCACTTTACACAGCATTATTGTATACACGTGAAGCTTATCATCAGTACAATACAGATACATGTACCAGTATTTCACACGAAAATCTGCACACGAAGTATTTATAAAGCCATTGTTCATTAAAGTATAGTTAGGGCTTATCAGATTTTGATCAACTTATTGATAATGGACAAACTCTGCTTACCATTTAGTTTCAAATGGTCACACAGATAAGTTCACAAAACGCATTATTGCCGAACATAAAATGCGCATTTAGACAGTTTACTGAGAAGCTTAATGTTTAACATTTTGTAGCTACATCTAACAGTAACATCACCATTGAATGTAAATCCAATCAAAATCCAGCCGAGACAACATCAAAACAACCGACCCATCAACCGAACGCCTTTCCAACGACATCCACAACCAAAACTGTTCCACAAACAACAGGAAAACAAGACGTTTTAAGCGAAAAGACCGTATCAGTCACTGGTGTAACTGGTAAGATATTTATGACTTTTATTTAAGTGCCTTGTCGTATACGTCAGTTGTATTTCGAGCAACCATAACACATGGATTTAAGCTTGTGTAACATGTTATTCCTCAGTATAGAAATCCTTATTGTTCCACGCCATTTACGGGGCTTTCATAAACTGAAACGATATTTGATAGAGTAATTGTATTTGTGAAACGGTGAATTATTAGGTGTATAAAGATATCAATTTTTGATTATATGTCTTTAAAGTAGATCTATGATGTCCTAAGAGAAAACTACAAACAATCAGAAATTACGAGTGTACCTTAGTTTCAGGGAAACTAATGTCATTTGCAAAAAGTGTAGACTCAGATTAGAGGGTTCCTAGATGAACTTTTGCTTTAGTTCTTAGTAGGTCGGTTGCTTCGATTGACCTGGGTTTTTTTCTAAAGTGTGTGATCGTTAGTGGAGTTATCGAAGGCACTATGTAGTTTTAGTGTCGCAGTGCATGTCCTTCAATTCAAACTAATTCTATGAAGTGATGTATGGAGGACGATCAACGCCAAAATTGCATCATGCTTTGTGGCATTTCAATTTGCTTCATGTTAAATGCATTATGCTAAATGATTATTGCATGTCACGATGTGCTTTCTTCTTTCTTTGAAGTTTCTTCCTCGATCCGACATTTGACCTTCTGTAAACTTATTTATTGATTATTATAACGTCAAATAATGTGTTTCATTGTTTAAACTTCTTTGGAGCATATTCTTTGTGCTATTTGCTTAGCGCCTAGTGATTGGTGCTTGGTGCTTGATGCTTGATGCGTGGTTCGTTGTTCCAACTTCGCCCCGGCCTTTGTCGTACTCTAGTCAGCTCGGACTAAAATGCTGAAGTGATTTGTCGAATACATTGGTAAAGAAGGAAAACGCTGAAGACATAGAAATAGAAGGAGGGGGTGGGGTATTTACTGCTGGGAGAAGTATAATAATAACAAGAGGGTCTGAAAGGCCCTGACATCGCTCACCAGACAATCAGAGGAGAAGATTTTCAAAGTTTTCACTATGTGTTTCTATAGAAAATTAGCCGGCCCTGGGGTGAACCAATTTTGACACAAGGGGCATAATTTATGTAACTTTTGTAGAGGACCTCAAGTGAAGAAAATTTAAGAAAATGTAAATGAAAACATATAACAATGTAAATCTAAATAAGGGCATGCACAAAAGTATTTATATACCCTCTCCCTGGGCAAATTGGTTGAATTTCAGAAAGAATATATTAATCTATATCGTTAATAACTCAAAGTCTCATTAGGTTCAATTAGTTTACTCTCTAACTGCATTTTTCAAAATTTGAAGCAGAGGTTATTTTAGATTAACAAGTATTGAGCAAAAATATTTTCTCGTATTCATAATAATGACAGCGTGGGTAAATGACGTCACAAATATGTGATTTTAATAGCGCGTGCATTCATCCACCTGAATCGGGGTCAGATGTCATTTATGCATTTCATTTTTTATGTGCAATACTTTATATATTATAGCTTTATATTAACTATTTGGATGCTAGTGGCAAATCAAATCTATGATAACAGATTGGATCCAGATTAGACGCCATTTTACTCGGAGTTTTATCAGGATCCAAATGCGTGTCCATAAAGAATAAATCTACAAATTGAAGCAGACAACATTTATTAATTAATAATTATCCAGACGCAACATTACTGAATTTCTGAACATTGATTTCTTGTGTATATAGATCTGTGTTTTACTGTTTTGTATTTTGTATGAAATGCTTGTTTTGAGGGCCTCAAGGTAGATTAGTCATTATGACTAATTGAGCTACCCTCGTTAAATAAAGTCTTTCAATGTTCAAAATTTCAGATAATATTCATTATACCTTCATGAGTTATTATTATCCATATCTTAATTTATTTTCAACCCTTCCCCTGTTCTATGTTTATTCAAAATTTAAATACCTACTGAATATTCATGGACAAAATAGTTATAATGAAATATAGAAGGTGGGACAGTGTAGCCATTTTAGAAAGTAAAGAAACATCTTTCAAATTCTATTGACAAACAGAGCGGAACCTGATCAGACAGCTGCTATAGGAGCCATCTGATCTGGGTCTGCTGTGTTTGCAAATGTGTGAAAAGATGTTAACATGAGAGAAAGGGTTAGTAAACATATTATAAGTATATTGTACACAAAATGAAAATAATGTAATGTATTTCTCAAACCCAATATAATTCTAATAAAGATATGCTATTTTATGATATATTAGACATGTTTATAAATATTTATACATGTAATCTTAGCCCTTTCCCTGTTCTGTATTTAGTTCCGATTCCAATACCTATACAGAATACTTATGGACCAAAAATATAATGAAAATATGGAAGGTGGGACATTGCAGTCATTTCAGAAATTCTAAATAAACAGATGAATGAAATTCCATTAGCAATTAGAGCAGATCCTGATCAGACGGTCCGTAAATGAGCCACGCGTGGTCTATCACACATCGGCGATCAGGGTACTACACAGTTGACCCTTTACTCAATGAATATTCATGTGAAAAATAATGACAATGAAATAGCATATGGACACGTGAGTTTTATCAGGGCAAACTATGCAGAATGATATCTATGACAGACCATCAGCAAACAAGACAGGCCCTGATCAGACGGACATAAAAAAGCAACAAATAAAATTGGACCAAAGGCAACATCATTTTTAAATAATTAATCCCCCCATACACACACTTCTCAATAATGTGCTTTTTTCGCTCAAAACAACATTTAAAAACCAAATCATACATTTAATTCGATCTACGTTGAATCCATCCTCAGTACTTTCAGTAGTTTGATTATCTGGTTTTACATGCAGCGCCACCTATATGGCAAGTTCGGCTGAAGTGCATTATGCCTTCGGCGTTCGGCGTTCGTCGTTCGGCTTTATGCTTGTTGCTATGGGCTTACCGCATTGGGTCGTGTGTCGTTGGGACATGTGTCATTGAAGAAACTTCAATGAAAGAAGGACTCCCATCTTGACATGCAATAATCGTTTAGCAAACTGTTCAATACCACAATGCAGGATGCATTTATCATGAAGCAAACTGAAATGCCACAATGCATGATGCATTTAACATGAAGCAAACTGAAATGCCACAAAGCATGATGCAATTTTGGCGTTGATCGTCCTCCATAGTGATGCACTGGCCTCCTAGAATCAGCCTAACCTATTTATGTTTTTCAGAATGGTCTTTTGTAATATTATATCTTGACATACTCTTACGTAAGTTATGACGTCACATCTTGCCTTTTGTTTTATTTGTTTTATGCTTTGTTTTACACATTGTCCTGTGTTGACCATATTTTATATGTTATGGTGAAGTCCGGCGGGGATACCTTTATTTGCACAGTTTGTTAACTAAGGTGACTTTGAGATAAGTGAGAGATTAGGACGTCTGTACATTGGTTTAAACTCCCAGTTGTGGTTTTATCTGGGGTGCGCGCGTGTGTATGTGTGTGTGTGTGCGTGCGTCCGGTGCGTGCGTGCATGCATGCGTGTGTGTGTCACTTGTTTTCTATCGATGTTTTGGTGGTTGTTGCGTCTTGTGTTAGTTTTTCCTGCCTGCCTTTACTACTTTTGTGTTTTTAAAACAGTGAAGCTATGTTATCGGTGTTGATGACCCTTCAAACCACAGTTCTGTGTGTATGCTTTGGGTATATGTGTATGATGTGTGTATGAGAGCTATTCGTTTGCTGTGTTTGTAGAGTTCTTTCATTTTCTACATCCTCTGACCTTTTTAGTGCCGCAGGGCCCTAAACCATGTTTTGTGGATACAGACAAAGAACAGTCGACGGGGTCGTGTGCTTCTGGTGTAGTTGAGCACTGTCGTTTGTCATTTGCAAATTTTCTCCCTGAGTTCTATCCTTTTTTACTTTGGCGCCAATTTCTGTACGTTGCCTTTAATAGGTTTTAATCCATGCATGATCCAAACATGGGTATTCATAAATCCAGAGGAACCAGCTTCATAGTGTTTTCATGTTTCCAAATCAGTTCTTTGTTATTATAGTATGGTATTATTTTAATGGGATCAATGCATACGAGTAATGTTATGAGCAGGATGTATACAATATCACCACACATTTTGGTTAATGTCTGTCATATATGTTTGTTTGTGTGTCTGCTCGCAGAACCGTGTATGCCTTGCTTTCAATTGTATACCATTGTCCATACATAGTGAATCTTAATAAAAAAAAACCAATACGCTATGTATGTCGTACACACTTCCAATGTGAACTCTCATAAATTGTACTGTAGTGTTCAAGACGCATAACAATCACAGATATTCAACAGAAGCTCCTCTAGCAGCTTTCTGCACGACTTACACATTGCCTGCCTGGAATGAACCCAATGCTTAAATATTAAAACTATTTTTCTTTGCATATAGTTTGAGCTGAGACTTACTCAGTGTTCTTCCACTCTTCAGTCAAGAAGCATAGGCTGAGTCTCGGTCGTCGATTTATTATTTGATTTGACGGCCAAATACCAGATCTGTATGACAGCTTTACACGAGTTGGAACTATATTTATAAATATAGTTTCATTTAGAATGATATATCTAGTACCCGTTTTCGAAAGCCTAGTTATGATGTCAACAACTATATTAAAGTGTAACGTTTAAAATGATTATGGGCACGTGATTTGTGAACAACACTTGTGTAATTACAGATACATCGACTTCGCTAGCAACAACAGAATCGACAATTTCTAACACCGGAGATGGAACGGAAGAACATCTGAATGTTTGTAAGAGAGAGGGTTAAGTTTCTGATGAAAGCGTTTTTAAATGAGAAATTAATTAAAGGCAACGAACATTACGTTTACTTATCAATTCTTGTAGCTTTTTTGTTTTATTTTAACTTCGAACATATTTACTTTGAACTCAAATAAGCTTCATTCGTAACAGTCTAAAGTAACCGTATGTAATCTGAATATTTTGCATTAACCCCTTTCGGTGCAGTAAACGAGACAATAATGTCCTTTTCAAACAGTGAAGACCCACATGAGAGGACTCCAATAGTAGCCCTCTCATCAGGGTCTGCACTGTTTGTTATGGTATAGCTTGATCCGTTTGAATTTGGAATGGTCCTTTTCAAAATTTAGCGTTGAAGAAGGGCGTGGGCAGACTCAATAAAACCGCGTATGCAATGTTCTCAGTACTTCTTGTTCTGAAAATTGAATGCCGCTTAAGCCGGTGCTAGGGGGCGTGAGCAGTGTTGCACTTTGAATTACTGTTCATGAACAGACTCAATAAAACTGAGTCTGCAATTTTCTCTTTTTGTGTTGCAATGTTTGCTCTCGGGGGATCACCTCCCTTCAGAATTTTTAATAGAATAATATTAGACATACTCTTTTTATTCTATCAGTTTGGTTTGTATAAATCGTTTCTACCTTTGCAACAACAAGCAAGAAAATGATAATTTGAAGATAAATTCAAATAGTGTTTATCAGATACAGTCTAATTGAAATTTTAACCTGTTTCATTGCTTGTATAATCTGTTTTGCATTTTGCAATTCAGTGATTTGTTTTGCAGATGTGATCGGTGGAGCTGCAGGTGGTGGGCTTTTTCTGATGATTGTCATCACTGTTGTAGTGGTAGTGCTCTTAAGAAGGTAACTATCCACGAATTCTTGGGTCTATTTTACTTCCGCATAAATTGACATTGTAGAGCGTTCGGATCTCATATCACGTCATTAACCATTTACTGCACAGGTATGCCTTACAACGCCTTGCACACAGAGTAGACCCGCCTCATGTAGCAGCCATCTGATCATGGCCTGCTCTATGTGCTTATAGTATTCAGATATGATTGTAATGATTTTTGTTCATATACCATTTAGAATAGTAAGCTAATCAACATTTATACACATACTATAATAACATAAATATCATTGGAGTAAAGGGTTAAAGGAAGTGTATGGATTAATCAAGTTCGTGTCACTATAGGCATATCATCTAAGTATTATACTTGAATGAAGAACAAAACTTATTACCAGTCAGAGTAAATCCTTGGAATTTGATTGGTCAGTTTGCCAAAAACTGCCGGGGTGTACAGTACCGTATTCAGCGGCTTCCACGGAGAATACAGAATTATTCAAATTTGACGCGTGACGTCATTCGTTTTGTTTTATTTTTAGCGTCGATTCGAAATTTCATGTCGTCCTTACTCCAATAGTTCTGGATGAATTACAACCAACTAATCGATAATAAACGTAAAAAACTGTACCTCATACGTTCCTCAAATTAACACTATCAACTTATCAGAACAACGTGTTACCGTTAATGTTTGCAAGATAAGTTTCAATTCCTCTTTCGAAATTGCTCTGAGACGACGTCATATTTGCTCTGTGATGACGTCATGTTTTCTTTGTCATGTCGTCATACAATTAGAGATCTGATGTCAGCAAAATAAGAATTGTTTGTTTCTTAATTAGGTAAATCGGATCTCTGACTGGTAATAAATTCGTTACACGGTAATTTGGCAGGGTGTACGGGCTGGTATGACCGGATTAGACCACGTATTTCCTTCGGCTAACGCCTCAGGAAATACGGGATCTAACCCGGTCATACCAGCCCGTACACCCTGCCAAATAACCGTGTAACTAATAATATCCCACTACATATAAAGGTACTTGGACCAAGTAAACTTAAGTTTCAACTCTATGGTATTTATAATTCATTTCTAATCATTACCGACTTTTTCTCAGAGCTACTAAATATTACATATCTATACTGAAATATTCCCCGAGATTTATTCCGTACTGATAACTAATCGTGATAAACACATGCATGTGGTATTAATGCGATATTGAGATGGCTTCTATAATGGGCATTATAGTATAATGATACATATTATTTACAATTCATTTCTAATCATTATCGACCTTGTCTCAGAGTTACTGTATATATCATGGGTACTCGAGATGTATTCCGTACTGATATCTAATCGAGACGAACACATGCATGCGGAATTCGGTATTAATGCGATTTTGAGATGTAGGCACTATAGTTTTTAAGTTTCAAGTAACAAAATTGTTATTCAGTGAGTATAAATAATAAATTAGCTATAACGTTTTAAAGTGGATACGTATAATATTTTATTTTAGGCGGAAGAAGCCCAAAGAAGGACAGAGTGAACTGGAAAACCACGCAGATTATTACATGACCACGAATGCACAGTATGTATCAGCTGAAATGAGTCTAAACAGAGAAAGACATGAAGTGCCGTTGGAAATGGACACGAAGCAAGACAATGCAGAATATGCCGTCGTTCAAAGATCTCGGGCCAGTGACACCGGCAGTCGAATTACACCGATAAATGAAAACGATTACAATCATTTACATGAATTTCAGCCAAGTTCGGGGCCAATCAATGTTTACGACAGAACGCAAGCACATAAATGAGTGAACAGTGGGCATGATCCACAATATGACACTTCAAATGCAGTGTCGGACTGGAAACAAAATAATTCTAATGGAATTTATAATACCATTACATGAAGACTTTTCTCGTGTATTCTTTATATACTACAGTGCTCCCTCCCTACAACGGCCCTCCCAATAACGATTCCCTCCTTACAACAACGCATGTCACTGTTTCCGAAACAACAAGGCTCCAGAAACAACTTTTTTCCATCGTATTTAATTTATGCCTCCACCAAATCCTATGTTGTGACCACCCTTTAGAATCGTCACTTTGTGACGATTCTAAAGAGTGGTCAGAACATAGGGTTTGATTGAGGCATAACGGTTTTAGTTCTCGAAACAACCTTATCTGGGAATCTGCAAACAAGCTAATTATGTTTGATTTTCCCTCCCTATAACAACTCCCTCTGAACAACACATACAATCATCGTATCCCAAAGGGTGTCGTTGTAGAGATGGAGCACTGTAGCTCACTATGTAAATCATGTGCAATTAAACATATTTGGTATATAATTTGTTGGTACAATAACCCCCTTTAAAACCGGACGTTCAATTTAGTAATTTAGTATAAATATCGGCCTTGGGGGAAGGTGGCAGCTTAATGCAGGGTGCAATTCATGCAGAAAGCTCCTCTAGGAGCTGTCTGTATGACTTTCACCCTGCATTAAGCAATCACCCGCCTAAAAGAATCTTAATTAATCTGCATTAAAATTCAAGTTTTGTATATTTACTAATATGGTGATCACACTGAACGTTACACTATTGAAAAGTAAATGAAATAAAATTTCATGATTCTGCCAAGCTCTCAAAAATTCAAGTTTACTGTACTATTAACAGTGTTTCTTAATGATCATCTAACAACGACGAGGATGTGATTTGAGGTTTTACTAAAATATTAGTATTACAAACGCCCATTAAAGTTTGTGTCTTTAAAGTGTCTATCTTTGACTATCTTCGAACATCTTCTTAACCATGGGCGAAGTTTTTCAAGCAGATGGGATCCAACGTCTCCATAGAGCTCAGACTGATTGTCAGTCAGATAATGACAACGGCCTACAACGGCCCTCCCAATAACGAGTCCCTCCTTACAACAACGCATGCCACTGTTTCCGAAACAACAAGGCTCCAGAAACTTTTTCCATCGTATTTAATTCATGCCTCCATCAAACCCTATGTTGTGACCACTCTTTAGAATCGTCACTTTGTGACGATCTAAAGAGTGGTCACAACATAGGGTTTGATTGAGGCATAACGGTTTTAATTAAATAGTTATAGAAACAACCTTATCTGGGAATCTGCAAACAAGCTAATTATGTTTGATTTTCCCTCCCTATAACAACTCCCTCTGAACAACACATACAATCATCGTATCCCAAAGGGTGTCGTTGTAGAGAGGGGGCACTGTAAAAGTAAATGTAATTCAATGTCACATTGATAAGACAGTAAAGTTCCGCTAAAAGGCTATTCAAAAGAAGTATGATTCTGGTTTCGTTTTAAAACAGGTGGTAGTTTAATGCAGTACTAAAATAAACAGAAACTCCCTCTCTGTATCAGTGATTACATTGACCCCTGTGTTACTATATTATGAAGTCACATCAGCGACACTTTACTGTACCAATGATGCGTGTGACGTCGGATATCATGTGTGACATCCAATATCATGTGTTACGACGCGTATCATAGTTGGAAACTCGGACTAAATGTAAAAATAATTTTATTTCGTTTAGTGCTTTTCGTGACGTTTTATTTTTTCAGTTCGTACTTATAAATAACTGTATCGAGTATATTATGCTTAGATGTTGAGGTATACAGTGATTGCAATGTCATTAAGAGCCATGTTTTCTTAAGATGGAGATTCGTTATTATGTTGTTTTATGGGGGTAGCTATCAACCAACCACAATTTATTTGGATAAGGGAAAATAAGGCTCTGCAATAAATGGAAATGCTTATATAAGTAACGTTAAGCAACATCATTTTGCAGAAGACATACACATAGTTATCAGTAACACTATAATAATAATTATATTGTTATCAAAAAGTAACATTTACATACACTTGTATAGAAACTGTACTTGATATTCATGTTAGACAACTATTTAATGAATTAACATACACATTCACTACAAAAATGGAATATAAAATTAATATTTGAAATAGTTATATATTACAACAAACATTCACATTACTCATCTAAACTAAGGTTCTAGAACCTGACAAGTTCAAAAATGGCTGAAACGTCAGAGAAACCTCAATGTGACTTTCTTCAAAAGAAATAGCAAACATAGTCAGCAACACCACGAAAAGAACGGGAAAGAAGTGGTCAAACCGTTGGACGCTATAATTAGAACATGTACACTTTTTCATTGGTCATTTCGTTTAGTGGTGTGAAATTAAGTATGAAAACTGACCAGGTTATGTATATGTGATAAGATATATCTGTTTAGCAGATTAAATGTATCTGTACTGACCAGACCAGAACTTATATAAATGCTAGTATGCTTTGCACAACATTTATTCACTATATTGCACGGAAACAATTGCAGCAGCCTAAGTGAAAATGCCCATAATTTAAAAAACTGCGCCGAACACAGAACCCATGCGAAGTAAAAATGTTCATAATTTTCCGAAAATAAAACCCGCGGAAATTGCCGAACGCAGATCCATGCAAGGTAATTGGATATCAAGTACACTGAGCAAGTTTGGTGAAAATTTGATCATTCCTTGAGGAGATATTGCACGGAAACCAACAGGCTAATCAGATTGCAGCAGACTAAGTCAAAATGCCTGCATTGTTGTTGTTTTTAAAATCCGCGGAAATTGCCGAACACAGTATTCATGCGGGGTACTTGGATATCAAGTACACCAAGCAAGTTTGGTGAAAATTGGACCATTCCTTTAGGAGATATTGCACGGAAACAAATCTGCTAACCAGATTGCAACAGCCTAAGTGAAAATGCCTATAATTTAAAAACCTGCGCCGAACACAGAACCCATGCGAAGTACTTGCATATCAAGTACACTGAGCAAGTTTGGTTGAGGAGATATTGTCCGGACACTAGCTAATCAGATTGTAGCAGCCTATAGGTGAAAATGCCTGTAATTTTCCGAAAACTGTGCGGAAATTGTTGAACACAGAACCCGTACGAGGTATTTGGATATCAAGTATACCGAGCAATCAGATTGCAGCAGCCTAAGTGAAAATGTTCATAATTTTCCGAAAATAAAACACGCGGAAATTGCCGAACGCAGACCCATGCAAGGTAATTGAATATCAAGTATACTGAGCAAGCTTTGTGACAATTGGACCATTCCTTTAGTAGATATTGCACAGAAACCAATCAGCTAATCAGATTGCAGCAACCTAAGTGAATAGGCATGTAATTTTCCGAACAATGCTCGGAAATTGCCGAACACCGAACCCATGCGAGGTAATTAGATTTCAAGTACACTGAGCAAGTTTGGTGAAAATTGGACCATTTCTTCAGGAGGTATTTTGTGGAAACAAAACCACACACGGACGGACAGGCGGACAGACAAACAAACTGATTACCATAGGGCATCCGAATCTCGATGCGGGGCCTTAATAATATTAATCATTGCAGCAACTGTAGAGTATATATTATTTCATAAACAAACAGAGCGGACCCTGATCAGAAAGTTTATAGTATTTTCAAAAGGAATTACAACGCGTATCTATAAGGTAAACTTTTGAATGAGTCAATGTCATACATGATCAATGTGTATACCATATGGATGTAGATTCGGAATGATGAGAACATGTATATTTCGCACATATGGAAGGATGTTAAGCCACTTGAAATAGTTAATAACAATTGAACTCGGCACATCCTATCCAAGTTAGTTTTGTATTGATAACGTAGTATATTAATTCCAAATCACCTTTAATCTAATATACATGTAAATATACAAACAAATATTTTATTAAGCATTAAGCAAAACGCGTTGCTTTTAGCCATCAGAGAACATATTAACATAGTGTAAATACACGAAAAGTAATGATTTAATAACATTGTGTCAAATACGTGACGAATTTAGCTCGCAATAGTTGCTTTGTGAATATGTAATGGTGTACCGATATGAAGAGACACAGTTCCTGCTTATAATGAGCATACCCACAGCAGGCATAATTAACCATTTCCTTAATGTAAACGCATGTTTAAGCCTTTGCAAACACAGAAGACGCATACCACAGATGTCCCATCAGGTCCTGCTCTCCTTGCTTATGAACTTATAATAGATCTGACCCTACAATTTCTACCAATACCAAAATATATTGTGGTTATATGCCATTATAGGTATTCACGATGTCATTATTCTTACATGAATGTTCGATAAGGAAAAGTTTAAATATATTTAAAACGGATTGATACTAGTAACCGAGTTTCACGTGACTCATAAATACATAAAGGTCTTTAAATCCACAATTTTAGGATATCGAAAATGTCCCAGTTATAGAACATTAACCATTTTAACAAAATAGTATCCCCTGATTAATTGGCAGGCGATATAGATATCGATAAATGTATATAAATATAGTTAAATCTTAACCACCATCACAAACAGTTTGCACGGAATACTTATCAGGATTCAAAGTGTTTGACAATCAGATTGTTTCTGTGATATGAAATAACAGACATCTGAATTAAGAAAGATGAAAACATATACAGTAGGCTAAAGACGACTCTTTCTCAGGTATATATACTCATGCTAAATTGGTCGTCTGCTTAATATTTTTGTGTTGATTTGTTGTCTATTTTCAACATTGACATAGAGTTTAGATTCTGATGAGAAGCTGATTTACCGTCTCGTTTGGGGTCTCGATTTGCAGTAAGCATTTAACTTTCTGCATGCTTTGTCGTCTGCTCAATTGTGCTCAAAAGCATTTTCAAAACTATTAATTTTCTGTCTGAATTTGTTGCAGAAGAGTTGGTCTGAGTGACAAACAGTTTTGATCTCAGATCAGGCCCCACGTTTTGTTGGGTCTGATATGGATCCAAACTGTCGCAATCCCCATAAATTGCAAACTCTGCTAGAGTGCAGTTAATATGTAGTATATATATTTGAGTTGTGTCATGCTCTACCCTAATTATTTTAACCCTTTCCTCCATTGATATGCTTTTCTACGTCTCTTTTTCAAAAGGTGTAGACCCAGTTCAGACAGCTCCTATAGTGTATGCACTATTTGCACTTAGTGCGTTTAAGACCTGGGATTATGTTGCATTTCATAGAAATAATTGCCAATACATACACATAACAACTCATTTGACATAATACATATACCAAGAGAGTGGAGTTTAACTTATAAATACGTAGTCATGGGTTAAGTGACCAGACGCCCATCTCTACCGACTATAAAACTGAATGTCAATCTGGGACCCTGTTTGCAACTTTGATTTAGACTGACGTAGAAACAG
Source organism: Azorinus chamasolen (assembly GCA_963576725.1). Classification (NCBI taxonomy): domain Eukaryota; kingdom Metazoa; phylum Mollusca; class Bivalvia; order Cardiida; family Solecurtidae; genus Azorinus; species Azorinus chamasolen. The sequence goes on from OY755237.1 coordinate 2,049,746, forward strand.
ATATAATCCTAAAGGAGCATTTTGATCTGGGTCTGCACTATTTGCCTCAGTTTATCTGTCATATCACTGAGAATAATTAGGGCATGCCATAGGGTAAGTGCCTGGTCAGAGCTATCATCATGAATAATTGTAGGTTTCCTGCTTTTATCCTATGGTCAGATGCTTAATGTTTAATGTTTTTCGTCTCGATATGCGTCCCGTTGTGAGTTACATAGTGGCTTTGTCGTTTCTTGTTTGGTGGTGTTTGGTGTGGCGTCTTTTCGCATGTGACTCTCCCTGTTTGACTGTTTTTTTCCATATTATGAGATATGGCAGATGCTACTGGGTACTATTATTATCTGCTTTACCCCTTTTCCCTGAAGCACATTCATATAATACATATTGACATCATAAATATTTATTAGCTGCATTTTATAATGGCAAATACACCCATGAAGTTTAAGAATAGGTAGAAAGTGTAGAGTCGGATCTGTTGTAACTTCAACAGCAAACAGAGCAGACCCTGATCAGACGGTCCCTTCTTCTCTGTTTGCAAAAAGCGTGAAAAACAGATTTATATGAGGGATAGGGTTGAGACACGTGGCAGCTAATGTAAGATGAAAGTAAAAACTGCCTGATATTTCTCAATTCGTCTTTAATCTCGTTAACTCTTGGCTTGCTGAATTTTAAAACACATGTCTCCTTCTTTACCCATGCCCTGTTGTATAATTACATATATCTTCACTGTGTACAAGTATATCGCTGTGCAATCACTGCTCTGGAGTGCATTGGTTGCACAATCAACTTGTAAATAGTGCAGACACTGATGAGACAGCTCCTGCAGGAGCTGTCTCATCTGGGTCTTCACTATTAACAGGTAGGTATATTGACGTTAACAGCAAGTGAATTGTTAAGACAGGTTTTACCGTGTCATAAATGTACGGATGCTGTGGTATGCTAATAACCAACATTTACCAACCAAGGGACAAACGATCCAACACAAACATATGTATACCAAACACAGTGGACAGACCAAAGATTATGTGGCGTAAACTTAGATCTGTTTGAAAACATTCCTCATCTCTAGAAAAGTATTATCCAACTTGGAAACATATTATGCTAGTTTCTTCATATCGTAAGCAG